>JAQNCA010000030.1:22408122-22453194 GCA_029783725.1 Acanthurus tractus
CTGCAGCCACTGCAGCCCCTGCTGCCCCTGCTGCCCCTGCAGCTTCTGCACCTACAGCCGCTGCTGCTGCCGCTCCCACCGGCGCTGCTGCGGCTGCTCCGGCACCCACCTCGCTGCCTGTTTCAGCTCCTGCCACCACCTCAGCCACAGACCTCGACCTTTTCGGAGGTCAGTCTGGTCCAAGGATAGGATGCAGGCATACAGCATGGCATCCTGCCTGCTTGTCTGCATAAAGCCTCTTCATCATCAAGTATTTTACTGATAGTGGTCCTTAAGCATAAATTCAGTGTAGAGAAGATTGGGATTTGATTATAACTCCCTAAACTTTGCATTGCAAACATACATCCATAAAGGATACTATATCATAAAAAACACAAAAACATTCAGCTTTGGTCCCATCAGATTATACGTTTATGTGATATGCATCATTTTTGAGATATCTAAAGATTGAGTCTAATCTAAGTTTTAGTTGCCTTAATTTCGTAATGTAGCCTTATATCTCAGGAGAAACCTGTTATCTGCTAAAAACTAGTGTAAACGTACACTATGTCACACAGTAAGCAGATGGCACTATATCCCCAGTGTGTGCCTTGTGTATTACCATTCGAGTCACATGCCACATGTTCCATTTCCACAGAATACTCACCTGGCAGTCTTTTAAAAAACTGCTGTTCTTACGGTATTTCCAGAAACTCTAAGAGTCCGCTTACCGCCTGGATGAAAAAATGTTTGCACAACTTTTAGTGTGTTTCTCCAGTTGTGCCTGTATTTCCATACAGCTGGACAGAACCTTTTTATTTATCCTTTATTTAGCCAGTAAGGTCTCATAAATATATGTGATCTCTATTTTCCAGGGGGTTCTGGTCAGGATGCCAGTATGGAAAGTTTCACAGAAAAAACAAGAAGAATAGTAAAAGAGGAGAGGCACACTGTAGAGACAAACGGTTTCTTCTTCCATGATCATGGATTATTTAAATAGAAACATGTTTCTTCAAAGTCCATATGTAAAACCCTTAAGGTATTCAAAGAACAGAGTTTGTCCAAAGTTAATGTACCCTTGCAGGTAATACGTACTCACTTGTTTTGTAAAAAACAACCTAAATTCTATTCTAAATTCTAAATTCTAAACCTATATTTTTTGTAAAAATATTATAATGAAAAACATGCTAAAAGTCATTTTTTTTACCAGGCAGCAAAATGCCTAACACTAATAAAATAGAATACTAAATGTTTTATAGTATTTGGTAAGAGAGGTCTTGGACAGTTTTTCTGGAAATATCTTCAGAACAGTGATAATCACTGTTGAATGACTTTCTGGGTATTTTACAGATTGCTTGGTTTATATATTTATATATGGTGAATATCATATCAGATACTTAGTGCTGTGACTCAAATGTGAGGTTTTCTATCCTTACCTTTTTCTAATGTTTTTACATGTAACTTTTGTTGTTCGACCATGTACATAAACGTGCTGACATGATGTCAAGCTATTGGCATTGAGCACAGAGCAAATCCCAAAAATATGAGCCAGTACTAGTGTACAGCGGATTACTTGCTTTTCTCTGGGTTTATTTGAAGCTGCACAACTGAACCAAAAGACTAATGAGATTTGACATTAGTACATTTTCAACATTCATCAGAATTTTTGTCTTAGTCTTTATCGCCTTTATAAACCCACTGCAATGTAATTAATCTGCTCTTTTTACTTGTATTTTGGGGATTGGCTCCTTTTTGCTTTTCTTTTTTGTCCATCACCGTCAATAACCTACTAACAGTTTCATAAATATGTCAAGATGATGAGTCGCTGGATTTTATTTAATGGTATTTTGGCTTTTTAATATTAACCCCAGACCTAACATCGCAGAGGCATCAAGTATCTGCTGAAAAGCCATATAGCTAAAGCCAACTGAGGTTTTTTTTTGTCAAGGAGAGACTTTGCATCGTCCATCCCTGACTTTTTCCCTCTTGTCACAAAGTACAAGTAACTTGTGACAACCTGCCTCATTCCACAAGCCTGCACAGTTGGTGCACTCACTGAATGCAGCATTATGCAGCCCTTCAAAACCAATTGCGTGACTGATGGTACAATTAGATCCTTTACTGCAGTAAGCGGGCTGCATATTTCTTGTATTCTCTGCTTTTCCTGATGCTGACCTCTCACTTTTGTTTCCTGTCCATTCCATCTGTTAACTCATCTTTTGTTCATGACATCCATGTGTCTGTCGGTGTGTTGGCCCCGGATGTTACGTTTTGTGTTTGCGTTGCGGCTGTTTTTCGTCTGCAATACCCTAGATGCGTTTGCACCTTCCCCAGGAGATGGTCCTGCTGTCGTGGCCGCGGGCCCTGCTGCTGATGCGTTTGCGGGATCTGGTGGGTGACAAAACAGCTTTTTGTGCAAGTGTGTGTTTGTGTGAGTGTGGATGTGAAAGCTGTTGTTGCTTTTTATAAATTTAAGCTGCTTCTGCTTCCATAGAGGACAGTAGAAAAAACATGCCCCCCAGGGCCTACTGTCTTACTCCAAATCCTGCTCTAACACCCCAGTCATGGACCCTCCCCTCACTCATCTTGACTGCTCTTCTCCTCCTATTATTCACTCAGTGAATACTACAGTAAAAAGCACAGTTCGCTACAACTATACTTAAGTTCAGAATGAATGACATTAGTTTTGGTGGCCTAACCATGGTACCACATAATAATGAAGACAATTATGCTAATCATTGTTGGGCCTTTTTTTTTGTTTCCTTTCATTTCTTAAAAATTCTCTGGCCCTCACAAATAAACTTTTTTTTTTTAAAGAAATTATTAAAAAGTACTAATAACATTGCATATGTTTTGTGCAATGTAAACTAACCAAATCAGTAGCACAGATAATTGTAGTTTATTAAACATGCTTTAGCATTAACTTTTTTGTGCACCCACAACTCGACCTTTAAAATTACTTCGTTTGGAAAAGAAACATGAGTTTTTTCCTAAAAATGTTTTCTGCTAGTCTGCTCACCTTGTGAGTGACAATTTAATAAAATGGCTCTCTGGAGTTTCTCTTTACATTCATGGTCACCAGAGGATGAATCCCACTGTCTTTGGGGGGTCACTGACATGCAAAATTTGAATCTGTTGAATTCTTTGTTTTGTAATCAAGTAATGTGATTCCCATCACCCTCAGCTTTACTTAGTGTTTTGTGATAAGAAGCCCATGTTAGCAAGCTAACAGGCTAATCTAAGATAGTAACCTTATAAACATTTGCACGTTATCTGTGAATGTGCTCATTCATCCAGGTCATAGTTTTGATTCAGTTGTCCAGATATTTGTGCGTAAGCATAGTAACTGTGATCTTTATAGTATGCTGACTTTTACAATCTATGGTTATACCAAATAGGATTTTGTCTTCTATCATTCTCTAAAGTACAGAATTTGGCAGTGAGTAGAAACAACTGCTACATGTATAATTTTTAGCAAATGTGATCATAATAATTATCCAGTTAAATAATACCTGGCTAACATTGAATTTGGCTGTTTCAGTAGAATGAATTAAGGTGCCTTGTCTATCTTTCTTTCTAACAATAAAAAGAGTTGCTGTAGGTCTTAATCTGTGGGTAGTGGAACCAAGTTTCTTTCATCTCTTTTATGAGGTGTTTGGCCTTTACTCTTACTTGAGTTTAAAAGTTTTCTCTTTTTATACATTTCTAGCAGCCCAGTATCACAAAACTTCTTGTATGCTAACATTTTTGTTTTATTACAAAACCAATTATGCACCAGGGACACATGGATAAAAGACTAATTGGCCAGTGGAACAATCACCCAAAAATTACTAAGCATTCCCATCAGTAGCAAGTGGTTATTTACAGAGGATTTATGACTCCGTCTCTAATGTAACTTGTGGATGCAGTTCTGAAGTTAATGTGTGATCGTGTGCTTTGTTTACTTTCTCTGCATCTAACTCTAACATGGACTTTTGGAGGTTTCTTGCCTCACAAGTCGGCTTTTTACAGTGTTTTAACAAAACCTCAATCCCCCTTCCTCATCCGCCTACCAATCCCCTCTCTTCTTCTCTAATCATAACCCCCCCACCCAACCTCTCATCATCCCTCCTGCTGCTTTTCCTGAAGACCCTTTCGCTACGACGGAGGGGAGTGCAGACATTGCTCCAGAGCTGGACCTGTTCGCTATGAGGCCCTCTGACACAGCGTCCACCGCCATCACCCCTCCCATCTCTAGTGAGGCGTCGACCATCGTTGCCCCCATCGCTGCCCCCGCTGCCCCCACCCCTTCTTCCACTACTACCACTACCACCACAGCCACCACCGACACCACCACCACAGAGTCTGCAGCGGCTCCCACCCTAGATATCTTTGGTGGTAAAGTCCTCTCGCTCTCATTATACCTCTCACTGCATTATCCTGCATTATGATGATGATGATGATGATGGTGATGATAAAGATAGAGGTCATGACAATGATGGTGACTATTTTGCTTGTGCTAGTGATGATGATGATACTAGTACTAAGATTATAACCTGCCCAGTCCCTACATTTCAGATTTGTTTTTCTATTTTCCATGATGCCTTTCCTTTAGATACAGATCATTTAAGCAAGTTGATAAAACATCTTGACCTCCTCTGAACAACTAAAATATTTTTAAAAAGCCACAATGAAGTCACGTGTGTATGTTAATTAAAATGTTAATTAGTTAATTATCTATTGATTTCTAGGAATATAAATGGACATTTGTCTCTTTTTATTCATAGAGGTGGTTCAACTTGTTTTGATTGTTGACCCAATACTAACAAACACTGCCTAAACTTAGAGGGAAGAAAACTGATTTCTTCTCCTGCTTGTGATCAATATGTTAGATATCGACAGCTGAGAACGCACTTCAGTTAAAAGGGAATATTGCTCAGTGTCAGATTTTGTATATGCTATGCGTGGCCTCTGAGCGCTCTGGTTTGCTCACACAATCCAGACCAAAAAAAGACACATTGCCCACTTGCTCAGTGTGACTGGGATGGGATCTGACCCCCTTTAACCCTGCACAAATAAGTGTGCATGTGTATTTGATGAATGGATTAGCATATGCTATTTCATGATCAAAATTAGTAAAATTTTAGACATAAACGTGAGGGGCCTCTAACAAAGTAATGTCAGTCCACTACTGAAATATTACACCAGTCATTGTAATGATACATGAAATTACTGCAACTACTCCTTTACATTTGTTTTCCCCAGAGATGAATTTTACTAATTGTGGTAATCCACTCACCTTTAGTGTTGCACCACCAGTAGGTTAAAGTTTTTACTTATTCATTGAAAAACCTTCTTTGGTTAAGCATTAACGTCTACAAAACTATTAGAAATATTGCCATTAATTTTGCCCACAGGATGGATCCTCCGGCTCTTCGTTCATATTCAGGCCAAGTTTTGAATATGTTAGTAGAGTCCCTTCGAGCATGTTAGCATGCTAACATTAAGCTCAAAATGTAAATGATGTAGCTTAAATAATTGCTCTGCCCAAGGACAGCCTCACAGGGCCAGTGGGCATGGCTTTACACTTCAGACTGAAAACTTCAGTGCTGTCTCAGAGCAAAAGCACAGGACCCAGACTTTAATCTAGGATATCACAGCATTGATTTGGAACTGGATAAACTCTACTATAAGTTCTGGTCGTATATTTAACACTTATTAATGCATATATTGAAGTCTCAATGCTGAAATTTGGCAGTATACCCTTTTAACTTCTGCACTGTTTCATTTTGCATTGCACTGAAAAGAAACACAGCGGCATACTTGTTTGATAATCAAAATGTCTGCTCTCTCTGCTTTCCTTCATCTCTCTTTTTAACTCATTCTGTATGCACTGGACTTAAAATCTGAATGTACATATGATTGTGTGTCCTTGTTCTTAGATATGTTTGATTCTATGCCTGAGCAAAGCCCTACCACAGAATCCAAAGCTGCTACCACTCCTAGCGTAGACCTTTTTGGTGCAGGTACAGGAGTTGATATCCATTTCTCTGTGTGTGGAACCTCTTCATCTCTTCTGGTTTCCATACGTTCACTTCTCTGTCGACTGTTTTTTTCCCCACACGTCTTGGTTTGTCCCCCATCGTGGTATGATTACTGTGCATGTAACTCACTCGTGAATTTTGGATTGACCTTGTGGCTGCTTTCTATCTACGCTATGTCTTTCTACCTGCCACGCTAATACTTTTCTTTGCTCCCCGACCTCCACGGTTTTCCTCCTTCTCGTATTCTGCCTCTCGCTTGCGTTGGTAAATTAGACCTTCCTGCTGTTTCACGCGGGCCCTCTCCATTGCCCGAGCCAGCTCCGGTTGGAGATATTGTGACGGGTGAGTAAAGCTGCTTTAATTTTACTGCATCACTGTTTCCCCCTCCTTTTTTAATGAAGAGTGCAGCCAGCCTCAACTATTCACAAAACTTTTTGCATGGTGCTGGTGTCTGCATGCACATGCACACCAGTACTGTACTTCCAAATGGTGCACGCTTCAAGGAAGTGGATACACAGTTAAGATGCAGGGATGCCTGCTTTCTTCTCCTGCTTTTCTGCATGCTAGCCCTTTAGTGCAGGTAGAATGTATGTGAATTAGAAATGCATTCTTCCCCTTGGAAAGCTTTCACTTACAAAGCTTTCACTGACAAATGCAGTCATTTATATTTGAGAGTAATTTAATCCCTTCCTGCTTCCATCTCTGCCTCTCTGTTCAGACTCATTTGCATCTCCAGCTGCTGCTCCCATTGCTGCACCTGCAGCAGCTCCTTCCCCAGAGGCCTCTTCTCCACCCAAAGCAGCAGAACCAGCACCTGTCATTGACCTGCTGGGTACTGTACTCCAGAATGCACATACATACACATTTTCTTTTCAGCAACATATGCTGCATGTCACCGGTGAGGTTGATATTGTCACTTCGATCCAGCCCCTGATATCTCAACATCTACAGGATAGAATGGCAAGCAACTTTGTGCAGACGTTTGTGGTTCTCAGGAGATGAATCCTCATGAGGTTTACATCTTTGGTTGCAACCAGTGTTTCCTAGAGTCATCTGCTACAGATATTCATTCTTATTATTTGGACAGAGAAAATATTTTTGGTTAAGCAAAAGAACAAAAAAATTTGATTATATTTGATTAGGACCCAATAAAAAACGAATTACATTCATATCAGCCTCAGCTGTACTTTGTGTTTTGTGCTGATTAGCAAAATGCTAAAATGCTAAACTAAGATATTGAACATCGCAAACATTATACCTGCTTAACAATATGCCACCACTGTCATGTCATGTGTTTTAGCATGCTGACATTAGCATTTAGCTCTAAGCACTACTGTGCCAAAGTACAGCCTCACAGAGCTGCTAGCATGGCTGTAGTCTGTAACTCTTTATCTTGTGTATCACTGTTGCAGATTTTGTACCACCTCCAAATCTAAATAAATTGATGAATGAGGCAACATTTGGAAATGAAATAGTCTTAGGTTTATGCAGTTATTGCAGTTATTGCATAACCACATATTTTGTGCAGACTGAACTTTCCCAAACAAGCAGTTTTCATATTTTTATTTGATATTTTTCTTTCAGTTGTAATTTATCTTTATGAAGATAATCTTGTTTCCTACCCTCCACTGTGTCCCAGTGTATGGTCCAGGGCTGACCTCTCACCCCTTTCTGCCCTCCATGCTGCGTTTTTGCTAACCGGACGGCCCTGCAGACTCCTTCAGTGGTCCGGTAGAGGAGAAGCAGAGCTCTGCACCTGGAGGGCCTGGAGACGACTTGCTGGGTGGTGAGGCTCCTCTGAATGTCACCTTTTGTGAATACACTGAAGTGTTTTCACGTGAATTATGGTTCAATTTGGATGCCTAAAAGGACCAGCAAAATATTGACATCTGCAATCTTTTAAAAAGGTTTTATGCTGGCAAATGGCTGACTGAAATGTTTTATGCTGATTAAGAAATTATGTCGTGATGAAGGAAATGCATTTATCTACCTCACAATGACACAGACTTGGCAGGACTGGTTCTGTTCCATGACACAGCAGTTTCAAAGTGGCTTTGGACTCATTTGGAAATATCTATAAAATATCCACCCACTGTAACCCCTAGTGATGTCATAGCCAATTTCTTCCCTTTTTTCTGTCCGTCACTGTTGTTTGGCCAATAGCTCATAAATAAGAGCTAAAGTGTCTGCGTTTTGAACTTTAGCTTCTCAGCTTTGACCTTTTAGAGCCTCATATGGTTGAAATCCCTCTGGTCATACTGCTAACATCCAAACAATATCTAAACATGACGAAGAGCGCTACGTAGACACTGCTATTATATTGGTGGTCACTAGCCTTTTCTCCGCTAATGTTTTCTTGTTAGTTATATATAACACATGTCTGGGTCTGTTTCAAAATGTGGTGTCTTTGATATGGTATATTGCACTGAACATGTCATATCATTTAGCTTTTTCAGCTCTTTCATTGTCTTAATATAATTTTGGTATAATATTCTATTTCTCTGTGCTGTCTAGTGCTACTGTTTACTGCTGCAGTGATGGACATTCGCCAAAAAATAATTTAGTTTTGCTTTTAAGATGTCTTATGTGCCACCTGCTGTAGCAGTAATTTTATTAAATGTGTGTTTCTCATTGAATTAGGGAGAGTTTAAAAACATCACAAAAAATGATATCATAGTCACAGTCGTGCCTGTTGTTCCCCTCAGGCTTGATGTCCCCCACCCTGGCACCCACTGCTGCCCCAGCCCTGGCTCCAGCCTTGGCTCCAGCTCCAGCCTCAGCTTCAGTGCAGAATGACCTCCTTGAGTCAGGCTTTGATGCTCTGGGTGCCCTTGCCTCTCCCACACCACCTGTACCTGCTGCAGTGGTAGCAGTACCAAAAGTACCAGCTGCACCAGAATCTGCAACTACCACATCAGTGCCCTCTGGTGGCTTCGATGCTTCAAGTGAGTGAATCATATTATGTTGGATGAGATTTCTTTTCCATCTTTTTTAAAATTAGCAATCTGTTTCATCGTAATTCCTCGTGAAATGTGAAATATTTGAAAATTTCATGTCCTTTCATTGTTCTTATTTGCACAGGTTTCTTGCTTGATGCACATTAATCTGCTCTGGTTCTTTACACTGAGCCACCTTAACCATGACCTATTTATCTCTTAAGGCTGTGAGCTTGACTACTGCATGAATGACACACTGACATGTGCTGCTATCATGGTCCTTATCTCTGCTGACTGCTTAATTCCTCAGCACTGCTTCCTTTCTCGCAATGATTCTTCTTTTTATCTCAATCTATTCTCTTGAATTTTTCACACTTGATGCTGTGTTTTGTCCACCTTCTGTTCACCACACCCCCTCTCTGCAATCTATCTTTTACTCTTTCTGTCTGTCTTAATGCTCTCTTTCTTTCTGCAACGCACTTTTTCTCTTCTGCTCCCTCATTTACACTTCTTCCATTCTGCTGGGTCATTGCTTGCTTCTTCTAATCTGTAATTGGTGAGTTCAACCTTGCAGTGCATCGCAGCATGTGCAGTTTGGACAAATCTCCCCTTCTGCATCCTTGCATGTTGCAAAAGGAACCCTAATTGTCTCCTGCATGAGACAAGATTTATTGTATTGTTACTTAAGTTTGTACAACACATCTTTATTTGCCCTTTGTCTTTGGAGCAGTGGCTATTACAGTAACCACATGCCATCAAGGCCCAGGTCCAAAGGACAGTCTCTAAGATTTCATTACAATCCTGGAGCATAACTGCAACACCTTTTAATTATATTTTTTTCCCAAGTGGCCCATTAGCTTTCTGTTACAAAGGCAGGTCATTAAACCTAGTTAGCAAGGGAACAGAGTACTTAAAATAGCCTAGTTAGCTTAAAGCAATGAATAATTTATTAACATAGTCAGCTGAAACTCAGATGGATTAAAGACTTAGCTAAAAGTGAAAAATAAATGATTAAAATAAAAAGCTAAATGTAGCTAGATGGAAAACTTAGCTAAAAGTATTGGTTTGGTTAGCTTAATTTAGTATAGTTAAAAAATTGCTAAAAGTAATGAATAAATGGTTTAAATAGTTAACTCAAAGTAATTTATCAATGACTGAAAAGGTTAAAAGTAGGCTAGATTAAACTAAAAGTACTTGATAAATGGTATTAGTGGGACAAATACAAAGCTATAGTTTGAGTAAAGAAAATGTTGAAATTTTTTTGTGTCTTCTGGGTATTATATATTATAATTTGGAGAATTAAGTTACAACCAATTTGAGATGAACACATTGAGATGTTACACCCAGAAATGATAGGGCCAACTGCCTTGGTGAATATGAGCCAATTTCTCATCAACACAGTGCTTCCGTTATTTCTATATTGAATGAAAACCTTTAAAGTCCTTGGCCTTGATGACATCTGGTTCAAACAAGTGCTTTATTCCAAATATCAGCCGGTATCTAAGTTTCTGAGATGACAATGTAAACAGGCTAAGCCACTAGCCAATTGTAATTATGTCCCTTACAGTACAGTCCTACTTTGTGTTTGTGCTGCTAGCTGGCTACTAATGCTGCAACAGCTGGCTTGTACCCTTTACTGTCTGGTCTCACAACAGCTCTCTGCCCATGTAATAGCTAGATTAGGGATTTGCAGGTTTGTAATCTGTGTTGTTTCTCTGATGTTCTGCCATTCTCATCCTCCCTTAGTGTTTGATGGATTAGGCGACTTGCTGATGCCCGCCATAACGCCACAGAGCACTGGGGGCAGCACTGCTGGAAGCACAGCAGGGAGCATGGGGACTCCTGTCGCAGCCGCTCCCCCCGCCACCCCACCTTCCAGCAAAACCCTTGGAGGAGACCTGGACACTTCACTGGCCAACCTGATTGGAGGTAGACTCAGATTAGCTTGCGTAGACCTTGGCTATTTCAGTTTATAATAAACATTTAAATAGAGAATTAACTTCTTTGTCTTTCTCTCTTTTTTACAGACCTTGGAGTGAAGAAAAAGTAAGTGTCTGTTTAAAGACATGAATCCTAATTTGCATGAATGTGTATACTAAGACATGTATGCATAGTTCCCAAAGACTTTAAGTCTATAATTCACTCTATTACATGATATCAAATGGGGAAATACTGTTAAGGGTAATGAAAGTCCATTTAAGTCTGTAAAGTAAAAAAAAGGGTTTGATTATTTACATTCAGAGGCTTTCCTCCATAAACTGTAATTTCCTTAGCTATCTGAATGTTTTATAATTAATGTTAATCCCACAAATATAAATGTTACAATAGCAGTTTGAATTTATCAGGATTTCTTCTGAGTCAAATTAAGGTCTTATTTTTTAAGTTTGGAAAGGAATACCCGTGTCTCTCTGTGTCTAGGTCACTGCATGTCCCATCATGTAGTATTCAACTGACTCTCTGGAGACACTATTACAAATATTAGCAATATTTTGAGAAAATCTGCACAGAAGACTGAGGTGTGTCTTGTGTTTAATCTATTTTAGGGACCCACAGAGTGAGAAGAAGCTGACAGGGGGCGCTAACTGGATGCCACAGGTAGCTCCCACAAGCTGGGGTACACCGGGAGCCCCCATGGTAAGAACAGCATGGACACTACACTGTGCACTCTGAAATCACACTTCATTATAAAAACTGCAGTTTCATGCACATTGACCTGAAAGAGGTTACAACAATTCCATTTCTTTTGAGTTCAAAGACAACAAAGTGTATGTTATTTATAATTGAAACCACAATGCTTTTAGAAAATGCCGTTTTTGCTGATGTACCCTCTTCTCCCCGTCTCTCTAGGCGGGTGCAGCCCCTGGTGCTCCTGGAGCACCAGGAGCAGCTCCACCTGGTGCAGCCATGGTGCCACCAATGAGTGCACAGCCTGGCTTTGGCATTGTAAGTTTAATTTCATTCTTTATAAATTCTTTGATGTTGCTGTGAGTCCTCATCCTCCTTTAAATCTACAACTCATAACCCCAAGCATTAACCTGCATAGCATCCAGACATTTTAGTCTCCTGTTTCCTCTTTTTACCAGCCTCCCGCAGGAGGGCCCGGGGCCCCCATGATGCAGCCAATGATGGGGCAGCCCTTGATGGGACAGCCCATGATGAGACCTCCCTTCACTGGAGCTGCACCAGGAGCACCGGTAACAGGCCACACATAGTAAAGGCTTAGCTTCCAGCAGGCCTTTTGTCTGCACATGCAGCAAACCATTTATACTTACAGTAAAATGCAATTTATGTCAAGAAGATTTTTTGCTATCTCAAAAAAGAACAAAGAAGATCTTAAGCAAATTTGTGTAGATATTGTAGCCTGCCACTTTATATCTGGTCAACAAATAAAGATCTGTGTTTCCTATTTTCTCAGCTTTCTCCGGGACCTGCAAGCCAGAGCCCCAAGAAACCCAAGGACCCTTTGGCAGAACTCGACCTCAAGGACTTCTTATAACGCCCCAGGTGGGAGCTCAGAACAGAACATAGACTATTTGCTTTGTGGTTATTATAATTGTGGTCCCGGGTTTCTATGAAATATATATTTTTGTTAGACAGATTTGCAATGACTTACAAAGATGAAATGAGTATCAATGGGCTTTTGTAAAGAAAGTCTTTGTTGTGTTCAGCTTTTCTATATGGCCTCCTATTCAGTTACACATAAAAATGAGTTCAGCAGTATTTACACAGTGCTTCTCATTAAAACAGTTTAATTTCAGGGGAATTTTGAAAATGAATAGTTTCGTAGTTAATTTGATTTAAATAGCTCATTAGCTACTCATCACTGCTATTTAGAGATCACTTTAATAGTTCGCTGAGTGCTTACACCTCATTTATTATCCAAATCAGTAAATGTAAACAACTTCAACATCAGTTCTCATAGAAAAACGAGGCAAAATGCAAGTACTTTGTTTTCAGCAGATAAATTGCACTTTATTTGAATCAGTAACCATAAGAACCACATGTTGAAATGTTCTCTCCTCTCATGTTTCAGCTGCTTTCTCCGCTGGAGCAGGGCCCTCTCACCTTTTACCTGGTGTCTGTCAACAGCTCAGGATGCCAGCGATGTTCAGCTACTTAACCTTATAAGAGCCTCTTTTCTCCATCCTGCCCATCAACACCCCACCCTTCTCCTGTGTGATGTCGTAGCACAAACTGTGAAAGTGAACCATAGCGGATTATATATATATATGAGAAAAAAATACAAGTGTGTGCTTATGTAGATGTACTAATCCTTTGTCTAAACAAAATCACTCAAAACTCTGACAAAAAAAAGTCCACAAAATCGAGAGAAAGTGAAGGCGTACGTGTTTAGATTTCTTTCTAGTGTTGAGTTGAATGATGGATGTGCTTTGGTGTCCTAAGCTCCTCCCACCATCCCATATGTGTCCCTCACCTCCTTACAAAAGGGGGCGGAGCTCTTCTTTGTCCTTCTCTAATTGGATGGGAGTGGAAAAAGAAGCTCAAGTAGATTTTTGGAAAAACATGTTGTGTGTTGTTTACAGAAAGGTCCTCTTCGTTGTACATAGATTTCCCTGGTGAGGATTTCGTCTTTATTCTGTATGTCTGTTGAAGAGAAATATAAATGTGAATCTGACATGAAACTGTAAGAAGTTGTGTGAGTATCCCTCTATTTCCCATTATCTTTTGAAAATATTTGGAGGCAAATATGAAATTGCAACATGAATTATATACTGTATATTAAGAAACAACTTCTATCAACTTCTGAATCAGACCAGGAAGTGATCGTTTTTGTTATTTTTCTTTTTTTATTTAATGAATGTTCCTTTTGTTGTCTTTTTGTCCAGTTTTATGTGTATGTTCTGTTTGTTTTAGAATAATCCTCCAGACTGCTATTGATATTTGCTGGCATTGCTAAAGGACATATCTTACAGCTTTCTCCCATAAATAAAATGCTTTGGTTATTCGTCACAGAGGTCAGTTCAAACTCTCCTTCAGTATAACTTTCTTAATGTTGATCTGCAGTCATGATGCTAGCCATGTGGATATGTCTGTTGCCCGTGCTTTCATTCTATCTAGTTTGGTAATATTTGCATTAGGAGTAAGTCATTTTTTTAATACCAAACTCTATGTTCAGACAGATCAAATCAAAACAAACATTATGCCACTTAATATGAGGTTGTGACTTTGAGATACAGATTCAAAACATTAGCAGAGAACCAACCAGGCGATCCGGTAGAAAGGACTGGCACACTCATCCCTGTGGTGAGAAAACACCATCACATGTCATAATCAGGAAGACATTAAAGGTACCCTGCTCTGTTTACATTCTCTGTTTCTATTCAAATGAGCTTTGTGTGTATCGTTGAAACCTAACAAACTTTTTAACTGCATTTACTAAACTGTCTCACAGAAAAATACACAGGGTATCTTTAAGTTTCATGTGACTAACCTGTTGCACTCAGTGCTGCTGGACAAAATATGTCAAGTGACAGTGTGTATGCATGCATTGCTGCTTTGACAAGGTAATATAAACAGCAAAATAGTAAAGGGTCACCTAAAAAGTGCAGAGACATATACTAAGATTTGAAATAAAAATCATCAGATTTTTGTCTGAACATGCTCTTTTTTTTTGTTTAAGGTGTTTGTTTGATTATTGTTGAACTTTGGCATATTGTCAATTGAACAGTGCATATGTAAGCAGCCAAGTGAAGTGCTCAGTGTGGAAATCCACAAGAGGCCACTGATGGTCCAGCCATGATCTCCAAAAGCATCTTACACGTTAGCACCTCTGATCCCGCAGATCTACAATGGAATTAATATGTACAGCTGTATGTACCAGAGGTTCAAGTCCTCTGCTGTGCATCAGAGTAATGTAAAGCTTAGTTCGTGTGTTGTCATTTCAGTGGACTGAATAAGCAATTGGTTGTGAGAATCTGATGGGATTCAGAGAAAATAATGGAAGATTATTAGCATTTTACATGAATGAATTATGAAAATTGTATTTTTGTTCAGTTGTAAATTTATTTTATTTTTTGATGACCCTCCCCAGTGCATGTAAGCCCTTTCAGGTGCAATAAATTCAATGATGGATTGAACTGCCCATGAGGGATTTTCCTGTTTTCCATTTTATAAAAATGACAGAAATACCAGTTTGCGGGTGCATTTCATGAATTTGTTCCACCACATCAGTACTCTGACTGTTTCCGTGCCCTTCAAGGACCCTTAAAAGGTCAGGTTTTAAAATGTCATCGACTGCATGCTTGTTCGGGAATTTACACCAGTTAAAAACAATACAGATCACTGCAAATCAGCCAATTTACCATGTCAGTTTACCATGTCAGTGTCAATTCAATTTTTGTGTATTTAGTTACTAAAGGATGTGCAGAAAACCTGCAGTCAGGTGGTTTTATAAATCCAGCAAATGTGCACTGGTTGGTGTATGAGTCTCTGTGGCAGTCTGTGGTATGGACTGTACAAGAAACATGATTTTTGTGTCCCCTGTGGACAAACGGGAGCTGTGTTTTCATCACCTCCTGTTTTAAAGATCTTGATCTGTTACCTTTTTAAGAGGGATTGATGTAAAGATGCAACTTAATTTCAAAACTTAAGCACAGCTGAGAGCAAGATGCGAAGCAATGAGGTACAGTGTCTATTAGTGGCTATTGATTCTGGTCTTTCATCATGGTTTCATGTTATTGCACAGCCAATAGATTTGTTTGCTTGCTAATAGTAATATTGTCCAGCTAATGTTATCAACGGTCCCTAGTAATAGTCTTTTCAGCGACAAGCTAACAGCAAGATAGAACTTAGCAACAAGGAAAAGACAAAATCTTTTGTTAATAGCTAGTTGTTATTTTCCGATCTGGCAGCACAGAAGAATCTGCTGCTGTGACTCCAGACAAGTGAGCAACTTCTTTTCTCAGACTACTGAACTCCCGGCACTCTAATCCTAACCAGTCTCATGGCTAAGAGTCTTGCTTAAGTAGGTCTTTAGAGGCATTATCAAGGCAGAATTTAATTGAGACTAGTTAAAAGTTCCTCATACTACTTTCAAACCCCAGATTTCTTGGCCTCTGATTTTTGAAACACAAAATAGAAACACACCACTAAAATATTATCAAGTTAATTAGGCTCTGAAGTCTGTTAAATACTCCACAATAACCTTTTTCTGTTTGCTACTTGGTGATGGGCAGGTAGTATACAGTGAGTTTACCAGAGTATTTCTATTGAAAACTACTTTTTACTGAAAATGACACAGAGACTTTAACAAATCAGAAAATAAATTGGTCAGAATAAGGTAAAGATACCTAAAATTCTCAGTAGAGCTTAGAAGAACTGATCATCACTTTAAAAGTTATCAAGCAACACTGACCGCACCTACCCTTCCTCTTAACCTGAAAAAAACATAATCATTGGTTCAGCCTTAATCAGACCATTGAGACAACAGGGTACATGCACAACGCACACACATATACTTTCAGTAGAAGGTTGAGAGCATCAAAAGGGGCCCAACAATAAAGTTTTGCCCTGGGGATCCCTGGCAAAAAAATCCTGTCATGCTTTTCAGGTGTTTAACTACTGTGAGACAATAAGTGTTGAATTAGTGAGTTAATCAGTTAATGAAATATTACAGTATTTTTTGTTGTTAGTTGTCTCATGATAGCTGTTATCTCAAAGCAGTTTAGTTGTAGAAATATTTTTTTGTAATGATTATTGTCCTCATAAACACACACACACATACAAACACACAAGTAGTAATCTTGGTTTAATGGTTGGTAGTCTTCAATCGGCATCATTAATTTTATGTATTTGGTATTCAAAATGATACTCATAGGAATTTTTGGAACAAAACAACATAAAAAGTAAAAAATATCACATCCCAAATTAAAATTTGTATTTATATAACAATATTGCTTTTGTTATCTATTTTAACCCCTTAAAATTAGAGAAATCTTAACAGCTCAAGTAAATTGTAAAATGGTTCAGTCCCATCTTAACACATTTCAAATATGTAGCCACACATTAAATACATAGTTACAGTACTAGGCTATCAAAATATATTCTGAGAAGTCATCCCCACAAGAAAAAAAAAAATTAAATTCCATAAATTAGCACCACGTCTTCTGGAAGAGCACCGATATAATTATGTGCACAACAATGAAACCACATTTCACTGTGTTGCAAAAACAGAGAAAAGATGGTGAGACTCAAAAATAAGAAAAATCTTCTATCCAGGATCCGAAAGAACCCCTTCTCTATTTAGACAAAAAAAAAGTCTTTATTTAAATGTAGTTGTAAAAAACAAAGTTCTAGATATGCACAATGCAAAACACCAGCTCGTTCCATTAAAAGTGTTTATAAAAACTGTTATCTCAATATCTTTATAGTTTGTAAAGCAAAAGTTACATTTTTCTCCTGGGTCTTTTGTCAAAACATGCCAAGCTTTTCTTTACAGTGGCGGAGATCACATGAAATCAAGTCTCTTCAAACAAAGCCTAATTAAAATATAAGTCGAATGTACCAGGGCTTTGCTCCTAAACATTTGAATATACACACTTTCCAACATTGTATCCAAAAAGATCAAATCTTTCGAAATAAGAGTCAAAGTAGGAAGGAAAAAATGCAGATCTGAATGATCTGAAAATAGATACATTGCATATTTTTTTCTCATTTTTTTTTCAAGCAAATAAATTAGAAAAGTTGACGAGCCACAGTTCTCTTGATGCGCTGACGAGTTCCTGTTGTTGTCAGCACTGAGTCTGTATGGCTGTTTGTCGGTTGTGTGTGTGTGTAGATCAGTGTAACAGGAGTCACTGGAAGGCACAGGAGGAAACAGGGAGGCAGGAGAAGGAGACAGTCGTCGGGCCCCTGGTAGGTGATGAAAGGTGTGGGTGGGTCTGATAGAAGGCAGAGAGTTGGGGATTAATGAGGGACCCTGTGTTGTCTCAGGCTACCCGGCACTCACTTGAGTCCCCGTGGACCCAGTAGCAGATCTGAGCGTATTTGAGAGGCGTTATCCTCACTGCCACGTTGTAATCCTGCTGCATCCCATCACCGTTTACATCCACCCATTGGTGACCAGAGAAGACCCCAATGATCTTCCGCTTCCACTTCTTCTTGCCAGGTTCTTTGAGGCGGATGTAGACCCCAGAGCCACTGGAGCCGGGTTTGGCATCACAGTACTGGTACAACAAATCATTGGACTCCTCAGAGACGGAGCAGAAGCGGTACACCAGGTTGCCAGGTCTGTCATCATCAAAGCCAGAAAAGTGGATCCGTCCGGCAGGGAGCTTCTTGAGTGAAGGCACAACACCCAGATCCATGTGCTTGACTTTTGGGGATTTCTTCAGCTCCAGAACAGCATAGTCATAATCTGCAGCCAATCCATCAGACACACCTTTGAACCAGCCCTTGGGAACCTGGGTTTGCTTGACCCTTGTCCACCTAAACGAAGGTTTGTCTGATTCCACACTTCGTCGACTTCGGCTCTTTCTACCTTTTCCCTTTCCTTTACGCTCCTCTTTCCCACCATTCTCTTCCTTTTCTTGCACTTCCTCTTTGTTTTTGTCTCCCTTTCTCCTTCTGCCCTTTCCTCGACCTCCTCTCCCTTTGCCTCCTTTCCCTCGTCTGGACCTCTCCTTCAGAATACCAACACGCAGCTTTTGTACCCCGTCGAGATAATCCTTTCCATCATGGATGCAGTGGGCAGCGGTCAGCACATGTTTTGGTGACACAAGAACTCCAGAACATCCTGTGGAGACTTTCACAGAGGTGGAGAAGGGATATTTGGTGGAAAACTGCTTGTCAGAGATGGTGAAGCGAGTGTCTGTGCCGTACACCTCTCGTTTGCGGCGGGAGCTAGATGAGACATTACCTGACCAGGCAGACACCTCACTGAGGCCCTGCACAGAAACTGAGGTAAATGTGCGGGTACCATTCTCATAAACCGTCTCGTAGGACAGGAACTGTTCCAGATCATCCAAAGAGGAGGCTGGGAGGCGACGCTGACACTCAATCCCACAGGTCCCGCTCAGCTCCAGCTGGGGTTGAGCTGAGAAGTTTGGCCTGCTGAGAGGCACCGTGCGTCTTTTTCTTACCAAGGGCACCTTCCACTGTGGCCAAGTATACTCGTCATTGACTGCATTCTCCTCAGCAGCAACAGCCACCACCACAGCCAGCACCGTCACCGGGAGCAGGACACACAGGGGTATTGGGCCCATTGTTAAGTTGGGCCTGGATCTGAAATGTAAAGAGTAAAGAGCAAGACTTAGTGAAACTGTAACAAGGGTGGAAAGATACAAAGATTACTGAATATGTTGCTTGTTAGCTATGCATGGCACTGGGAATGGCAATGTTAGCTAGTTCACCACTTTGGCCCTGAGTAAATGATCTCAGCAAGTATCGAAAGAATTGCCCTGAAGAAACCTACTGAACATTAATGTTTGTGATGATGATGCATACAACTTTGATAATCCATTGACTCTTCCCTTTGCCTTTTACATGAGGTAACATTTTGTGTTTTGGGGAGCTGTCTCGACAACTATTTGTCAGACTGGAGTTACATGTTATCAATGGTGCACAAAGGATGAATGTGAATCACCTCAGTAAAAACATGACTTTTCATCCAGCATCCCCAGCAGCTTAGAGTTTTTATTAATACAGTGAAATATCACATATTTACTGGAAGAACAGGCATGTAATTTGATGTCATTCATGGTTCCTAGAAGATAGAGATGATAAGCTTCTGGACCCCTGACATTTCCTCCAGCACCACCATAGGTTTGACTTTTGTGGGTTTCTTCAAAATGTCTCTACAACTATTGAATGGACAGCATAAAGTTTGCTAGCATGGTTGAACATCAACATTATTGCCCCATCTTTCCAAATGCCTTAATATTGAAGTGCTGCCTCTGAAACATCTTCAGAGTAGCTTTTAAATATGTTTAGCCTGTAGCTTTTTTAAACACATTTCAGCTGTTTTTGTAAGCAACCAGGTAATTAGCTCATCAACCGTCTACAGTTTTCACATCATGGTTGCAAAAAGCTGGTGATTTGCTTTGTGTTGTGACGCTGATTATTCTATGATTCTTGCTTAAGTACTATAATCTGCCTTTGTCAGTAAGGGATTGGAAAAAGGCGACAGCGCTGTAATGTAGACAAACGATCTTGTTTGGAAACTTTAATCAGCTTCATGCACATACAACATGTGGTAAAACTCAGATAACCACGAACTAAGGAGGCTTTATATGCAATGGTAAACTGCTTGGGTCCGGAAAAGACAAGGAAAAAAACGTTAATTGCCACTGGGGGGCAGTATAGTCCATAATATCCAAGACATCCAACTGGCTCAGAGTTTGGAGGGCTGCTCAGCAGTCTGTAAAAGCTCAGCACATTCATGAAAGTTCGCTTTTTTGCAGAACCCCAAAAACAAAGATTGATACCATTATCTGTTTGAAGAAGCAACACCAAATATTCTTCGGTTCCTAAAAAAAATTCAAGGGTTGACACGTGCACAGTGTGGTTGAGAGGAGATTTATGTCCTCTGAGCCTCTTTGCGGGCAGTGAGGAGGAGAGGATGAACCCTGATCCGCTGAATGGACTGAGACAGTGGCTTGGAGGTTTGCCACAATGGTTAACCTTCTCCTTTAGTAATGACCATATCTGGTTTCCTCAGCTCCACTCAAGTTCTTGTCCAGGACTACAACTGTCATCAAAAGTAGAGACTATGCAGACAGCCTGCTGGTTCATGCTTTTACTGTATGAGTGTGATGTTGCCAACAACCCTGATAACCCTGTAAATAAAATTACAGTCTGGCCAGATTTGAATAGATTCGGCAGACCATCACCTCATCACAGAGTAGAGAGCTTCATTTTGTCAACATGACTGTGGTGATGAAGTCACACACACCATTAAAAACACAAGGAGAGATAATCATTTGAAATCCATCCAGTAAGGAGCCTTGCAGCAGGAGTACAAATCCAAAAGTTAATTTCAAACAGAATTTCAGAATAAAAATAAACAGTGATGTCATTCACTATGGCTTTTGACGGGGTTTATATGGTGTGGCACACTCAGGCTGACATTCTGGGTATCCAGCTTGAGGACAAACATCGAGGGGAACTGCCTTGCTTGGCTAGAGGGTCCACAGACTCACATTCCCGTTAAATTAGATGTCAGCGCAGTGTAAAACTCTGACTCCCAGGAGACTCAGCTGAGAGGGAAAATGTAGAGCATCGCCTGTGCACTATGTCAATGCTTCTACATCCCTTGCAGAGATATTGTCTAAATTTTCTTTTTAAGTTGGAACTACAAATTCCTGTCATTGCATTGTCATCCAACTCAGCTCAGCTGCTGTGAGGACTGGCTTAAGTTTCCTTCAGACTGTCCAATAAAACAGACCAGTGGTCAACATCTAACCAGCTCCCAAACAGACTGTAATAAAAAGTAAGCCCACGAGAGCTGTAAAACACTCTCAATAAATGAGATTACAAAAGAGACCCTTAGTTTCTGCTGAACTCCATGCTCTCACTGCGAGACTCAGACAAATCGAGTAGAAAACCTGCAATTATTCATCAGAGAGTGGAAACTGATATGCTGCCATGATGGCTCTTGGTCGTTAAAGGCGCTCAATTCATTTTCCACTGCAGTCAGCTGAACAAAAAGCTGTGCCCTCTTCATCTCTCAGTGGAGAGAATCACAGAGGCACCCAGGAGACAAAGCAACCAAGTGATGGCGCTATGGCGCCATTGTCCATCTGCACCTCAGTAAGCATGAGTTCCCATCTATTGTCTGGTTCAACACCAAGTTCAATTTAAAAAATGGTGATTTTATTCATTTTGAGCAATTTCTATAAACTTCTACATCTCAGACACAGAGTTTCGTGTGTTACATAACAACCAAACAAAACAGACTACATTAGCGATTTGCAACGTGGTAATGTTTGATTTTGATCCAACTGAAATTATATTGTCCAAAGTCTGAGTCAAGTCTTTTCATTTTTCAAAATAACAAATATCACTATTCGCATTGCAGTGAAAATAGATTGCACATTTAGCTTAGATATCTAATTAAATCCGAACACATCTGTAATTCCACATCTGTTGCAGCATTGCGACTGTACGTGAAAAGAGGGAATATGTTCATTACTTTAAGAGCAACCCGTGCAAACTGTGTTTAAAACATTTTTGATGAACTGATTGCATTGCCTCACTCATAATAGCACTAATAATGATAATTCTCAAATTGCCACAATAATTGCGAATAAATAAGGAATACTGTCATTCACTGGCTGCAAAATCCGACTGAATAATCGTAAAAAAAACCGAAAAAATGTATCCAAAAGTAAATAAGTAATAAACGGGGAGAAATCATTAAAATAAACACTAATAATCCATTCAAAACCCACAAATAAATGGCATATTCCGTCATGGCTCCGTCAAGAGACCGTTGCAACTGTGCATAATGAGAAAGGCCTCCTACCTGCTTGCATCCGATTGATGGAAATACCAAATCCGCAATGTATTGTTTGTTTTCCAGAGACGTACACAAATATGATCCCACTAGAAAACAAACGGCTGTTGCTGCATCCCCCAAAAAAAGTCCTGGTATCAGCAGGGCGACGGCTCCCGTCTCCTCATTGCTTCCTCTGAGAGGCTGAGGGAAAGTCGCAGCCGGGACGCTGCGCTCAGGCTGCACTTGATGCTGAGGGAGGGAGGGGAGGAGGAGGGAGAGGGGGGGGAGCACAAAAATCTGAAAAGGATCCCTCTCTCTCTCTCTTTTTTTTTTTTCACTCGTGACAAAAGCCGTTCACATATGGGTGGGACCAGACCAAGCGATCTAACTAAAGGCTGAATTGGTTGAAGTCAGTGGCCTGTTCATTCGGGAGGTGTGCTGGTAAGCCAATGCTGCAGGCTGCAGCCCGGCGGCAGCAGCAGGAGCACAGCCTCAGTCAATGGGACTGTGAAGGAATTAGTTCCGCGGCTCTCCACAATAGTTTTTTAGGCGTTTCCATTCTGAGCCATGTGAGCCTCAACATCTGCAGCACTTTGAGTCTGCAAGCCCGGTGATGTGTAAAGCCCAGGCGTGTAGCTTATGATCTTTGTGTACAGTACATGCATCCAAATTTAGCCAGTACTGCCTCACATTAATGTGGTGACCTTCAAAAATGACCAGTCATAAAAGTTATTTCTTTAATGATTTCATTTTTATGCTTAACATTCAAAACATGTTTTCAGTTTTAAACACCTGCAGATCAGCCCGATAGCCCAATGTAAAGCTTTGTCATAAGGCAGCTACATGAAACAAGTCATTTCTTTTCATTATTTTCTCCAAGTTTTCTTGTAAACTTTGTGCAATTTTTTTTTAAAAATGTTAAAGCTTCTTACAAGTATTTGCATGAAAGAATCTGAGACATTGGAAATGAAAAAGGTTGTCTGTTACAGAAAACATATTTGCATATTTGAATCTTTACAAACTACAAAAATACTCTTTGTTGACCGATTTTAGTGACTTTTGCACTGTAAGATGATTTAATATGCAGTCAAATCCAAACAGTCTGTGGTCCTAATATTTATCAGGTGGTCATACCGCTTCTATGAGGGGAAACAGTACATCAGGTGCTCTGTATATTATTAATATCATCCTCATTCATCATCCCTCTCATCATTGTAACAATCAACAGTAATATGTTGCGGTTCACGTTGACAAATTTTCCTCAATACTAGTAGAAGTGATGGACTATGGGACACATTCAAATAATTTTTGTGTTTAGGCTGCTTGTAGTATGCAAGACCTGGACCAACAGGAAGAAACCCGGGCCTCTGGCCAGCCGAGGAAGAATGCCATGTTGACTACTGAAGTCTCAATGAGCCAAGAAGAGACACGGAAAATATGTGTGTAATGAGGGGGAGACAGAGAGGGAGAGTGGGGGAGGGAATGTGATGCTACACATCTGGTTTAGGAGGTAATGAAAAGTACAGGATGTCATTTGGAAACTGATCTTTACATAACTTGTCAGTCACTTTGATTTACAGCTTCACCAGTAATGATTTCAACAAATAGGTAAAAAAAATACACCTGTTTGTGAAACTGAGAGAGAGACAGAGAGGGGAGAGAGAGAGAGGGAGAAACACACAGAGAGAGAGAGAGAGAGAGACGTGGGTGGCCTGCACACCTGACCAGCATGTTAGGGATCATGATGGATGTTCACCCATGTGGGTGGTGATCACACAAGTGTGTGTGTGTGTGTGTGTGTGTGTGTATTGCATATACAACTACAAACCTAAATGTTTTCTTAGCAGTGTTGGTTAGAGGAGGACGTACAGTTTCTCTCCTTCCTGCTCTCTCTGGGTGTGGCTCTGTTTCTTCCTCAAACTCACCATGTTAATAAAACATACCTTCACTTTAGAGATTGACCTATTGACCATTCCAACAGAGCTGCGAAAATACAGGACTCTTTGGCAGATTACTGGCTTGAGTGTACAAT
Organism: Acanthurus tractus; assembly: GCA_029783725.1. Classification (NCBI taxonomy): domain Eukaryota; kingdom Metazoa; phylum Chordata; class Actinopteri; order Acanthuriformes; family Acanthuridae; genus Acanthurus; species Acanthurus tractus. The sequence continues at coordinate 22,432,549 of JAQNCA010000030.1, forward strand.
GCTTAACATTTGCATAGTTATAATAATCATGCTAAGCATACATATGAAGTTATATACATGGCCACACAGACTCTGTGAATGACATCACCCATAGCTTTCTGAAGAGACTTTTTCCAAGCTAAAGTTGGCTTCACCACTCCCCGCCATCTTTGTTAAATTACTGAAGCCACAATATCTAAATTATTTAGGCTATCAGACTGGAGGAGCAGAGGTGGGACGAACACAATGCAACCACCACAGTCGAGTATGATAGCAAACCATTTTGAATTAGATAAACAAGCCCACTCTGAGACCCTGAGCTTGTGCTGAATGAGCTGAATATGGAGCAGTTTGTTCTTAGTCTTATTTTTCTCATGCATGCACAAGGAAGCATATGCATGTAAAAATGCATACAGGTGATACAATCCACACTCCTGTGAATGCCTGCACACTATTCCTGTGATCTGCATGCGGTAGTAATGTGCCAAAAAAAAGGCTTGTGCCATTGAAGGCAGTGCATAGTTTTACTATCAATGAAAAGTAATCTAAGAATATAAAAAGAGAGATGTAGAGCAGCAGGAATCTGCCGGATGCAGAAACTGTCTGTCTGTTCCGCAGGGATGTTCAGTTTTCTATCACAGCACAGTCTCAGATAAGACTGTTGTTTTAGCCTCAACAGTGTAAAACACTATTCCAATAATATTAAAATAAGCTCAGTACATTTTAGAGCAGATCTTTGAAAAACAGTCATGAGAGGAAATCAAACCATGGAAATGTTTAAACTCCAGTCCACTAGAATTTCAGTCATGCCAGACATCTAACCATTTGTCAGCGACCCAAACTGTTGATCACTTTGGAAAAAACGACCAATCTGGTAGAAATTAAAGTGGATTTTCAAACTAAACTGTGGTGTCCAGTTCAGAGCGAAACTGTGGCTTAATCTGTAGATCTGTCTGTCTGGTTTTAAGTATTTCCTTGCATGGCCATTGTGGTTGACTAATGTGCAACTGCAATGTGTTTTCTGTAAGAGACCTTACATGAATTATGAGTAAATGTTTTATATTATGTCCATTTTTTCTTTTTTTGTTTTTGCTTTGTCCTTGTTTACTCTTCTTCTTCAGCAACAACAACAAAAAAAAAAAAATCCAGAACCACTTTTTGCACCTGTTGGAGACAATCATGGGTACAGATGCAAATGATCTGTTTGATCTGATTGTGCCAAATATGACAAAAAAAATTAAATTATTTTTATGCTTTTAGCAACTGACCAGTGTTATCACAACCCTCTCAGATGGAGACAAAAAAAACAGTTAATGTTCCTGTTTTCAGTTAAGTTCAAGGTCAAAGGTCACAGTAGAGGAGTGAAACACCATAGAGAGAAAGAAAGAGAGAGTCACCCGTGCTCCCAGCCCCGTGGCTTCCAAATAGAAAAGCAATGAGTGATATTTCTGTCAGGGTGGGTGCTGTGTGGACTCAATAGAGGGGCTTTTGTGCCGGGCATCACACCCTCACGGGAAGTGCTCCCTTTTGCGCTCTGCTGTGGTAGCAGGATGCCTATTGGTGGGAAGCTAAGTTTCAGGAATTTCATTAGTTGTGTTTGGGTGTACTGGATGAGACCTTGCCCACCTTCACAGCAGTAAATCAGCGAATGGGTGCGGCTCTTCAAGGAGCACACCAAGTTTTTTGGGAAGTCTAACCTTCAGGGTTAACTTTCATCCTTTAGCAGCCATCTGGAAGACTGCCACTGTCTCAAAATGGTCCTGATCAGTTCTACTGGATTCAGTCATGTGTTTTATCATCTACTGTAAACCATTTACTCCCTCGTTTGCGTTCCATCAAATTTAAGGAAGCATAAAGGGTTTTTTTTGTCTTCAAATGATGTCTGAGGACCTCATAACCCATTTGCTGTATATAGCAGTATACATTAAAGCTGCCTACTCCTCTGCACAGACCACACTAATAAACCAACTCAGTGACCCACAGTTCACATCCACAAGCTTTATTTTGACAACTGAATGGTCTCTTAGCTCTGCTCCACGCTAAACAGACTACCATTGATATTATGGGACTCACTGCCTCTCTCTCTCCCACGTACACAAACATTAATATAGTATATATAGTAAATATATATTTAAACACTGATGGGACAGTAAGTTAAAGGTCTTTCTTAGATCCAAATACAGTTTACAACCCTTTTAATAGTAAATATTTGTGTAAATGGTTAGCAAGCCAGCCTTGAGGGACAGGACTGTATGTGATGAAAGGCTGACTGAAGTCACACGTCCTCCTTTGAATCTCATGTGCAAATGAACAGGCAACCACAGTCCTGCTGCAAAGACGGGCCGATGAAGGCACGTCATGGCGCTCCCATCAGTTTGAAAAAGAAACATCTCCAGAAAAAAAAACAACTTACCTTTCATATTGTTGACGCACAAGAAATTAAATTAGGCAGGATTTCTCCCTCTGGGGTTTGAAGTGAGACACTGCCACAAATGAGGAAGTTCAAGTTGAGACCTAGAAGCCTTGTCCGCAGTATCATGGACATTGTACCACACTCTCATGGTGAGGAAGGTACTGAGCCTGAAGGTCTGAAGGTAAAACCATGTCCCAACCCAAAGCTACAGTCATGAGCAATGGATAACGTGCCAAAAAGACTGCGATCTCTGATACAGGTAACAAAAACGAGCTTCCTTCACATGTGGCTGGACTTTAGCTGATTACAGAGGGAAAAAAATCTATTAATATATACTGAACAAATTCTAATTTTAACCTAATGATGGAACTAGATTAAAAGTCAGTGACAACCAAAGTTTACAAAGGACATAAATGTCTGCTTCATGGTGTAAAGTAAAAATTTGTATTCAAGACAATTCACTATAAAACACATAGTTCAACATGCTGATGGTGCTAAAATGAAAGTCAGGGCATTAACAAAGTAATTAAGACACATCTTATGGAGATTTTGGAGATCTGTATTAAATTCCATATAAATTCATCCAGTAGTTATAGAGTTACTTCAGTTTGACTAAAAATGGACCAACTGACTGACCAACAGGCTGATAACAGTCCCTAGAGCTGCACTGTTTGGCTAACATCTAAGGCTGTGTCAGAGCAGTAATTGTCTAAAGCTGGAAACCAGGCATCCAGCAACAACAAAGCCAACAGCCCTCAGTGTATATCTTTGCACAAAGTGCATGGAAGTCATGCCACAGTTTCTTGAAATCCTTTCCTTCCAGACAAGCTAAAAGACAAGCAAAGAAGCATAAAAATAAAACCTCTTTACTTTTCTGTAATATGCAGCACTTTTATATGCAGTTTAGCATACTGGACTGAGCCTGTCCTAAAAACGGATCAGGATGTAGTTCCTCCTCATCAGACTGCCTCTGTGTGGCCATGTGTTTACACAGACTGCACATTGCCCGTCCTGCAATAAAAACTTATAAATATCATTCAACACCAAACTCTTGCACGCACCTGAAACATCCCCTATTGATTCCTTCTCCAATAAAATGCAAAGTAAAAATAACTTGATTTTTTTATGCTGGCATATTATTTGGACACTTGAGGTTTTCAGTCATGATTGATTATCATGTTATTTTGGCCCCAGTACAGACAGAAGCCCAGAGGAGTAAAAACAAAACGGCATGTAGGGATTAAAGCAGGAGGTTCCCTGGGTGTTCTTTCTCTGACCTCTCCCTTTTTTTTTCCTCTGAGATCTTCAGGAACTTTGAATTCATCTCTGGTTGGTGAACAGATCTTTGAAATGTTTTCTATCCTTATCCATCCAACCATTGTCAGAATATTAAGCACAGCTGAGAATTCTGGGCTTGAAAAAGAGGAAGCAAAACATCACAAAGTCTGTATCTTATCATGATAATGTGTGCAGACAAGGCAGGGCAACAGAAGTTTGCACAAGATGTTGGCTGAGATAAAATACGTTCCTTCACCGTGCAATAACTTTCACACTGCACACCAAACATGTATTTTGCAGATTATACAGTTGATGCACCCTCAGTGAGGCTCATTTGGCAAAACAGGAAAGAGGAACCAACAATTCAGGTCTGTTATTGAGCTGAGGGGTAACAGATCTGCAGTGTGTCCGCACCGAGATGAAACTGTTTAGACACGCTGAAACAAACACGGTGAATTGTGACATTTATCCCTGACAGAGCCTTTGTTTACAATAAAGATTTGGACAGAGGACGTGTTTTCATTTCAAAATGTGCAGCCAGGGCTCGAGACATGTGAGAGGAGAGGAGATACAAGCAAAGATCGTACTTATTTAGCTCAAATGTTGCAGATATTAGTCAGACAAAGTAGCAGACGTGATCAAAGAGTAAACAAAGCACATGTTCAAATACAAACACAGTATGTGCTACAAACATCTTGCTTACAAAGAAGCAAATTGAAATTTATGACATGAAAAAATACTAGAAATAATTCCATATTTTATTCAAAAAGCACAAATGTTTCTGAAATATTTGACATGAGTTTTTTTTAAACATTTTACAAGTTACATTTGAGATATTTTGGATGTGAAAACATACCTGGGAAAGGAACACACACACCCACATACACAAACACAAATATGCAAACAAATGCTCAGAGCCTTGGAATGATTTCATACAATACGAATAAAAAGAGGAAAGCAGAAAAATCTCTGTGTGTTTGCATGTCGAAAGACAGACAGACAGACTCATATTCTGCAGGGTCAAAAAGGTTACATAAACGGACTGTGTGACTAGGTTAACACACTAATCTCTGTCCTCTTCCCCAGAGAAGAAAGAGGGTTTTGTTGAAGCGCAAATGATGACGCCTCTTTGGCTCATTCTGCCAAATGCCATTTACCAGTTTGACTGGAGAAGCTCCGCTTTCTCTCTGGTCGAATCTTTGCTCCCTCATGTTCAGTGTCTGTTTGGCAAACGCCGACCTGTCTGCTGCACAGCTTTTTTCCTTCTGCAGTCATACTGAGTTCAGTGGCACACCTTGTTTTGTTGGTACAGTCATCATATAAAACACCAAAACACACCCACATGGTAAAGCATGCAAGTAGAAACAAACACACAGACAGACTCTGTGCCAGGAGAGACTTATTGTTCAACACCATTGTGGAAAGGTTTCTTCTAAATAACTGTTTACATTCTGACTTACCTTAAAGTTGAGGTGAAAATCTGAATTTATATTCTGTGTAAACAGCATTTAAGCTTCAAGCCTTTGGTTTCTCATGGTAGTTTCATTGCATTACTCAAAGACATGCTGTCAGCTTTCTTGGAGTTCAACTGACTTGTCTGACTATCTTAATTTAGCTCGGTGAACACTTATGCAAGATGCCTTCTGCCCTTTTGCAAAAGCAGCACACATCAGATTTTCTCCCAGAAATAGAAATTTGAAGGAACAATGTGTAAAATATGGTCAGACTTAGACTGTTCAAGAAAATTAACCTCCGCAACAGTATGAGAGAGTTTTGAACTGAATTAGTTAGCATGCTAACCAGCTATCCTGTCTTTACGTTAATTGCTGTCTTACATCATCTGTTTTATTTACACCAAACAAAACTAAACATAACCATCTTAGTTTGGCTTTCCACTGACACACAATGCTGTGTTCAGTCCATATCAACATCCACTCATCTGCTGCTTAATGTTACTGTTCCAGTCAGACTGCTCAGCTCATAGTGCTGCTAGCTACATGGAGCTAAAAACCAAAGCCAACAAGCCAACAAGTATACTAAGCAGCACTTATCAGATACTCTGGTATTATTCTGTCCCTTATGATTTTATACATTGCATCTTAATGCTGTCTGCCCCCATACAACACTATTTTAACTTTTCTAAATTATGCTGTGGTTGATAATAGTAAGAGAAGAAATGAGGAAAACAATCTGGTTAATCTTACAAAAAAATAAAAAATAGAGACATTCTTGCTGAGGTTTTAGTCCAATCAGATCACAACTAATCTGTAAACAGTCCTTTAGAGTTAATGATGCTAGTTCCCACCTACTTTAGTTAACCCTTTACTGGTTGTATTTGAGACCTTTAAGACAAGAATTGATCATTGTTAATAGGCTGACACCTAACTACTAAAATGCATAAGTTGTGAGTCCCTGTCAGTCATATATTTCAGTAGGCTCACGACAACTGTGGTATTCAAAAGGTTCAGTATATATATATATGTGTGTGTGTGTGTGTTTGTATGTATTTTTTCCAGTACCTCCTTTTGTCACAGTAGGTCGTGGTTATGCACCTTAAGGCTGGTTGCCTTTTTTTTACCGTACTTTAATGTTTTTAATCATAAAATGTGGCAAAAACTTTTTTATTACAATAAACAAGCAAATTTATCAGATTACAAAAAGTGAACAACTACAGCAACTCTGAAAAACTAGTTGCCATAATACAGTGTCAAAGCAATCACCAGACTTGGCACATTCATATGTAATGTTACCCTAACCCTAAGGGCTCAGCAGCACCTTCCTCAGGATATGTTGAGGGCTTCCTTGACTCCGACCTTTCCTATTATGATCAAACTCCTTCTCACAGTACACTCATGTCAATGCAGCTTTCTCTAATAAAGCAAGACAGAAAAGCTCCAGCTTACAGCTTTCTGTTTTTCCACATCCTCAAACATCCATGGGCTCAAACAGTGGGTCATTATGAAAGTGATCAGTCAAAGGACCCATTGATTTGAAGGGCTAGGGGGAGGTCATGTATGTGCTCATGAGAGAAAAAAAGAAAGCAAAAGAGCATGGGCAGTCACGTATGTATGTATGGCAGCAGACTTGGAAGTGCTGCGTCTCTAAGGAACGCCTCCAAAACATCCACCCATTTCCTCTGCCGGTGCTGGAGCTGCTCAGTGGGCCTGACGCCTCTCAGCCCTCTGTCTTCTGTTCAGGGTCCAAACAACAGTTATGGCTTCATAAAAAGCACCTAAAGAGAGGAAACTCATGTTCAGAGTTTCCCGTTCCAGGATCAAATTATGGGCTGCAGGTTCTTAAAAGTAGAGTAGTTGACTATAGCAATAGTCTTGTAGGTCTGTGAACTCACGAGAGTTCATTGTGTGTAAAGTTTATTAGTTCAAGGTAGGGAAAACTTAAGAGGCAAAAGGTCAAATTGCCGATAGGCCGAGGCAGGTGAGCTTACCTTTGCATATGTGACAGGACCTGATACACTCCAAGTTCTCCTGTTTCCTTGAACTTTGACTCCTGTACCTCTTGACCCAGACACATACGAATAGGAGACTATTCAGTATCCTCTGTTCTCATATTCTCATTTCACATCTGTCAACACCTGGAACTTTTGCTTCAACCACTGGAACAGATGTCATACTTCCATCCCTTTGATTTTGTGCTACAGTTGTTCTCCCTTACAGCCGACAACTTCTATGAGGTAGGCATCATCCATGCATTGGGTCATATTTTTAAATGGAGAGTGAAAAAGCACAGCAATTATATGTACTTAGATTGCTACTTTTTAAGGTCATGTTTTTATTTGCTTTTAATTTCTTTGTTTGATTGTTCAACATTATTGAAAGGAAGCCTAGAGGTTGTGTAGTAGCTGACTTTTTTTTGTAGCATTACAGGCTGCATTAACTTGCTAAAATATCAAACGAATTCTGGCCTTTCATCGTGTTGAGCACTGCTCATATGATACAGATTCCTTTCTGAAAACAGGACATTCAAAACTTTTTAAATTACCCACAACAAAAATGTAAGGCAGTAAGATTGCAACTACAAACACAATAAAGGCTAAATTTTTTTAAAAAAAACCTGACAAAATAAAATATGACAGTTTAATTAAAATAAAAAAAGAAAATGATAAAAGACACAAGGGTTATGGGGATTGACAGTCTGAAAGAGTCACTTAGTAACACCCAACACACAAAGTCACATTATGCCATCGAAGTGACATGTTTTCTTTGAGCAGCAATGGCAGCTCCTTATCCACCTTGGGGAGCTGCTAACTCACCATATCAGCTTCCAAAGAACCCATTCTGTCCAATTGGCTATCGTTTATGTGGGCCTATGCCAATGCAATCAGAAGGTATGGACTCTACTCCAGAGAGTCTGACTGTAATTACATCTAATGACGACGTTTGGGAATCTTTTACCAGGAAGAATGTCCAGGTGTTGCTGCCAGTACGCAGCAGAATAAATGGTAAAAGAGAAAACCATGTGTTTATGTGTGATTTGATTCGCAGTAATTGCTTTTGTCTTTGTCTGCTGCCTCCTTCTCTTCCCGACCAGAAAAGCCCCACAGGGATAAACATGAGTCAAAACACAGACAAGACAAAGAGGGACAGCTGACTATGATGCAGACTGCATGGACTGGGAGAGCTCCTCTTTAAATGTCTTTGTGCATGTGTCTATGTGTGCTTGTTAATAAGATTCAATAACAGGAGATTACGTCCATGAAACATCTGCTTCAACTGGTTCATGAAAAGGTGATTAAGAGAGACAATGCAAATTAGAGGCAGACTCTATGGTAAACAGACTGCATTTTATACAGCACTTACAGCCCCTGAACAATGCAAGTCAGCATTAAGCTCTTCACACACAAATTCGTATGGAGTTTCTAAAGGACTAATTGCAAACTTGCTCATCAGAAACACAAACAGATGGAATCTGGAGCTTAGTTTCTCGCCTCAGGACACTTTGTCATGCAGACTGACAGAGCTTGGTACCGCCCACTAACCTTCTGGATGGACCAACCACTCTGCCTCCTCAGCCACAGCAGCCCTGGTGCATGCATGTGTGTAACTTCTCATGAGTTAGCATTTGTATTACATAATCACAAATCATCCACTCAGCACAACCAGGTTGTGTGTTCCATTGCATCATGTGACTGTAATAAGTTTTATTACATTATAATCACTTCCTCATCTCCTGGTTGCAGCAGGTCAGCTTGACAGTGATCCTGTTCACTGTCTCCTATTATGACCCTCACTGTTTGCTATACATCCTTTATGAACCAAGAAAGCTTCAAGTCAAGGAAGAAATACTCAGATCCTTTACTTTAGAGGTAACAGCAACACCACATTGTTAAAAAACTCCTACATTTCAAGATATATTTTAGTAATAGTAGCAGAAGCAGCATCAAAACTGGTTATGGTTGTTGTTGCATCAATCTGCTTATTATTTGAGCATTGCAGCTGGTAAAGGTGGGGCTGATTTTTGATACTTTATATACTGCTGCTTAGATAGTAAATGTCTGCGCTGGGATCATTAAGTCTTATCTTATACTAAGATAATACTTAATTATTAACAAGTTATCTAATCAAATCTAAGAGGCTAACTACAGAGATCTCCCAGCATCACTTGAGGTGCAGATTCAGCCTTTCTCTGCTTTGCAGCTAATGTCGATTTAAAAAAAAAAATCTTTTGCTGCTGCCACATGAACAGTAATCAAATATGACAGTTGGAGTTTTGTTTGGTTTTTCCATCATTTTTTTCCAGACAAAATTTTCTAAACAACCATTGGACTGTTTGCCATGAAATCTGATATGACTAATCAGGCTTAGTTAGGGGAAAATTATAATGAATTGGTAATCTCCTGACCTTTCCTCCAGCGCCATCATGAGGTTTACAGTTGTAGTTTTGAATTAAATATTCCCAAAACTATTATTGGGAATGCCATGTAGTCTGGTTCAGATATTTCTCCTTAGGATAGAGTGTCATTGTGTTGGTGATTCTACAAATTTTTATGTGGCACAACTTATCCAGTACTTTGATTCATGATTCAATGCTTGCTAAAATCTGTCACAATTTCTTTGTTAAGAGTGTCAGCAGCAACCTAAGTAGGCTATATAGATCTATAAGTTAAGGAGACAATGAAGTTAAGTGCAGGGGTAGAAAAGTGTGATACAAAGGCTTGTGCTAGCACATTTCATAGAGGGGAATTTTCTCTCTGATTTACCTGGTTTGTTGTATTTTGTATAATGGGGCTAATTCCTGGTTCCTGAAAGCATTTAATAAAGGTGGTTCTCCAAACACCTGTTGTATGGTAGTTGTGCCCTGGGGCTCAGGATGTCAGGCGTTTACATTTCTAGCACAAGTAGCAGCACTTCAACTAAAATGGGCAAGAGAGGAGCAATGATAGTAACTATATTTAAAGACTTGGAGTTCAATTACCGAACACATCAAAAAGAGGGCACCAACAATTTTTGCTTTTGGATAATAAAAATCTTAATAATTTGAATTCTTTCTATTATCAGGTAAACAACTTCCTTGACAACATCCAACAACTCCTGTGATCACCTTCAATGGATGGGTCGCCGGTGTTTCCCAAACTCACCCTGCATTCCTCGTCTCCTCCCTCTGCCAACTGGCATCGTGCCTGAGCCTCAAAAATAACTTCCAGCTCCCGATACAGAAACAGATGGCAGATGTTTGTTATCCAGATTAGTCAGTCAAACACAGACTGGAAGCCTGATAAACAAGGTGATCAAGAGGGGCTTGGTGTTGCTCTGCCACACGAGGAACTGCAGCAGTCTGTGTTTGATCAAAATCAAACACTGGTTTTTCATATTGCAGCTGCTGCTGGTCTTTCATCATTTCCACGGCTGCTTTTGAACATAAGTAAATCAGTCACTTGTACTGGTGTATGTTGATATTATAGAAAATTACATTTAAACGATCCTTCAAGAGTTCCAAAATTTCTCCAACCTCAGTCGCTTTATTTAAAAAAAAAAAAGGTGTTTCTTTTTTTTAAATCTATCAATCAAATAGAGAGTTAGGGTCTTAAGATAAAACCTGCATGACATATGCAGTGTTTGGTAGCTGCTGATATCTCAGAGCTCAGTCTGGTCCGTCCATCTGGCAGCAGCAGCAGTCTGATGTTGACTCTGAGCCTTGAGGACAAAGTAGTCTGCCACCAAGTCTGTTGCCAGGGGAATCGACACTTACCACATGTGACCCTATGTGAACCATAATAGTCTGTTGATATTGTAATGGTGGCCTATATTTCTTCCTCCTGCAGACAGGTGCATAAATAAACAAAAGATAATGTTGGTATCTCAGTGTAGCTGATATTAGGTTAAACAGGAGGAAAGTTTTAAACGATCCAAAACATCCACAAACATCAAGGTATCTACATTAAACTGTAGGCCACCTGCTGATTTATTTGTTCAACAAGGTGTGGATACAACTATTAGAGAAGGAATAGAGATATCGATTGATGTAGCATCAATACACCAAATTAAATTAGAACCATAAAGTGGACTGATTTATGGAAGGACATGATGTCTGGATGCAGTGTTAGAAAGTGGACTGTTGGTGCTTGGTGTACTTTCTCATCCTCTCTGTTCTGCAGAAACTTTGAAAATGACTTCATCAGGCTGACAGACATTATTCCATTAGCATGACCCAACCTAAGTGTACAAAAAATATGAAAACTGAAGAATATTTGTCTAATTTCTTGCCAGAATAGTGCATAAGAAGAATATAGAAACATTTTAAAACATCACATCCTATTTCCAGATATCATAAGAAATTAATTTTTACTTGCTTCAATGGCCGATTTCAACTTTTCACGAAAAAAACACCTCATATTTTAAATTTATCAAATAAGCTGGAAATAAGGCAAAAGTATGGTAAATTTGGAGCAGCCAGCTCATCAACATGATGTAAACTGACCGAGGTTTGAATAATTTTGCTCTCACTCCCAGAAAGTCCGTGTATTTCTCACCGTTACATAACTCTCCTGCTGAAACAGTGTGAAGGCTGAAGGTCGACCTTGGCTTCAAATGTCTTCACTCATGTCACAGCAATCAGATACCACATGTTGTAAAATGATATTAGTTACATGTTTGTAACAAATGTCATGACTCATTGAAAACTTAGAGAGAAGGTGGGGGATCTAAGCCATACTTGCTATATATGATTGTTTATTTTTGACCTTACTGCCAGGAATGTTTTTTACTTGCTGCAACACAGTTTCTTTCAATGCAACTATCTGTATCAGTGTTGGTCAGAACTGCTGCTGGCATTACCTTTACCATTGGCAAAGGTAACTATATATAATTCATATATATCCTACATAGATGACATAAACATACATAATTTCTGCAAATGAGGTGATTACTGAAAAGAATTTACAGAGTGTTCTGAGCACATGTGATATCTTAAAAACAATCATGTGTGAACCTTGCTCCATCCTTTCTGAGCCTTTTCAGTTACCAATGAACCTATTCACCTGCACCATGTTTCAAACAGATGTTTTAAATGTCCTAACTTCTTTGAAATACATTGGTGCCATCATATATTCACAAAAAAAACTCCAAATAGATAGTGGGTGAAAAAAATAGGTGAAGTAATAGATCATTCAATATACTTACTTTACACTGTTTTAATCACTGCCCAGTGTTTTTATAAAAAGGGTCAGAAAACGATTATTTGTTTTAACAAGCGTCTTAATCTTTCATTGAATCGAAGCTGTAGTATTCAATTCTCACTGATACAAAAAACTAAAACACAAAGAGAAAAAATTGTACATTGGTTTTAATTGTACATGCACCTGTTTCCAGGTGACACTACAGGGAGGGACCTTGTACACACGAAGACCTTCCGCGGTCTACTTGAATCCGCCTTGTTGTGATAAGGGCACTCTTCTTAAATATAGTGACTCCATCGGCGGACCACAGCTCAGCGGCAGGACCTGCGCATCCACTTGTTGAGTTCATAGTAGTTCACCGCCGGTCTATTTGAAGAGTCAACGACATGGCACACGGTGTGGTCAGACGGGAGTCGGTGGACACAGAGATGCATAAGTCCGAAGAGAAAAGAAAAACCTTCGTATACACCAAGAAGAGGGGCTACGATGTTACCCGAAACCCCCACCTGAACAAGGTAAGTGGGGGGTGTAACAGTTGTTTGAGTTTTCAGCTTGTTCCCGTGAACGACAGGAGTGACAAGCTAGCTGATGCCTTCACGGGCTGTAGGATATGTTACAATTCTAGATAAAGCGGCACCGGCCCCCCTCAAGTGTGACGCCTGGGCAGGATGGGGTGTCGTGAATTATCATTATTTACAAGTTTTAGCTAACTCTTTTTGATTGTGTTAAAATTGTGTAACTTGCGATGGTTTATAGTCCTACACCAGAGTTTTGCTCATTAGTGACTACATTGCTAGTGTTAAACATAGACACCTAGCTTACTACGGTGTTAAACTATGCTACGTATTCAGTGTTGTTCTTCCCCTACTCACCTTCATAAGCCTCAATCATAAAAATACTGGGAGTATAAAGTTTAACTGTGATTTTTTAAACTCGCTCGCTTGAAATTTAGATCCCCGCCGGAGCACTCGATGAGCAGTGAACGTCACATTAGCCAGGGGGTTTAGGTATCAGCTTTAGACGCGGTTATATTTAGATTTAAAGAGACCAAACGCTGTTGTTACCCGGAGTGAGGCTCTTGTTTTTGTTGCTGTGTCACGTATTGCTTCACACAGACTCAAGCTTAGTCAGAGTAGTGCATTTTTTAAAACAATGAAGGACCAGTCAAGCCCGTCTTCCTGCAGAAGGCAGTACAATAGTGATTCAGCATTTTTTTGCCAAGCCGCTTGAGCTCACTGTGAAAGCTGATACATTGTCAAATAAGATAAGTCACCACTGCTCTTATAAGCCCCTGTAAATAGTTAAAGCTAAAACTTGTTTTCATTTTCCTTTCTCGAAAGTAAAATGAGGAACAATGTAAAAAGTTTGTCCATGCAAGAAATAATGCTGAGCTGCTTCCTTTTAAATCATAAGACAACCTGATGGCTTTGCATGTTTTTATTGTGAGAAAGGCCTGTCTGTGCAGTCGTATTAGACTCTACCATGACTCCTTTGACCACTCTTTGCTGTTGGACGAGCATTTCGTAATTTTTCCCATGCTTTAAACGCATCCTCAACAAAAGAGCCTTTCCAGTGTTTTCTCTTGATTTGTGGGGTGGGACGGGGCCCCAGAGGTCAAGCTGTGGTGACGGGGTCTCTGTCCATGGTGCTGACTGACCATCAGAACAACTGTCTTAAATTAGGGCCACTTTTGAGTCAAGTGTTTCCTAATACTGTGTAGTATGTCTGCTCTTTGTCAAAGTCAGACTAATTTTAGAAACACTTGAACAGTCTATTTATTCTCCCTGAGTATTTTTCTGCACTCTTACTGGCTTGCTTTGCTTCCCTCTTGGACGCTACAGGAAAACACTTGAAACTATCTATGTCTCATCTTTCTTGTTCTCTAGTAGAAAGCTGTTTCAGTCTGATAAATGTTGTGATCAGTTGAAGCAGCTGTTGACCTGGGAGGTGCCAGCTGGAAGCTGATAAGTGAGACAGTGAGGTTAAAGCAGCTCAGTGTTTGTGAAGCGTGTGGTGTTTAGCTGGTGACTGCACAGAGACCTGTTTGTTAAGGCAAGTTAATGGATCCTCTCCTGAGACCTCAACACACTGCACATCAGCCTTGTGTGTTTGTTTTCATTAGTGTATGGTGGGTCACATGGTGTGGTATGATGAGGTGAAGTTAGCGCACAGATGCATGAGAGCTAACAAGAACAAATGAGGCAATCTTTTTAATCAAGGATTGTTCAATAAGCATCACAACTATTAAGTCCACCTGAAAATGCATTTTGAAAGCATCCAACCCCATATCTTGATGTATTTTTAGCAAAAACAGGATATGTAGGTAGGACAAAACATTTGGAGCAATTTGATTGGACCATTGAAAAGTGGGCTGTATCAAAGCAATTATGGAAGAATGCAGTGCTACTACTCTCTGTCAATGCTGACAGCAGACTGATTGACAGGAGGATGTAATGATACCATTGATTGAAATTGCTCTGGGCAAGATGACAAAAGTCATGTGTTTTTTTTCAGGAGGTAAATGTGATTAAACTTTGATAAAAAAAAGAAACAAATTTTTGGTAATTTTTTGGGCTACCATGGTACCATACAAGTGAACAGTTAGACAAGCAATTTGGTCTGAAAGGATTCAAAGAAAATTCTCATTTTAGATGTACTTAAATGCTTTGTTGTGACGAATGGGCAATATTAGATAAGATTTCTAGAGTCAGCATACATCTGTGCGTGCTGACTCTAGAAAGCACTCTCTAGAAAGAGTGTAATAATTTTTCCAAAACAACCCAGGCGGTCCCCACATAAATCTGCAATTTAGGTTTTATCACAAGAGATTACTTTGATTGCATTCAAGGACGAATCATAATCAGGCTCCCTTCTTGTCGCATAATTAGACCAGCATTCTCCCCATGATAAAAAAATAATATGGAGAAAGACCAGCAATCGATGCTGGGATTTGACAGTTTATTTCACATGACACAAATCGCAGAACCTGATGATCATTTACCTACTGCACACACAACAGACGCAAAACTTTGATTTTCTATTCATGAAGTATAAATTAGTTTTTTCTGCAGTTGCCTAACTGATCTGATCTCAAGTTCCTTTTTGAAATCTCCTCAGCCTGGAATGAAGGCTGTTTGTAATTGAGGTCAATCTGGGACGTATAGCTTCAGTGCTTAAACCTGGCTCAGTATGCTGTTTGTTTACATCTCAATTTTCACCTTGGGACCCTGAAAGGACTCAGTGTACCACAAAACTCTTAAAGAGGGTGAGATAGGTTGACCTAAATTCATGTGACGCCATGACCGGTGTAGCACTTAAGATGTTACACCATATTTTGTCTGTTTTAATAAAAGTCTGTTGAGAAGTTGAGGCCTGACATTTAAGTCTGGAGTCTTAAATGGAAAAATGAAGATATGTTCAGAGCATAAAACATTACAGAGACAGAAGAATTTCATTTTACTGAGCTAAAAGATCAGAACTCTCTTTCAGGCTCTTTTCTCTTTCTCCAGCTCTTTACTTTTTCTTTTATGTAATGAGTGAGTCTTTCAAGAGCCACCCTTCTTTGTTCTTCAGTTAACGAGGAGGCTTTTCTTTTCTTTTCTCTTTAAATGAGCCTCAATTTGTGTTGTTACATTGTTTTGGAAAAAGGGCGGATAAATGAGATTAATTATACGAGTTGAAAAACTGGGCTTGAAACCTTTGGCAGTGAGGAGCCAACTTTGACAGTCTGTACCCACAAGTTTGTTCAATGGCAAGAGTAACAAGGAGTTTTTTTTTAAACTATAGCCTGTTTTCCCAAAGAAAGTAATCTATTTTTGTTTAAAACTTTACTTTCTTTTGACAAGAGTAAAAGTCTGGTCTTTGCTGACATTTTACCTTATTATAAAATGACATTTTAACTGGTTTTGATCAATACCAAAACATTAACATTTCTGTCTTGAGTTACGCTGTTGCTTGGTTGGTTGTTGTACCTGATCAACCTGACCTTTTTTTTTTTGCCTAAAGTGACCCAAAACATGGCTCCCTCAATCACACATGGGTTTAGGTCATAGCAGAAGAAAAAGGTTTCTTATACAGCCAGGTGAACCATCCACTGTCAGCTACATACATGAACTGGGCCAAGGAAATTGGAGGAGAAGGTAGGAAATGACTGCTAAAGCGTGTTAGAGGCTGGACACAGGCAGGCTTCTGTGGCTCAGGCAGTAGCACATGTTGCCCTCCCACTGATTTTAGCGAGCCTTAGGGATGAGGTGTGTTTACGTCCCTCAGCTGACCCACCTTACATCTAACAGAAGCCAGTTGCAGCACAGCCTGCTAATTGATGCTGAGGGGCTCTGCGTTGAAAGCAGCCTGCTCTCACATCAGTACGCTTCGATTTCCTTTTAATTTACCAACTCTTATATCTATATATGCAAAGCTAATGCATGTGAATAACACACACATGCCCACACAGGTTCCCCTCACTCTTTGACTTACACTCCCTCCTCTCTCTCCTGAGGTGGAACCGGATATTATATATAGGTGTGTTTTGTGAGTGCTCACTATGCGATAAAGAGATGAAGTGGGGTGTGAGGTGTAGAAAGGGTTCTCTGTGGCGAGCGCTGGCCACGCTCCACAGAAGTCCTCTGTCTTTCTGCTTGATCACACATTAATGAGGCATCTGTGTGAATCTCGGCACTTAGCGTGTTTCTCTGACGCTGGTTCCGGCTGCTACGGCCTTGGCTAACAACAACAACAACCTCCTTAAAAATGCTCTTAACACCCAATCAGGGATGCTGTTTCACCTCAAACACTGCACTGAGCTGTCAGTGTTTTGGCAGCCAACAGATGCCCATTCACCAGCTTTTTTTCTATAGGTGATGGTTACTGAAATAAGTGCAGTCAGTCATAAAGACTGGAAAGAATGCGAAAATCAGCTCCTGTCTGCATGCAGTAAGCCCCTGACTGAGAGATAGTGCTCCCACTTATGCTTCTAGCATTAAATCCCAAGCAAACTCACACTGATCCCCTTGATTAAGCTATAATGTTGTGTTTATTGAGGTTTAACATCGGTAACATTATGCATCATTAGAGCTTACAGATGATAAATGAAATAGAGAGCCTATGCCCAGACAGCACTGCAATTGGATGCCCCATTTGTAACCACAGGCTCCATATATGACATTGCAAAATGGCCCATCAGATGCAAGACTAGAATTAAAAATCTGTGTTCTTGGCAGGCACGAAAGAAACAGTCTATCTGATTGGGCCTGGAGGATCTGCTGGTATGCAGAATGGCTCCTGTCCTGATAACCCTCTGTAGCAACTGTAAGTCATTAGACTCCCATGTTGGATTTATTCTGGTTTGGCTGATGAATTCATCAACATTGTTTTCAGAATAGATTTTTTTTTCCTTCAGCATGATTTCTGTTCTCTGTTAAAGAGAGTGATGTAAATAAATTTAGCAGCAAACACACCCAAAAAAATAGCACAAATATTTAGAGTTTTTCAGTCTAAAGTGGAACTTTTCCCGGGTCTGTGAGACTCTGGATCCTCTCCTTTGGTTTTGTGTTATGCTTTGCTGGTTGCTGCACAGCATCTGATCTGCTGAGTTTTCCATGTGAACCATAATGTGTTCCAGCCGCTCTGTGTCTCTAGCGTGGCCTGATAAGGTTTTTATAACAGTGCATGCGCTCTAATAGCATTATGTCACAATTGGTAAGAGGTGCCAGTGAGAAAACAGCTTGATGACCCGTTGCTGACTCTTGAGAGCACACTCTGGAACTTTGATTCCCATTGAGTCACAGAGTCAGCATGACACGAAGACAAAGTTTGTTTACTGCAAAGTCAAGACTCAAAAGAGTACTGACAGTTTTCAATCTTGCTGTATCACAGCAATGCCTTGTTTCTGCTGCTGGCTGAGGTTCCCATGGACCTTTTATATTTATCAGTCTCTCAGCTTATTCTGGCCTCAGTCCATTATACAGTCACTGTACATTCAAGCATTTTTTTATACTAGGATGTATCCTTTGATGGATATTCGTGAGGATAGAGCAGTGGTTTTAAAACTAGATGATTTCATAAGTATATCATGCCTCAGTAAGACATTGTGTAATCAGTGGCTGTAATAATTCTGTCAAATGTCAAGTTTTCCCTGTCACACACATACTGTATTTGATGTATTTCTGAGGGAGAGGAGAGCCGAGTGGTTCGACATCCAGTCTGCAGGATACATATGAAGCTAGAGACTATGTGCAACTATCTTAGATTAGCATAAAGACTGGAAGCAGTGCCAGCTCTCTACCTCAAGACCTGTAACTATGTGCAACAACAACTTACTTATCTTACTCATCTTATCATTTTTCAGCTTATCCTTTTTTTCATGATTGATTTTGCACATGATAAACAAGTAAGATATTCACTAGTGAGATTGGAGAGGTGTGTTGGCAGAGTTTTGGCCACACTCTGAGAAAGTCAATTACATTTTGTCAAGATTTACATAATAATTTACTAGAAAGAAGTTGAAATCTCTTGGTACATTGGTTTTTCCCTTTCCAATGATTTTATGCAAAAACAGGAGCAAAATTTGTATTTATCCATTAATGTGTTTTATGACTATATGAAAACAAAGGTAATTGCATTTTTGTTTGCATCAGCTATGTTAAACTAAAATGGCTCCATAGTTAAAATGCCATATATCTTTTTAAACTTCACTACATGAACACTTTTTTGTCCCTAGGCCTGTGTTAACATGCTGATGATAGCATTTATAGTCCAAAGCACAACTGGGCTACTAAAGTAATAAGTACAGCCTTGCAGAGCTGCTAGCTTGGGTGCTGTTTTTATCTTTGGACAAAGCCAGTCCATCTGTTTCCCTCTGCTTACAGTCTCCTGCTAAGCTAATCTAAGCTAACTGGCTCCTGACTCTGGTTTCATGTTTCGCACACACATCGTTCTGATCTTCCGATTTTACTTTCAGCTAAAATCTCAAACCAATCCTTCATATTTCAAATGCATGGAAGTTTCAAACTTTATCAAGAACCTGAACTCGGTGACTAAATCTTTGTGGAAACAATCAAACAGCAGTTTTACTCACTTTCAATGTTTTATTCATTTTATTTCAATCTACATGGCATTCTCACATCACTGCAGTGTGTTTGGGTGGGGCAAAAATGATGTGAAAATGTCAGTATGTGTGTGTTTGTCACAGAAGATTACAGTGGTTATGTGAGGTTGAACTCGATGATGTTGGCAGTCAGATTACAAGCCCCGTTTAACTGACTGGAGAAAATGGGACAAAACTTTCTCTGTTCATGCTTTACGCTGAGCAGCTGCACTTGTCAATCCCCCTCACTAGGTGGACCGCAGAGCTTCAGTGATATGTGTGTAAAATGTATGTGTGTGTGGTGTGTCTGTGTGTGGCTAGTCCCAGGTGTGGCCAGGTGTTTCAGGTTGACTGAACGCATTGCTGGCAGTCAGACATTCCTCTGATGGACTGGAGTGCATCAGCCAGACAGAAAGAAAGTGCACCCCCCGTTCGCCTTCAGTGACCAACCTCAACTTGAGCTTTACACACACACACAAGCACACCCAAACACCCACCCACACACACACACACACACAAAAGCTACTTTTCATAAACCGGTTTAAATAGGTTGTTATCCTGCAGCTTGGTGCTTTTATCAGTGTTGTTCAGGGCTGGCTCAGTTAAAGAGTGTAATATGATCAGACTGTCACTTTGTCTCTAAACATAACACACAAAAACACGAATACACACACACACAAACACACACAAACACACACACTTGTGACGGCGTGGTTATTCAGTGGCAGTTCTTCCTAAATAGCCTCATCTCCTCAGCTCACCATTGTGTTTTTTGTAAGATGGTCCTCATTCATGTGAGGACAACGGAGAAGCCATTAGCTCGTCCCAGACAGACAGTCTGAGCCTCATCACCTTCCTATGAAGCTCATCTCAAGCATCCCACCTCTTTCAGCCCCTCCTGTCATTCTCCTCCTCTTCTCTTCAATGCTGCTTTTGTCTGTCAGAGGGCTAGAGGTCTTGCCATGTCTTAACTAAAATAAAGCAGCAAGAATTCAAGGGTGGTATTTTGTTTCAGTGTTCTGCAACATAGTATATACATATCTACTATATATACAAACCCAAGGCCAGAGAGATGGCTATCATTTTGACAGATTCTTTGCTGATTGACAAGTTTTGTGGTTGAAGCCCTATTCAGTGATAAGGAGGTCAGTATTAATGGACTTTGGTTGATAAAGAACTGACAGTCTGTCAGTTGACATGCTAAAGATCTGGACACACAAGGGGGAAAGTAATCCTCGCGCATTTTTTGGTTCAAGCTCA
>JAQNCA010000030.1:22466132-22538402 GCA_029783725.1 Acanthurus tractus
TCTACCACTGAAGAAGACTTTCTCACAGTCCTGTTCACTGTTGCGCAAATGTTTGCCCCCCCCCCCCGTTTCAATTCAGTTTCAATTCAGTTTCAATTCAGTTTCAATTTCATTCAAAATCAACTGTTAAACTGGCAACCGCAAAAGAAGTTTGACATTTTACTGCCAGACAAAGGTTTCCAACTCTGTGCCCTCAAACTGGTGAATTTTCACAAAACATCAAACCATCATATTTGGTTTTGACTCACTCTCTAGTACCAGCAGGCTTGCAGCAGCCAAACCAACTTATAAGAGGAAGAATCCTCCTTTAATATCAGGTTATTAAAGCTATTTATAAGTTGTTTATTTATAAGGTTTTCTGTCTTGAATCGATGGATGTTTCTCAATTATTTGTGTCCATAAAGCCCCCGCACCAGGATTGTCGATGCTTTTTTATGATGTTACTTAAAACTACAGATGGTTCCTTGAAGAGGTGTTGACTCAGAGTCAGAACTGAGTCATAAATCTGATGATTTGCAGCTCAACTTAAACTTTATTACCATCAACTTTTGACTTTTTAAACTCTAGCATTTTTATCTGATATAAGTTGATATCCTCCTTAAACAAAAGATTAAAAACTCTATTACAATATGCAGAAACCAGTAACTTTATAAGGGCATGTGGGAAAAGTGTGTGTGGCATTGCAGACAGACAGGAGATGATGACTCTTGGACATAAAGACTTCCAGTGTTTCCTGCAGTGGTTTACGGGCGTCTTGCCTCGCTTGGAATAAAGAGTGTGGCACCTAACTTAAAGTAATTAAGTTTTATGAAATATAATTCAAGGTTTTAAAGCTTACTGAACACTAATAATAGTGCTCTATCAAACAACAAAGGCCATGTTTAATGAGTGAAATGCTTGTTTTAACTTGAATCTAGCAGTAACATCAGTGCAGCAAATTACAGTGTTGGGGAAAAAAAGAACCTGAAGCTGAAATTTTACAAATGGGGAAAAGAAAGAAAAAGAAACAGAAAGCCAAATCAAACAATATTTATTTTTTTGTTTGGCACTGCAAAATGTGGGAGGCCATGGTGAGCTTTCCACATCTGTGCTAACTGATTTCATGTGGGAAATCCTGACTCTGCTGTGATCAAAAGTTTTATTTCAACATACAGAACATTCAGCTCAGATTTCATGAAGGAATTTTGGATGTAACTGTAATAACTCACTGATGTAGCTTTGTGAAAAGACAAAAAAAATATACAAACATATAAAAAAGCATTCATTGATACTATACATTTACTTTACTCACAAAGACTTGTTTAAGACCTTGAAACACAGTTAAAGTCTTGTTCTTGGAAACCCACTGGTATCAGCCTCGCAGGTTAAATTTCCTGTACTTAAAATGTTGGTAAAAGCCCCTGATTAACACCTTTTAAACCTTTCACTTACTTTCCATTGCGACTGATGTGGTTATACCACTTTGTTCTGGTTTAACCTCATGAAACACATTGCCCACCCACCCCCACCCCCCCTTTTTTATTTTAAGGCCTCATAAATATTGTTGACTTAACCTGAATCTCTAAGTTCAACATGCAGAAAAACATTTAAAAAAAAAAAGCTGTGGTGTCACTAATGTAACATGAATGCAAGTAAGATAGATGAGGAGAGGCAGGGTTAAGATGGTTATCACTATACATCACTTTCAGCAAGTGGTTTTACTGATTAACAAGTCATACAAGAAGGCCATCTCTTGTAGTGCTTCAGCTTTGCTTCTCATGAAAAGAAAGCACTCCCTCTCCCACACAGCACTGAATAGAGAAGTGCTCTGTGGCCACACACATCTCTGCCAGACCGTATCTCAGTGCCAAACATTTGAGCCCTCTCCCTGTTGAGGGCCTGTGGGCTTTTGTCTCCATGTCTGATCTGCGACTGTGGTTGAGGGAGGCTCAATAGGGGAAGGCCTCCCTATCGTGTTAGGCTCAGGTCTCTCTCAATAGGGGTTGTTTCTCCTGGAGCAGAGGGCATCTTTATTGCAGCTGCAGCTCACAGAACACACAGTGAGAATCACTAAACACTTTTTTTCTATTTGGAAGTGGGATTAGTGTTGGAGGGTAAAGCGCTCTGAGCAGGAAGGTCTTCTCCTCATATCTTATCTGGGAATCTCACAAGCCCAATCAATCACAGCTTTGTGTGGAATTACATCATTTCAAAAATCTCCCAGTTAGTGGAGAGGCTTCTGAGGGCTGCATTTTTGGTTTAAGATTTTCTTTGTCAGCACATTGACCACATTGTCAATCTGAGCCAGTTATTTATAGTGAGCCACAAACCTATATTTTGTTAAAGGAGAGAAATGTTACCGCTAAAGGGAGAGATGATATCATTTTCTTCCACTGTGTAAAACACATAAGGAATAATCTGTGCTGCACTACTAAATATGATGCTTTTAAATATAATTCTCAAAATTGCATTGGAAGAAAGGACTGGACAGTGCAACAGCACGTACTATGAGACTGTGCTGCACTGTAACCAAACCTATCAGTGGTTACTGCTTGCATTAGAGACATTGTAGGTACTGTTGTATACTAATAAGGTTTTCTTCATGGCTATATTGGATTTATATGATTTCTTTTTTCTGTGTTTATCAGTCTAATGAAGTACTCTAGTCCATCAAGTACTTATAAACTTGATTAGCCAAAAATTTGTCATTTATGTTGTTTTTTAACAGTTTATGAAATCTTATTTCTTATGAAATTACTCTTCTCTCTCACTCTCTTTTACAACCTTTTCAATAAAGAATTACACAAACTTTGATTAAAGTAGTTTTCCATATATATATATCTATACATACTATGATCACAGTTTTGGGACAGTAGATACAGTGGTCCAGCCTAGCTGCTATGTACAGGAACCAGGGCTAAGCTAGCAGCTAAAAGTCAGTGACTACACCAAAAATTTTGAATGGATCCTTTATAAGGCAACATTATATAACTATTTAGCCTAAGAATAACCTCTTAAAAGTCATTATGATGGCACTCTAACTTGTAAAAGGGTGAATTGTCTCTCTGTCAGTCATTTTATGTCTCAAAAGTCAGTTGCTCCCACAGGTAACGTACAGTATAAAATCCTGCGTAACACATCTCTTATTACTATAACTGATTCTGGTGAAACGGGATCATTATTCAAGCAGAAGGTGCTTTTTGTTTTTTTCCTCCAGTGTTTTGTAGCTACTCTGCCTCAAGCCTTTGTGGTTTTCTGATAGAACCTGTAACTGCTGCTTAGGTAGCAGCTAGTTAGCTCTGTTATCTGTTTGCTTGGATTACTGCTTGGAGCACAGGAGCTTTGGTCTTCAGTGAGAAGGAGGTTTGCATGTCTAGGAAAAGGGAAACATGATGTAAATTGCTGACGAGCAGCAAGACTAAATGGAAACCAAAACACCAAAGTTACGTCTTGTGTTGCACAGGTGTTAGCAGCATATTGTCCCTGGTTCAGGTCACCTTACCCTGACATGCTGCTGTTTTGCCATGTGCATTGCTTGTGCAAACTTTTGCCATATGGCAAAAAAGAAAGACAAAAAAATGGGGATACAAGTTTACTTCAAGACACCGGTTCCAGGATATAATATTAGTTAAATGCTGCCAAGTTTAGTTTGTAGTTAGCACATACCTAACATCAGACAATAATATTATGGAAACCTTTGATGTGGATTATAACAGTGGTGAAACTGTGGGGGCAACAAATCACATAGGATGCAAATTACCACAAAATGTTGCTTTAAACCGTATTCTCCATTTTTTGCAGGTCATAAATACAGCAGGTCTGAGTGATGAAAGTGCACAGAGTAAAGTAACAATACTTCTAGAAAAGTACTTCTAGTCTTTTTTGAATAAGTAGTCAATACTGTGTACACAATAATGAGCATGAATGGCCATTTAAATGTAATTTAATTTAATCTTATTATTGGCGCTTTCTGCACCCACATTACTTCATGGCTCTGTCGTTATCTGATGGAAATGTATTTGTCTGACCACTGTGTGCTGTTGGCATGTGTTAGAACGGTAGCCTTTG
This sequence comes from Acanthurus tractus, assembly GCA_029783725.1. Lineage (NCBI taxonomy): Eukaryota > Metazoa > Chordata > Actinopteri > Acanthuriformes > Acanthuridae > Acanthurus > Acanthurus tractus. Next base: position 22,470,180 of record JAQNCA010000030.1, read on the forward strand.
CATCAACAATTACAGCTGGTGTCTGTCTCCTTTAGACTGGATGAGCTGTCAGTGTGATCATTTTGTCTGTGCAAAATCGGACATTTGCCGTACAAGTGTTTGTAATTTGTCACATCACAGTGTAGGAAACTGCTTTTTACACGGTGAGTGAAATATGAGAGTGCAGTTTAAAGGAGAAAATGTGAGTAAGAGAAGTTCCAGAATAGTGTCAATATTGTGATAATGATCCTGCCCCTGTGGGTGAACTAAACCAAACAGTGGTGTTAACGAATCTCACTTGAGGAAAATCTTAGCTGTAGTGAAGGATAAAGGGAGTGGCTTTGCACTGAGCCTTAAGCTGTTGGAGCTCTGTGTGGTTGCGGTTGATGGAAATTAAAAGGGTAATGTAGCAAAATGTTTAAATTTCCAAGACTTTACCCTGAAAATGTGGCAACAAACCCACCCTTTGAACTCCCTGGGCAGCACGGAGGCAGAGAGGCAGAGAAGGCATTTTATCAGTTTCAAAGAACGTGTTCTTTCATCTTGCTTGTTTGGCTTTCTGGAAGACTAATTAGCTGTTTCCTCCCAACTGAATGTTTTGGGCTGGGCATGGCAGCAGACCGACGTTAAGGGGTGGCACAGGCCAGTGGGTAGATTACAGCTCTGGCTTGTTACCACGGCTTCTGGAACATGGAGCTGCGGGCATCACATGTGTTGGCACAGGGTGCGGGCACCTCAGATGTGGTCAGGGACATGTGGAAGCTTTCTAGGGTTTATCCTGCCCAGCCCAGTTTGGGACTCCTGTGAGGAGAGAGAAGGCATTGCAGCAGTCAAACCTGTATTCAGACAAACAAACATAGGAAGACTTTGTGTGTATACATAAATGCGTGTCTGTGCGTTTTTGTTAGCTTTTGGGTTTGGATGTGTGGGTGTGTATGTCAATCATGATGCTTTGGTTTTTGATGAACAAACTAAGAAAATACAAACTCAGAAAAATTTTGCTGTTTTAATGACTGATCAATCTCTGAACCATCTGTTTGCACATTTGGCTCATTCAGGTTTAATTTTCTAATTTAAAGGGACTATTAACAGAATTATTAATCATTTTCTGTCAAAGCTTAAAAGCATTGTTTGGAATATCTTTAGTGCAAAGCTATCTTAACCATCCACTGGCAAAATAAAGGCTTACCCATCTTGGATCACCAGTCTTACAGTGTTTTTTCTCTGGTGTGTTTTGAGATAATTTCCCTTCTTGATGCCTAAGAGAGCCGGCTGAGGAACATGTTGACTGAAGGAATCCAACACAGAGGACCTTGGAATTGAAGAGATTGGCAGCTCTATTTGCATGCTGAGGGCAAAGGCATTACAAAGCCAACATTCAAGTCAAAAGTCAAATAGATGTCAAAACTGGCGTCAACGGTTCCCACGCTTTCCCGGCCAAAGTCTACGAACCATGCACTGCTAATCTTTCTCGCCATGAAACCCCCACCCCTGCTCTTTTCTCCCCTCGTCACCAGCACCCAGCCCAGACCCAACCAGCCGTATCTTTAATCAAAGTCACTTTATAGGCCAGGGTTTCCCTCCCGCCCACCCCGGACAGCCAAGCTGCTTCCTCCTGTGTGGGGGATGGTAATTGGTCATTTTTGGCTCAACTCCGCCGATGGTATCTGTTTCACATGTGACATTGGCAGCATTTGAGGGCCCATAAGGCTGTGTGGGCAATTATTCTTAATGAGGCATAGAAAGCTTTCATGGGTCTTTTCATTCACCTCCACTAGCTGTGTTATACAGTGTATAGTCTGATAAGGATTTATGTTATTTGTTTTATTCTTAAGCCTTTTTTTCATCTATAGATCCCCTGACATAAGGTAGTTTGAATTATTTAATAACTTTTTTTGAAACAGCAACGAAAACTTCATGTCCCTCTCAGCTCCTGCTGATTATTTTATTTGAGGTGAAGCAAACTTATGTAACACATTTCTGAAAAAACACAAAGACCCACAATGCAGACTTGGGAAAAAATGAACACAAACAAAGAGTCTTAACACAAGCCCTTAAAACATTTTTTCCTCTCTTCTCCTTGATGTAAGACTAAATTAAATAAACATAAACAATATAAAGAAGTTGCACAAATGGGAGGAGACGGATGTCAATTACGGTTCAGAGTGAGTTTTAGGACATTATTTAGGGAAAGTGTTGTCGGTAAAGCTTTTTCTCTTGAAGAAAGAGAGAAAATACATTTTAAAGGGTTTGAGAGTGATAGAAAAAAAGTATGGCTGCTGAGAGAGCTCCACGTGTGCTGGCGTGTAAATCTGTGAAGTAGTTTAATCTTTATTGAGAGTGGTGTAAAGTAACAAAGTAAATACAGTATACTTATGTGCTGTGGTGTTGTTTTGAAGTACTTGTACTACTGTTTGGGCTAATATATGCTTGGATGTCATAATGTTTTAAGACTGAATTATTGTGCTTGTAACTTCAGTGCATTCATTTCACAGCTATTTTAACTTGGCAGATTTTAACGGACATATAATTAACCTATAAAATATGTTTTGTTGTCACAGATTTGAGCACAAAACAGTCGATAAAAGCTGCAGTGGTAAATTGCAGAGTACACTTCAACACAACCAGGCAGGGACTCATAAAAGATATTTACCTCACTCTTACTTTTTTATGCTTTTGATACATTTTGCTAATAATAGTGTTTGTTTAAACTAATGGCAGACTGTTGGAAGCCTGTTTGTGTGAGCGTATTTGTGTTTTGTTGTTAATTTTTTCAGCATTTTTACAGTCCAAGTGTGAATTGTATCAGGAACTGCCAACTCTCCTGCAGAAAAAGTACAAAAAGTAGAGTGTATCTCTGCTAATGAAAGAGCTGTGGGAGTTTTGGAGAGGAATGGATCCCAGTTTACAGTCTCATATTAAGCTCCGTTTGTCTCATGTATTTTAAGAATCTTTATTCCCATATATATATGCCTCATGGTCAGCTGCGGCGAAAGCGTCGTGCATCGTGGGCCAGCTGCCGTTTCTAAACACACACATGGAGTCTGAAGTGAACAGCTGGCTCTAAAAAATAGAAAATCTTTTTTGATAATTGGTGAAGGTTGTAATTCAGAGCTGCTGCTGTCCATTTGAGGTCCGTTAAGTACAGCCTGCGTTGAGCCTCGCAGGACGACGGACTGATCGGGACTTGTACTTTAGAGTCTGAAATAACTGACATCCCTTCTGAGATGATTCGGTGCTGTCAACTAAATGACTAATATTGCTTGTGTGTTTTGATGTTTACATGTTGCTTGGTGTTAGCTTATGTAATGACAAGCAGTAATTGCTGATATTTTTTTAGACAGTCTGCAAAACAAAAACTCATTCCTTTAAATGTTCTGCCAAAATATAATAGCCTGCTTATGATTGTTTCCTTCCCTTCATTCCCTGCTTCTTTAGCATCATTACCCTCAAATATCAGTGAGATTAAATCTAAAATAAACACTTTGAAGGCAGTCTGCCTTTATATTCAACAAAATGTAGATCTAATAAGATTTGGAAGCGTGTCTGTGGTCAGCATGATGGTTCCTCTGACGTCAAGAGGGCCAAATTTTATTCCAGATGCCTCATTTTGTGTAGTATGCTTTTCTACTTCTCTCTAACAGTGCGTCTCGTGTGATCAAGTACATTTTTACAACCTCAGAACTGCTTAAACACAACCAAATACATAGAAAGTGCCGGTGGCTTGGAAAAGGCTGTAAATTGCAGTGGCCTGGCCAAGGCTCCATGGATGGGATCCAAATCAGAGACATTTACAGCGCAGCCCTGCTTCTGTCTCACCAGTCAGCAACAGTGGCTGGCATGTTGAGGCTGAGGCTTCACTGGGTCGCTGGTCTTTTATTGATGAGGAGAAAATGAAAATGCCCACCATACTGCATCATGCCTCACTTGCAGAGAATAGTAGAGGATGCTGTTCCCATTTTGAATATGGACTCAGTGCTTCTTCTGGGTGATTTGCTGACACATCCTTCCCTTTTATGTCAGAGGGCCTGTCACCGCAATCTAAAGTCACATCAGCACATGACAGCTCTCCTAAGTGAGATCATCATCTGCTCTGTGGAATAATAACATCATAGGTCAAAGGTCAGACTCTGACCGGGGTCACAACCTTGACACTAAACATGTGCATGTTTTTCAATATTCTTGTGCAGAGGTCAGGACCGAGTAAGATAAAAGCCAAAGTAGAGGTCAAAGTGAAGCACAATGATGGTGTGAGCCTTTTTGTGTGTGTGTGTGTGTTTTTGAGGATGGGCATTGGTGAAAGTGGACATCACAGCAGAATGTGAGCTAGCAGCGGCCTCTCTGAACACAGAGGGAGCCCCTCAGAGAGCAAACACTGCAGCCCAACAGAGGAGACTTTTGACAGGCAGCATCTCTCATCACTCAGGAATGTTTGAACAGAAAAGATTGGTGATTTTTTTCCTAAATATCCAATTGTTCAAAGTTCACTCAGAGCTGTCTGAGCATAGCTGAGCTATAGGGGCCTAAATACCAAGAGTGCAGCAAGATTGATAGATTTTTTTGTTTGTTTTACTAGACAGAAAGGTAAATGTTTTTTTTATTTTTTTTCTTTCATTTGTTTTATAAATGTGGAAACAATTAATTTCTCGGTAGAAAGTGTATAGGCATCCATCATAAATAGTCCAGGGTAGTTTGTTAGTTAGGGAATCAGGCCTTTTCCAAAGATTAAGTACTTCAAGTGGTACTTCAGCGTTTATGGCAGGAACATGCTTATTTAGTTTGTTGCTGAGGGTGAAATGATACCAATCTCACATTTATTACAAACAATATACAAGAAGCTGGTAGATTTACTTCTGTTGCTGGCCAGAAAACTTGTTGTTTGGTTGATGAATTTGAACCCGAGCCGATTGGCTAAACAAACAAAAAAAAGGAACATTACAACCTTCTCATTACTGTCAGTTAAAGAGAATATGGTTAGATGTGCTAAGCGCAAAGACTGCAAAAAAGGGAAAACAGTTTGGTTTGCTCTGTTTAAAGATAAATACGTCTACCTTTTAGCACCTCTGAAGTTTATTATTAATAATAATTATTTTTGGTAAAACTTTGTACCTAGGACTCATGGACTGAACTGAATTTTTAGCCCATAATGTTGATTTGTCTTTTAAACCTACCCAGAGCTTTTAAATACTTATTGTTTTTGTATGGTGTCTTTTGTACCAAGTCAGTGTAAGTCTTTCCCTCCTTTTCCAGCCTGTGTGCTAAACTAAGCTACCTCTTACTTAGCAGTTGCTTCATATTAAGTAGACTAGAGTGGTATTGATCGTTAATTGAAATGATTTTGTTTCAGTGAGCTCACATATAAAATGAGAAACCTCAGGACACAGCATGACCACACTGAGGACATAAAACAGGAATAAAAATTCATTCTGCCTGTTAACATAGTTGACCAATAAAGCTGATTTGGATTCTGATTTTATTAAGCGATCAAAGCATGTAAGTGGATCCAGATTCACCAGAACCTGCTGGCAAATTTTTGAAAATTTGACTGCTCTCCTGAATTTCATTTCTCTCTAACTGACTCCACAGTCCTGTTTTGTATATAAACCTGAAACTATGTAAATCAGAATTGTGACTGAGGAAGGTCAAGCAAAGTAGGTAGTCAAAACATACGACTCCTGTTCCTTAAACTGTGGTTGAGGAAGACATTTAACACCCTGTATCTTCCTGTCCATGTCAGTATGATGAAAGATAACAGAGTTTGTTTGTGTGTTTGCAGGGCATGGCTTTCTCCCTGGAGGAGCGTCTCCAGCTGGGGACCCACGGCCTGCTGCCTCCCTGCTTCATCAGCCAGGACGTCCAACTGCTCCGAGTGCTTAAGAACTATGACATGAAGAGGGATGACCTGGACAGGTGAGGCTGACTTACAAGCACAAACAGAACCCTACACTTTTATGGTGTAGTATCTTTTTTATCCTTTGTAAGCTTCAGATTGATACAGTTGAATTGGTTCCCCAGAGGTTCCCCTCCTGCCTCTGAGGGATCTAACATCTGGAAGCCATCAAAACACAAGATGCAGATTAGTGATCAGTCTTTGGAGATACATCCATTTCCCATCAGCACATATTTTTCTGAGTAAATCTCTATAGCCCTCTCTCCTCGTTCCTCCCATTTCTCCCTCTCCTCCCTGTTCTCCTTCTTTGGTGTTTTTATAACCTCTGCAGTGACCAAACTGCGTGCTTCATTAGACACTTATGACTCGTAGCTGTTAGCATGATGTAATCCATCTTTCTCATGCTAACATTTTTGTCTGGTGTCTTAAATCAGCAAGATCAGGCCTCAAACTGAAGTTGTAATCTCTCTTGCTGTTTTGAATTATACTGCGAGTTCTGAATGTTATCTGTCTGTGATGTTGCCTGTTGTTCCAGTTACAATCTCTCAGTTAGCTGTTCCAACAGCTGTCACTCCTAATGCCAAGGATGATCGAGTTGCCTGTGAGACAGAATTTAGGGTCATCAGGAGTCGGACGACCTTTTAAAAGCTGCCTCATTTTTCACCATAGCAACATCATAGCATCATCATCTGAACGCGGTCATTTGTTGAGCTTGTCATTGCAGTTCCCATGCCCTATCAGTGTCACTCATAATCTGTCTCTGTGTTTCCAGTATGTTCTACACTTTGGGCTTGGGTCCCATATATTAAAGTCTGCTATTTGTCTGCCATTGCTCAAGCCGGCTGTGTTTACTTACAGTCTGCTCCCCAACTCTAAATCCTTCTTTGGTATTTACTGTTGGACGCTGTCATGTATTTTTTACGACCGTAACTCCAAACTTTCACTACTTCCAATTCTATTTTAATCAAAAATCTAGACAGATATTTTATTTCTTGAAGTGGAATTTGTCATATTTGAATGCGACAAATTATGGAAAGAGAACAGCACTGCAAGCTCATGCATTTATGAACTGAGATGATGGAGTGACCTAAGTACCTAATGTGACTTGGTCGTCAACAGAGGAAATGGATGTTCAAAGGCTTTGCCAACTGAAACAGTGCAGTATATAAAATGGTACAGCTTAGGGGAAATCTCACATTCAGTGTGATTGTTAGAAAGCAGTAACAAGCTTAAACTGAGCCAGTTGATCACTGATGCTGAGGCAGATTAAGACAGAGATAGATCATGTCCTGGCCGCCTCGGCAGGCTGACTTTAAAGGAAATACTGCACACAGCCACACAGTAAGGCAGCGTGGATCCTGCTTTATAAAGCAGTGTGTACTGTAAATATTCCCGTTTCCTGGATGGGGGTAATGCTCGTGCCTTTTAAGGTTAAGAATGGAGAAAGAAACCTTCCCCTAAGTTTACCAGCATGAAATCAAACAGTTGTACACTGCAATAATATGTTAGGATTTCATGTTGGGATTTAATAATAGTTTTGTTTGATGAGTCAGAGTGACAGTCAGGAATGAACTTATCTCAGGGTTTCCTTTTAGAGTTAGCTGTGAACACTTTTTGTCTTTGGGATGGCTTTACTTCTCTCCTTAAGGGGTAACTCAGCCATTCTACAAGATCGTGTCACAACATGCGTTCATTCTGCCTGTAAAGTCACGAAGTCAGAGTTATCTGGTTGTAAACTGGGGACTTTACACCTAAGACTGCAACAATTAAACATTTTTTTAATCACTTTTGTATTATTAGTGTAAACATGTACTTAATCAAATGAGACTTTCTTAAATGACCAATTTATCATGTAGTCCAGTCAAAAGAAAAAAGAAAGAAAATGTCATTTACTGTAACGCAAAGACAGGACAGACAACAAATATTCACATTTGAGAAAGTGTTTGGTGTTTTGCGGTTAAAAAATTACTGAAACAATCAAGCAATTACCCAAATATATACAGAAACAATTCCTGTGATAAATTGCATTTAGCAGAAGCTAATTGATTCACCAATATGAAACCAGTACTCCTAAAGAGCAGTTGTCACCACCAGGTATTGTACAGCCGCTGTGGTCTAACCTATCACAGAGAGGGTGTGCGTGCTTTTTATTCCCTCAACAAGAGGCACCTTGTGCTCCTTGCTTTATGGAAACTTCTCTGATTAGGAATAGAGCTCTTTCTGGCACGCACTGCTTAATTTGGGTCATATGCAAACCCTCAGTTCCTGTTCAACCTACAGTCAGAACAAAGAGCTTGTGTAGGCTATCTGAGAGGCTAATTTTTATTCTGTGTATTTTTCCAATCATTTGGAACACAAGCAAAACAAATCTTGTTGGACAGACTTCTTTTCTCCTCTTTTTCTTTGTTTCTTTGTTTCTCACTTTTTGTAACCTTACTGTATTATGGAATCCATATGGACTTAATCTCATATTCAAAATCTCAACCTTTGCAACTTTCTTTTTCCTGATTTATTTCCCTTCGAATGCACAGTTTCCTCAGTCTTGCCTGTTGCATCTAACTGACAATCTCACAGGATTGCACATCTGACTTCAATAAAGCCAGTCAGTACCCCAGTTCAGCAGGTAGGAGTCCACAAGATGTTAAAGATTAACATGCTGTGTTTTCCTCCCTGCTCCTCCCTGTCACTAGATACGTGTTTCTGATGGGGCTCCAGGACTACAACGAGAAGCTCTTTTATCGGGTGATAACGTCAGACATCGAGAGGTTCATGCCCATCATTTACACTCCTACTGTGGGCCTGGCCTGTCAGCAGTATGGCCTGATATTCAGAAAACCAAGGTGAGACACACTGACATCACATAAGAATCTTGAACCTTAAAAACCTTTTTTTTTAGATGCATTTTGAAAAATAAATGCAATTTACATAACGGTTTGTTTCAGCTTATTTGCTGTAAACAGGCAGAGTGCCAAAATCAAGTGTATCCTACTGTTTTGTCTCACCGTTCCCACCAATCAATCCATCTTCCAACACTCAGTTATTAAGTGTTTTATTGTATTGGCAGTTTTATTGTTTTTGCTGTTGCTATCAGCCTTCGTTTTCTTTCACCACTGCCTGTTTGGTATCAGTATTTCCCTGCTTCAGGCTGCCTTCTCTCACATAGAGTGCAGTGGAAAGAACTGGTTGATCGCAGGTTTCCACCAATCACAGCCTGCTGACTCGTATATAATATTTGTCAGCTGAAGAAATGCAAACAAATGTGAGTTTAGCTCGGAAGTAAACAAGGAGCCATTAGTGTAGCAGCATCTCACTTTTAAAGCCACACAATAACACTCAGTGCCTTTTTGAAAGTGTGAAAGTTCACAAAAGTCAAAAAATTGCAAAATCTTTTGTATACTTTGCTGAAGTGGAAAGTTTAGCTTATAAACAAAAACAGTGGAAATGGACATAGCGAATTAATCACGAAGCAGTTGACCTCAATATCTCTATTAAAAACAAAGTAGTCACATCTGTTTGGGGCTATGAGAGTGTTTTCTTAATTACACCAATACATAAAACACACACGGTTGACATATTTCCATCATGTTTTCAACATTATTTTTCATTGTATGTAGTGTTTTGATGGCAGAGTCTCACCAAATTGTTATCTCACAAACCTATATTTGAATAACAGTGGTGGATTGAAGCATATTAATTGACATTTCTTTTGCTGATTTTCTGGAAATGTAGTTAAAATTGATGCCACATTACAAAAGAAACGTAGCTTCTGTGTGACGTACAATATGAAAGAATTTTTCAAACCATTTTTGCCAAGAAATATGACCAGAAGATCTTCCAGTCTGGTAAGTATTAAACTATGGGCACTGAAATGTCATTGAAGTTCTAATTAAAATGCTAATAACAAATTTAAGATATTTGGTTTCTAACAAAATTTAGTCCAGCATTAACAGACTAAACACCTAATCATCCCTCAAAACTTAGAGTGTTTTTTTAGACTGAAACACCTCCAGGGTAGCATGGACCACTGCTGATTATTTACAGTCTGTTATGCAAACACCTCTACTTTTACTGTCAATGAATGTTTTCTGTTCAGCACTTCTACCACAGTAATTGCAGCAAAACTTGGGAACTTGGAAATTGCAGCAAGACACATAATTTGGGCTTCAGATTTGAGTTTAAGATTGACAGGTTGACATGTACAACAGAATTTTTTAGCTTTTTCTTCTCATAATTTACACGTGGCATCTTATTGAAATGAATGTACTGCTATTTTACCACAGGCTTCATTGAATGGACTTGCAAACCTGTAGGTTTATAATATACTTAAATATATCTAATCTTCAAATGCTGCAGCAAAATGTTGAAAGATTGAATGTTTTGTAATGAAATCAGAAGCTCAAGGACTCTTAAAGCATATGTATGTATACGTTGTGCTGCAACTGACCATTGATGTTAAAAAGTCTGAACCAAATTTGAAGGTTGCGGTAGCCCTCTCAGCTGGAGTTTGGTCAGACTGCTCAGCTTGAGGTGAACCACTGTGAGCTGTTGAAATCAGTTCAGACTTCACCTTAAGTGGATCTGGCTCTGCTCAGAGCAGACAGACGTTCGCTGGTTTCCTCTCTTTGTGTAGTATAAACACATTCTCTGTCCCACACACACACACACACCTCTGTGGAAGTATCTGTTATTCCTCAAATAGGTTCATCAGGTCCAAGTTTCTCACTGTCTGACAGCAACACTCTCTAAGCGGTTAGATTGGCATTATAAAGATATTGAGTTAGTAATGCTTTTGCTCTCAGTGCTGTGTTCAGGGCCACACCTTGTGTAACTTGGTCCGATTTTCTGCATTCAATCTAACCAAGTGGTTGTAAGTGTTAAGTTTTTTTTTTTACTCTTATGAGACCGTTAACAGAAAGATCAGGCTTGTCAGCTGTCCTTCACTGGCTCCGAGGCTCAGTAACTGCTGTCAGCTTTTATCACTGGCAGATCTAAATGGAAACATAAAAGCCAATAATCCAACAACGGTTAGCAATCAGTTATGGCTGCTTGTTAAAACTTTAATGCATGAACTAAATTTGGACAATTAACATGGTTTAGCATGGTTCGCCAGGGCAAAAAAGTGACTACTAGGAAATAGTAACATAAAGGTGTGTCAGTCTCTGGGTTTTTCCTGTCATGCATCTGCAGAGCCAGAAATTTCTAAACACTTTATTCATTGGTGGATTCAATTACCCACAAATGTTTTTGATTAGCTGTAGAAACCCCAGTCTTCTTAATTTTGTCCAAGCTCTTTTATTTTAAATGCTTACCTTGGGTACATTTAAAATACTTGGAAACCCAAATTCTCCCATGCACATAACTTTGTTACCCAATAGTTTCCCTGTCTCTGCAGAACTATGTGGAAAATATTCTTAGCATGCTTCCCTTCTTCTCACTCTGAGCTGGCTGGGGGAGTCATTTTATACACTCCCTGAATCTCACAGCGCAGCAGGACAGGATCTGCTGCCAGAGGCCTTGGGGCTGGGAGTTGGGTCTCCATGAAATAAGCATCAGGGGTATCAGTTAGCAGAATACAGCAAGGACGCAGCTCACTGTCTCCGTAAGATTTGTTTTTTGGCCAAGCTGTTTCACTAACTGTGCCTGAGAAAAGGGACCAAGCTGAGATAATGATAGAAGGCCTATGAGTCACTATTTATTGCATTTGTATATTGCCTCTATGCTTTTCGGCTTGCTTATAGCATGGCTCCGTGGATGGCAGTGTCAATTGGTGAGTCTGTCTCTTTAGTTCAGACTGAAATATCTCAACAACATTGCATTTGCATTTTTCCATAGTGCGACAACGAGATTGGCATTTTAGGTTGTTGTTTTTTTTTTAATTGGTGAGTTGGTTCGTCATTAAGACTTTAGGCTGCCATTTGTAGGTTTGAGTGATACATCTCTACACATGTCCTCAGGTTGATTGCCATGAAATTTGGTTCAAAGAAGATTAACTAACTTTTCTTCTAACGCCATCATCAGTCAGATTTCAATATGTCCAGTACGTTTATGACCAAACACCTGCCAAACTGTCATTCGCAGAGGTCCTGTTAGCAAGCTAAGCTAAGATACTTAATGTGGTAAACATCATACAAAATAGCCTCCCATTGTGACTAATTACGCCTTCACACAGATGCTAACATGGCTGTAGACTCTTTGTCTTGTTTTATCCTATCTTGAGGAATCAACTCATGTTTCTAGCTGCTGCGGGGTGTGTTCTGAAATGTAAACCCTTGTTCTGTTTCTATCAAGATCTCATGCACAAGATATTTCACTCACCATCGTCTCGAGAAATGCCTTTAATGTAATACTTCTGCAACTGTACATGCGTGTGTGCGTACGTGACCTTCATCCAGTTGGACCACCATAGCAGATTAGGTCTCTAATCACTGCTTCTCAGGTAAAAGGACTTTCTGTGTAGCAGCAGCAGCCTGTCCTTGTCTTCCCTGACTCTACCCACTAATCTGCCTCATGAAGACTAAACACTCCAACACAAGGCTCTGTACCAAAGGCCAAAGGTCAAGCGCCATTAAGTGTCAAAACACGGCTGATTCACTGATCTTTAGATGGTGCAGAGGCGGGAAGGAGAGCTGGAAAAAGGAACACATTCACATCATCAGGAGATTAGTGGACATGCTTACTTTTATCGGTTTGTAAGGTCATGAGCGGACACAGTGTTTTAGCAGAGAAAGTTGGTCTTTCTCCATTACACAATGTTTGTTTCTGTTTTCACCGTAAATGTGGGTTGCGTACTTTGTTTGACAGCTGAAAGTACTCAGTTGTGATAAATGATAATGTTTAGTAGCAGAAAAATGATCCCAAGTATTGCATGAAAGTAATTACGGTGACTTCAGTCATTGCCAGTGTCACCTTGCCGTCCGTGGTGCACTGCAATAGGATGTCTAAATAAACTTGTAATAAGCTCTTTCAAAGTAAGGGTCTAACTCTTCAAGGAGCTCTCGAGGTAGGTGACATGAACTAATTCATCTTACTGATGGAGACGGATGATCATTGGTAGCGGATCAGTGGATTCCTGGTTAAAGGTCAAGGGTCAGGAACTCTGTTAGTACAGCAGGAGCTGCAAAGTAAGACATAGGCATTCTTAATCTCCCCAGAGATTGGGCAGGGTAAAGACCAGATGCTCTCTTTTTCTCCCACTGTTTTTACTGTGTATAAGCCACGGGCCTTACTGCCTTTATATATAAAAATAAATTGTATTCATCAATTTAAAAAAACTGAGCATTACTTTTTAAAAACTGCTTATAACTTTTCATTTTTACATTCATTAACACCTTCTAACACAGCTGAAAGTTTATAACAGTGGTTCTCAAACTGTTTTCAAGTCAAGGACCTCTTGACTGACACAAATTACACTGGAGATACATATTCTTTTTTTTTGCTGCCCTGATTTTTGTATTACAGTAAGTGTATGAACCCATAACAAACCCATTTTAAATTTTGCTTTAAACGTTCACCCTTAGAGACCTTAGTCCATAACAATATGACACATTCATGGTGCACAACCCTGCAAGCGTCACACAAAACCAACACTGGTTGTGCTTCATCTGTGGTTTTAGAGACTGTGGGCACAGAGTCAGGCAAGGGCTATTTTTCTAACTTTATGGTCTAAAAAAATCTAAGTTATCCCATTCTCAAATACTGTTGCTATGAAAACACATTAAAGCAGTACAGTTGATAAATTCACATAGTGGGATAGACACAGACTGGGGCCCGAGTGCCCTGCTCAAGGGCACCTCATGGTGCAAATGAGGCTGAGGCAAGTGCTGCTTTTTGACTTTCCCTACTCAGTTTTATCCTGCAGGTCAGTGAGTGATTGCAGCAGCAGCAGGATGGTGTGAATAGACTCAAAATAACTGGTGTCCAAGTTAATTGTAATGAGGGAACATTTCAGCCAGTTCAACAGTGTGACTCATTGTGTGTTTTCTGGACAACAATGGAGCATTGTGCCACAGAGCAATGAGAGATGTCAAGCTTTGGATACACACACAGTAGTTGTTGGTTTCCTAGAACAGTGGGCAGATTGAGTTAAATTTGACAACATTCCCAGAATAGCCACCATGTTTCTTCAGTCTGAGGATAGCTTATTGATTTGTATATTTGCTAGGTCAGGTGCAGAAAAGGTTGAAAAAGTTCACTGAAGGTGGACACCTATAAAACAACCCAGGCAAAGGCTTATTGAGCCTTGCCAGACCTCAAAGAGTGCAGCCTCAACTGTGAGGTGGCTGTGTAAGCCAGTGTTTTTGGCTGAATATTATTAATATCAACCTATTTCACCGTTATTACATCACTCTATTTTTGCTGTGTATGTAAGTATCAAAATGTAAAACATCTGTGTGAGGGTATGAAACCACGCAGAAGTAATGTGCTTTTTGGTTCATTATCACCTGCGTTAAAGATGTACTATAATGTAACCTCAATACTGCCATGTTTAGGTTCTGTAAGGCTGTTCTTTGACTAAACAGAGGGTGTGCTGCAGGAGGTTATAAAGACCTAATGAAAGACACAAGCTGAAGCTGCCCCGGCCACCTCTGGAGTGGCACATGCTTGATGATAAAATGTTCCTGCCCTGTAGATTAGGCCCTTTTCAGTTGTGATCTCACCCTGTTTTAGCCCACACACAGTGTTGCAATTCAAGTGTACGAATGCTATTTCATTTGGATTGATGAGCATCCAGGGTAAACAGAAAATAGCCCTCTGCTGGATCATTTATCCACACATGATTATTGAACCGCGATGACCTGCTTGAAACCATAAATAAGAAGAAACTACTTATTTGACATTGCTGGAGTCCAGAGAGAATTTATTCCCTGATCATGACTGTTTGCACGACTTTTGCAGATGTATTGTTTACTGCATTTTTTTTACTCTTTGATAGACCATGAGAGAAGCTCAGTATATGCCTGTGCTGAATGGGAGAAACACTGGAATAATAGGGAGGAGAGAAATAGTTTGGAATAACACTGACCTCATGAGGAACGTGGCAAACATTTGGGTTTAATTCAACCCCCGACTTCGAGCACTTTGTATAACAATATAGAGCTCATGTCCGAGGAGGATTTTAGAGCCAGTGAAAGCAAAGAAACTTTAGGGCACTTTCAACTGTGACTCCAGTTTTTTTGCACTAATCCACTTTTATAATAAATGAATGTATCAACTAACACCCAGCATTAATCCTCAGCAGTGTTACTGTTTGCTGTGTAAACATGGAAAGTAATCAAACTAATTATATGTCTTGCATAACTGTGTACTCGACAAAGACTACCTGGCTGAATTGTCTGTGAACTACAGTACCAGGAACCATTGCTTATTCAAAGTGCCTTAACTTTCCATGACTTAAACCGTTTAAGCCTGGCTAGACAGCAAGGTGGTTAGATTTGGCTATTTAGGTGAACATCCCATTTGTTCCATTGTGTATCTAAGAAACAACCATGAAATCATTGCAAAAGTATTCATCTAGCCTTTGGTTGGGGTTATGGCTGTCAGCCTAAAAGCTTGCCTGGCATTCTCTGTCACTGCCTTACCTTGGAGATGTTTGGCTTTCAGACTCTGGTTGGTCAGAATTAAATTAGGGTCCATGAACACTGTGGTTATCTGCCCCTGCCGTCATTCAGGTTCAAAGTTGAAAATTTGGGCAAATATAAGAAGTCTTGAAATATGAGCTTCCTCTCTGTCTACCATCTTTCACTTTACAACTGGATAACATAGCATAGTTAACAAAAAATTAGCCTACAGATGCCTTCAGGTGTCTATGTTGCAGAGGATTACACAAGAAGGAACATTTCTTATATTTTCATCTGTTTCTCTTTTTCATCCTTGTTATTTCGCTTTGACCTCTGGAGACATTGGGTGATGTATTAAAACAAGTGTAGAGCACAGGTCTGTTTGGTTGCTATCCCCACATCATCTCTTTTGGTCAACTCTTACTGCCAATATTAGCAATGCACCAGCCCATAACTTACTAACCATCCACTTGAAGCTTACCTGATACTCTGTATGACTCACATTCTGGTGTCAGAGACACTGTAATGACGCAGGTTTTAATGTGAATTTTCACAGTGCATTAAAAATAATAAAAAATACGTACTGACAAGAGTACATAGGGATATTCATTCTTAAGCTTCCTATGTAATAATAACCTGAACTAGCATGGATTTAGCTTTCATTTCCCTGCCCCCATAAACTGTAGCTGGGCTATAAAACCTAGAAGTGGGAGAGGTTGGTGAGTTAAATACGATACCTCATGGAATAACCTTATGTTTGCAAATGTTGGCCACTTCCACTACTTTGTACTTATGTGCTCTGTATGGTTTAATGATGTTATCTTTTCTCCATAATTACTGCTTCACAGGCCCAATAAATCGACCAAGAGGCTGCAAATTAAAATTAAACATAATTTCTTTATTGCACCTGTCAAAGCTAAAACGAGTGCATGCTGCTTGGGTGCCAAAACACATGTTGTAGGAGGGTTTTTAAAAGCTAGTGTAGGAGGATTGCCAGCGTTTTGTCATGCTGCTGGCCTCATTCCTGTGTGACTTGTAGCAGCCAGATGGATATGTGTCCTGCAGTACACGTGTGCAGTGCATACGGAGCATTAATTGGACAGTCACATATACTGTCAGACTTCCGGCCACAAACTGGAGATTGCCTAAAATGTCGATATCATTTTCCTTTTTAATATGCCTCCTGTCAGCCTTTGCTACACACACACATACTCACTAAAAAGTGAGGAAAGTGATGTAGCCATATGGACTATTTTCCTTAAGTTTCAAAATCACCAGCTCCCCGATGTGAAAAGCAGTGGGATAACCTTACACTTTGTGCATAAACATTTCCAGAAAGATAAAATGAAAGATTTTTAAAGGTCAAATGTGGAAACATCAGTGTTACAACTCAGATCAGTTGAATTGTGCACACAAATCCCCACCTTTATGCACGGAAAAATGTCTTAGTAATTTGTTGAATCTAGCTTTGTTTACTCCTGAATTGAACAGAAACTCCAAACCAAAATTTCACACAGTTGCAGTCCAACCTTTCTGGCTCGTTGTAACCTACCCTCCTCAGTGTTTTCCTTCTTTTTCAAAGTAGCG
Organism: Acanthurus tractus; assembly: GCA_029783725.1. Classification (NCBI taxonomy): domain Eukaryota; kingdom Metazoa; phylum Chordata; class Actinopteri; order Acanthuriformes; family Acanthuridae; genus Acanthurus; species Acanthurus tractus. The sequence goes on from JAQNCA010000030.1 coordinate 22,487,193, forward strand.
TAGTGTAAACCTCCAAAACATTATGGTCTAATGGTGTGATGCAAAAATTCCAAAAGAAGCCCAACTTGAACTGATCCAAACAGCTGCCACTCCTTCTTTGCACTCACTAATGGCCCGATGAAGTTGTTTGGACTGTGAATGAAGGAAATGTGTCTTGACAGTTTGTGGTCAGTTACTCAAACTGATCATCTGATTTACAATAGTGCTTGTTTTTCCAGGTGTGGTCTTCTGCTTTTTTTGCTTTAGACCCAGATGCAATTTGGGTGTTTTTTTGTAACAAAAAATTACTACGAGAGGGTGAAGTACAGGGAGGAACATCAACTGAAGGAGTGTATCATTTCCTCAGACACCATGGTAAATGAAATTATGGGTGAACTTTGACAATATAGTCATGGAACAACATGAAGCAAACCTTTAAACACTGCAGGTCAGAAAATTAATATGATTTATATATTTCATTATTTGGGGGATTTTTGTTTTACAATATTACATCACTTATTAGCTTGTCCCTAGATGGTTCTTCTGCCCACTGCATCACCAGAAAAAAACTGGAAAAATAAAAAATCCTTTTAGTCATAGTCCTCCCAACAATACTTACCCCGAACTTAATGTCACTCGGCTTTAAACTAATTGGTTAAAGAAAACCTTTGCCTAAATAGTTGAAAAAGTACTTGTTTTAAGGAATTGTTTGCCTATGTACAAAAAGGGTTTTTTGTTTCTCTTTTGGGAACTGGATAAAAAGATGGAAGTATTTTTCATATCTGTAAATAGGTGTTTAACTTAGCATGAAGACAGTCCAAATTCAACAAATTTTGCCAACTAGGACCTCTAAAGCTCATTATATAACACATTATCTTCTCTTTAATATGCACACAAACAGAAATGGAAAAATGAATCACTGTTTCCCTAAACTTGTTAGTCTCGATGCTAAGCTAAGCTAATTGCCTCCAGGCCTCATGTTAATACATAGCTGACAGAAAATATTAGTATCATTTTTTTTCTGTCTCATGAGGGGAAAGTGAACCTGTGTATTTCTCAAAAATCTTAGCTGCTTCTTTATTGAAGTCCTTCTTTAAACTAAACAACAAAAAGGTTCTCTAACATTTAATAAATAACATTTTTGGATCTGACCCATAAACTTTTCTTAATTTTTGAGCCAAACCTTGATAATCAAACCCCAGAAAACATTTTTATGTGGCATAATGTTTTATAGTTTTAGCTTAACAGACTAGCGGAAATCAAGACTGAACTTGGTCAGTCTCATGCTGATGTGGGACACTCCTCACTAAAGATAAGAGCCAAGTCAACGTATCAACACATTTATTACATCTAACATATCTGAACTCAGATATGACCTCTGTAAGAATGAGGCCTGCAGTAACTGACACTTATGTCTCTTAATGGCTCTGCCTCTTATTTTTCAGTGTAAAACTTCCCTCCCTAAAGTAAATGGATGTGGTATGAAAGCTCTGAAAGCTATTTTTTTCTTTGGTTTGACAGTTTCATCAGCTCTCAGCTTAGTTTTGGCTGTGAAGGCTGCAGTTCTGTCGACCTTTTAGCCTAAGGTTATAAACTGAAAACTTGAAAATATTCATCTGCACCCAGGGGAAGTGTGAGTCATTAAATTATCAAAAGGCTTTCAAACCAAACATTTTTCACAAATATAATTTATTCCATTAAATTTCAGCACAGCATTTAATGTAACTGGTGGGAAATCAGACCAGGTCATTTTAGTTCATATGTGCAGGCGTTTTAATCTTCCCTCTGTCTTCCCTCACTAACAGACAAAATCAGAGATTAATAGTAACAAGATAACTCACTATAACCCACTACATTTGATTTTATTACTTTTTAATATATGTACATAATGGAGCAGCTGACCAAAAGCATTGTTTCATATTAAGTTTGATTTAGTTTGACCTCTTTTTTTACCACAACATAAATAAATGAAAACATTGTTTTTCTGTTATTTAACATGTACCTGATCAACTTAAACCTTTTGGATTTAAATAATAAAGTTATACAGTTTTTAATGCCAATCCATAATGATCCATCCTCTCAAAAGACTTTCGGTAATGAAAACATTACTGAATAAATCAAATCCCACATTGTAATCATAATAAAAAACACAAATGGCATGTTTGACATAGACATATGGAGTATTTTGGAGCATATTTTGGAAGAGCACACTGGATTTTAAGGAAGATCTCTGAAACCATCTCCACAGTACTCATATTTCACCTTGTCATGGTCAAATTTTATAATAATATAATATATTTTGGTTTGTAGAATAGCTGAGATCTTGATGAATCTAGATCTTCATTTCGGCTCATACTTTCAAAGAGAGTACGTAGGGTTTCAGTGTCACTTTGCAGAAGATGTGACCATAAATATAAATAGTACTTCAGGTAAATATCCCCTTTGGTTAAAATGGATGATCTCGCTGTGAGATGATTGGTTTCGGTTGGGATGCAGACTGACTCTCCGGCTCTCTGTCTGACCTCTGACCACTCGACAGGAACGGGATCTGACCCCAGGTGACTCTCCTTTTTGACTCTCTTTGATCTTTTTTCATCACCAGAGACTTGACCTCTCTCCTGGAACTCGGAACATCCACATTGATTGAGACCTCAGCATTACATCAGTGGGAGCTGCAGCTCCAGTTTCCTTGATAGAGACTTGAAAAATGTCACCAACAAAGTGGTAACATAAGAGGACATGCATTATTTTTGTATGATGTGGAGAAACTGCTGAAAGCACATTTCAAATATAAAATAAATTGAGACTTTATTTAGCAACTAAGGAAACTTATGTTTATGAAGCAGCAATTACTCTAAATGTTCTATTGATCATGTTATTTACAATTAAATGGAAAGAATCATCAGGTGAGATAAATGCACAGTGGAGATATTTTACGTCCCTATAAGACAGCATGAAGCCCACCACAGCAGAGAATGGTCAGAAATGATGACTCTTTAGGGTCATGAAGTTCTTGTATCACCTAATGTGAACCGAGGCATGTAACTGTAACCTGTAACTAATTTAGACATTTTAGGAACAAAAAAAACATAAAGATATCCTTTCAGTAATTCAGTATTCATTGAGGTTTCATTGAGAGTCTCCTCCCAAGAAAAACAATAACTTCAGTTGTTTTAGCAATTATTTAAAATTTACATGAATCCTTTTGTTTAGATCTACGTTATACTTTTTTTATACAAGGTGATGAATCTGATGATTTGTTATTTTAGCCTTTCACTTTTGCCATAAAGAACATGCATTACTTCCTCAGCTGTTGTCCATGCAGTATTGAAAAGTTATAAAGCATTTCTCCACCTGTTCTATAGTGGACACTCGCAGCTTGTCTGGCACAAACCCAGACATGCCTAAAACCAACTACACATTTCCGTGTGAACATCACAGAGAACACAGTAGGCCATAACTCACCGTCATTCTTACAGTTTTTCACAATATTTCCTTTACCTGTCTTCTGTTGCCAGTGATTTTTATGTCTGCTGTTCATGAAAGGAAGAGCTATTTGAATTATAGGGGATACAAAGTTGTCTAGTGTATGCATTGTACAATCTGGTGCTGACAGCAGTTACTAACACAAAGCAGCATTTTCAAATAAACATGTTAAAACCGCCACTTATGAAGTTGCTGGCCGAAAGGAAACCAGTTCCATTTGAATGTGACTTTCAGCCCATATGAAACGTCATTGGCATGCCTCAAATGTCAGGACGTGTGTGAAAAGGCGCATGAATGGAAAACCTGGGTGCAGAGGGCTAAAAAATTTTTCAAACAGCCAGCTGGGTTCATCAGGTCTGTGCCTCTGATTCCTTTAGCAGGATCTCTATGCTGGAATTGGCCTTTTCCTGCTGTTTCTTGCACCATGAGTTATGTAAATCTGGCTGACAGAGAAGTTGGACATCCAGTTGTCTGGACACTTTTCTTTCACTCAGACAGCTACAAAAGAAGACTGGCTTTGAAACTCACATTGTCTGGTTACTATTTTCATCACCTGCAAGTCAGCTTGTGTCAAATATTCCATGCTTTTTTATGTTTTAATCAAACGTGTTACTCCAAGTGATGAATGGCTGATCAGAATTACTAAACTTCAGTCCTTTTGGCCTCAAATTTTCTAGAGTTTCCCCTCTTCTCCAAGTCTGGAAAAGCTTCACAAGGGAAGATTAGATGTTGTGTGGAGACGCGGGCTGATTTTTCAGTGGGCTGCAGTGGAATGAGGTGGGGGTGGATTATGGTTTTCCAAGGCCAGGAACTGGAACCGTCTCTTGCTTGTGTAAAAACAGAGAATGATTCAGGCAACGTGTTGAATACTTGCAATGTGATGGAATCCTGTCAAAGTCTAAGCGTGCCACGGGGCGTGGGAGGCAGAAGAAGAAGAAGAAGAAGAAGAGTGCTTTGTCTTCAGAGAGTCATACTTAATGGAGAAAGGGAGGGTGTGAAGGGAAAGAAAAGAGACCTGGAAAGGGAATTCCTGCCCGTTACGTTTCATTTCCAAGTGATGAGAGCTGTTTGTCAAAGAAAATTTACTGGGTACAGTTGCTTCTGACATATGTTTACACAGAGATGGAGAGGGGGATTATTGGCCTGGATAGCTATGTGTGTTGAGTTTATGCTAAATTATTCACCCACTGTCCGCACATCTTTCTCGTTTCTATTTCTTTTTTCTTTTTGTGTTTACAAAGCACATTTTCATTTTCCCAGAGGTGGATTGCGTATTTGGTCTCTTTGACTCTCATTTTTTCCATTGACACAAGTTATTTTTAAAGTGGGCAGAGTTTGCCACAGCTTAGGCTGCAGCAAAAGCGTGGATATTGATTTGCACTGTCACACCCTCTGCTGTCAATAAGTTCTCTTTGTCACCTCTTTTAGTTTAGTCAATTGCTTTGCTGCTTTCTCTGCTGCATCTTGAGCGTGTCACTTGTGATGCCAACAGCATTACTCTTCTGGCTTCATAATGATGAGTATGAACAAAACCAAAGGTACAACAGTAGAAATAAAACTGACTTGCTCTCATGTTAAGTGGACACTTATAGTAACTCGCATTTTGCGCATAAGCTGAAATTAAATTTGTCTCTTTCCATAGAAACCCATTAACTTATTAAATACCACTCAGTAAAGGAAGCAAGGAAGTTGAAACCAGCAGCCTCATTTCTTAAATATTGTGCTGTCAGTCCTTTTCTGCAGCTTGTGGTCAGATACCACATCCAGTCACAGAAATTACTCTGTCTCCTTTTGAGTGTACTGTATGTCTGTGTGAATGTGTTAGAGAGCTGGGCTGCCTCTCTTGCTGCTGTGCTTTACACTCTACTCGCATTATATGATGACACACAGGGGTGGGTTTTACATCTAGACCCAAGACTTTTAAGTGTATTTACCAATTGCCATTGACATTCAATACAAATGAATACATTTTAGTCAAACCCAAAATACAGGTCTCCTGATATCAAGGTTTGAGGTGAAACATTTGGTTTACCTTGACAGAGATGCGACCGAGACTCAACTGTTTCTAATAAAAAGCTGAAGTTTCAAATCCTTTCATGTCTCTGTTTGTCCCCTGCTGGCTGCTGGGAAATGGAGGAATAACAAAAGCATTGATAATTTTTCAGAATGTCAGGGACATAGATTTAGTGTTGGAAAAGCTACAGTACTTTGAAAATGTGTGGTTGAAGCTAAAATGACCCTTTATTAGAAGTAGTAGGCAACACTACAGTCATGTAGAAAGTTGCACGCTACTCAACAAACTCAAGACATTAAAGCTTAATCACAAGAAATAACTACTGTTCAGTAATACAGAGAAAAACGGATATATTATTTTGTTGTGCACTCTTTACTTTATATTTAAAAAATAAATTAGAAGCTCAAGTTAGTTCCGTTCAATTTAATGAATGAATGAATGGCTCAAAATGAATGTGCACAACAGCAAATTTAAGTTTAAGTTCAATTAAAAATGTGGTATTTTTGCAATGGCATGTGAAACCTGTAGGAAAAAAACTTGTTCAATAGAGATGGGAGTGAGGAGTGACAAGAACAACTAGTACATCCTTGGTTTTAGTAGTTCAGTATTTTTATGGTATTTCTAGTTTACTCAAAATACATTGGGTAAAACACTGGAGAGATTTGTTTTGATAAAAAAAAAAAAAAATAAAAATGAAAATTGATCTGTCTGTTTGAATTATTCTCAATGTTTTTGTCTGTAACCAAATTTGACCAAATTATGTACGCAAGGCATATGCTGGATGTCTGGTTACAGTTTGCTTAAACAAAGCATCTCACAATTTCTTTTAATGGATGGATGAGATCCTCCACATCACATGATTACTACATTATATTTTCTGAATTCTGTCTGGTTATAGCGTTGGACTGGTATTGACTGAGACAAGACTTCATCAAAAACTTTAAAAATATTTCTGTCTTTGGGAACAGTTTACAGGACACATTTCTACATGTTGCAGCACATCAAAAACTCTGTGGTTTATTATTGTGTTTTTAAGTCTTCGTCTTTGTTTATGACCATTGAACCCTGACCAAGTAATGATTAGATTAGTTGGTTCTAATTAAATTCTAAACAGTAATCTCTTTTCATTGGCAACTGCTTGTATTAGTTCCTGGAAAGGCCAGTTGGACTTCCCAGTTTTAATAAAATGATATCTCAAATATCACAGCTGCTGGTCTTGGCAGAGGGATTCGGTGTTAATTTTGGAGTGACACTCCTGTTTGAACCTGTTTTCAAAAGCCATTGAACTCTGCAGGGGAGTCCTTTTATTAAATAGACATGTTTCTTATTCTAACAAAAGCAGACTGGACCTTACCTCATTGATTCATGTTTCATAATTTGGCAGAAGTTGACAGATTATTTTTGGTTCAGTTTGTGTTTGCACAATCAGTTTTTTATTGTGCACAAAACTTCTTAATGTAGGACTTCAGAAACCACATGATATTGCTGACTGTGTGCATGTGTAGCACTGCTAGAGTTCATGAGAGTAACAGGGGATTACCCCTCTTAGAGAGCTAAATAAATCTCACCTATCTCTCCCTGTGGGTGACTGTTGCTGTCAGATCCCCATCTGTGAGACATGCAGCTCCACATGGCTTGCATAACCTTTCTTGTTGCATAACTGAGATACAGTGTGTTTAACAGCTCTGGTTAAATGACAAAGTAATTAGTTTGACAGTAACACTTTCCTGGGGCAAATGACAGCTCCAGCTGGCTAGTAGCTGGAACAGGTACAAAAATGGATAAACTATATGTTTCAGTGTAGTTTCTGTTGGAAATGATAACTTCTCTATATGGTGCAAGTGAAACCTAAAGAGCATAGATTGAGTTATTAGGTTATGCTCCCCTTGGACACTCTGGCTTATTGGTGGTTTTAAGCAATGATGACTTTCAGTCTGCTAAATGTTCCCATGTGGTATGAATTACAGTGTACAAAAAGTTGTGTAGCTTTTCCCCCCCCTCTATATAGTTTGCATTCCCACAAGTAAATATTGCCCAGTTCTTCAGAGATGGAAATACTATTAGAATTAGTGTTCTCATTCTTATAATGATGCTTGTCTCTTTTACTGTAGATTGCACACTTTATATTCCTGCTATGTGGTTAGTGGTTGCTGTTGTGCAACAGTCCCAGTTGAGTTGGGATTTGGCACCAAAGCTACGTGGCATGATTTAGAAAATGGTTGTTGGTTTTACACTATAGGATTCACTTTTGGTATTGCAGGGGTCTCCTGGGTGAAACCCCTGAATTGTTGGGGCTATAATCCACTTCTCTATTTCTGGAGCAGTAAAACAAACTGTTGGTCTTTTGTCACTTGAAAATGAGATGGAGTTAAATCCTAGGGGCTCAGAAGGTGATCACACAAGATTTTTTTAAAAATCTTTTTATCTTTTTTATTTACTGTGAAAATAGCTGTCCTAGACGTGTGTTAATAAAAAGTCTTAATAACTGAGAATTTCATCTTTTTTTTTTGTAGTTGTCCTCAACAGTCTCTTACTGCTTTGAAAAACCTTAACAGCCTAAAATGAACATTTACAGCTTTGGCTGTTCCCATCTGGTATTGCACAGTCTTGCTGCTGTGTCCACCAGATGATGTGATATATCACAAAATAAATGCAACCTCAGGCTAAACCTTTTTTAAAAGGTAACAAGTTTCATGCTGAAAGGAAACCAATGCAATATTACATCTTCTGGTCCTTAAAAATAATACTGGTGCCCATCATGTATTGAGTATGGAGAGAAAAAGGACAGAACCCCAGAAATCTACCTTTACCTCTTGATAATTCAATTTGCTGCCTGTCAAAGTGATGTTTCAGAGGGTTTAACAAAATCTTAGACATTTGTTTTGTAAGCAGGGAAGAGTTCAAGTTACACAGTGAAACAAAGCAAAAATTGTCTTCTTCACGTAGTTGAAATTAACCAGTTTCCTCTGGGCAGCAATGGCTCCAATTGAACCCTTTTAAACAAATTTATATGATCAAGTGGAAAATTCCTCATCATAACATCTCACAGGGCCCACAGACAAACATAAAAACCTGTCTGTTTTGGCAGATTTGGAGCTTAATTTGTTGGAGCAATCTCATAGTGTGTGACTGTGACCTTTAACACTATTTTCACAGTCTTTACTAAGTGATTTATGTCCACTGTGTCAGTTAAACCTTATGTGGTTTGCTAAATAAGTGCATCCAGCAACGTGAAGATTATGCAGTGGGGGTTAAGAATGAAGACTGGTGGTGTTTTGTGTGGACACGGGTCAACTTTCGGAGGTTGGTGTCCTCATGGGGCTCAGAGTGTTTCGGGGTCACGGTGTGGAAAGCAGCTTTTCCTCTTGCCAACCCCCGCAGCCTTCCACAGTCTCTGAGATGTGTTTTGTGTTGGGCTGCAGGTCAGGAGTAGTGCTGTTTCAAGCCATCAGGTTGTTTTCTTTACCCTCTCTGTTCTCGCCACACTCTCTTACAAGAGGAGCCAGACATGGCAGCTCAATGCTTTGTGGCCCTCCTCTCATCTAGAAAATGAGGCGACTGCTGTTCATTGTGGTTATTTCAGCAGCAGCAGTCTGACAAACACACACACAATTCATTTTTATCAATTCTAGCATAAGCATCAACTTGAGAAGAAATATGTGTTTTCTAGCGGGAGGTACTTGTATGCCCGTACTTAATTGCTTTGACGCATACTAATATGTTTATAAAGTAACTCAGAGACTATGAAATAATAAAAATTAAGATTTGAAGAAAAAAACACTTGTTGAACAGTTAAAAGTAATAAATTAGCTATTTAAACAGTTAGCTAAAGTTATTATTAAGTAGTAAGCAAAAGTCATCAACAAAAGTTGTTAACTAAAAGTAGCCTAGTGAATTAACGGTTAGCTAAATGTAGCAGATTTCAGTTTAAATTGTTAGCAAAAAAGTATTTTTTAACTGATAAAATTCTTAGCTAGATGTAAGGTAAAAAGTTCAGGTAGCTGAAATACAGCTAAAAGTAAACAATAGTAGAAACTGAATAGATAAGAGATAAAATGCCTAAAAATAATGAATAAATTGTTAAAAGAATTTGAAATAAGTGTATAAGTTGCCAAGATATACCTCTAAAAAGTGTAAGGAGTTCACAGTGTTACATGGATTAATGAACAAACAATATGATTATTTAGGTAAGAGTAATGGATACAACAGATAGAAAAATTGGGCACATTGCAAATAGGACAAAGTAGCCTTGTGGTTTTGGCACTGTCCATACTTGCTCATCTAATAGGGCCGCGGGTGCACTTAAAAATGTTTTGAACCATCTGTTGTTTGCTCTGTTATCTTAACAACAACTGGTTAATTATGAAAGGGCAGGATTTTACCTTAACCCTCAATGCAAGTCTTAACCTTAACCTGTCAATAACCCAAAATGACTTCATGTTGCAACAATGTTCTCCCTCTGTATATGTAAAATATATATCTGTATCATTTTCTTTGTATTATTTGCCTCCTCCTCTAACTGAAACACACACACACACACACACACACACACGCACACACATATACAAAACACAAACATACACACCTATTTTAGCAATCTCTGGATTGTGTACAAAAGCATCATATCATTAACATCATCATGACAGCTGCTGTTTACTGTTGGTGATCCATCTCATCATATAAAAATCATCATTATCTTAACAAACAGTGATGCTGGATGCAAACAGCATGACTCCTGACATCATCAAATACTGCACGTTAGCACATTAGTGATGTGGTTGTGATTTTATAGAGGAGTTAGTTTGTGTCTTTATTGTTGTTTTTGTTGTCTTTTAAGAGGTGCTACTTCTGGCACTCCTGCTGCTCGACTTCATTGGGCTTGTCAGGGTCAAAGGTCATGAGGTCGACAGCTCATCTGAAAAGGCACAGTGCCAGAAAATGAGAATTGGAGGAGGAAAGGAACAATGGCAAGTGGAACCTGAATTGTTTTTGGTAACGTTCAGGTCGACAGAGGTTAGGCATTACTTCCATTCTGCCTGTCTGCTTTGATTCATCTCAAAGAGATGTTTTCTAACAATCAAAATTTGAGGTCAGTCTTTAAGCCCCAGTTGTCGCTTTTTTACAAAAATCCCTCATATTTCTGTTGTTGGCAACAGCTCATGTCCCTGTGGCTTCAGGTAAACACACACAGCAGGTTTCACTTCCTTCCCTCTGTGTGCAGCTGTGCAGACATCTTAGACTCTGAAATGAACTACCCATGGTGCATTTCAAGCAGCACATATACATTTTCATGCACAGATGTAAAGTTGTGCAGATGTACACAGATGTGCGTCATTATTTTGCCTGAAAGAGTTGAAAGGTGTTTAAAATAACAGATGTCAGATCGAGTCTTGTGGCCTAGTGACCTCTCATGTGACCCATGAAGCTCTCTGCACAGGGAGAAACGTGTGTCTCTTACGAGCTACACCACAGTCAATTTTTTTTAAATCAGTCATGCTCTCCTTCATCTCTTGTCCCATTTATTTTCTATTCTTTTTTTAAATGGCTGCAACTGGTATTTTTTTTTTAGTCTGGAATCTGATGATTATTCAATTGACAATTGAATTGAATGTCCTAAAATAGGGAAAAATATCCATCCAAGACCAAGAGTTTTGTCCAGTCTTAAACAAAAAGTTATTTAGTTTACAAATGCCAGATATGTGAATGTATAACAAAGAAAAACAGCTAATGCAGACTCTGGACGCTAAAATCAGAGAATGTTTTAAACCCCCTTTTCAGCACTTGTTTTTTATTAATTTACTTTCATTACTGCAAGTAGTTCTATTGCCAATATAAAATACTGGCAATAGAACGACTTGCAGAAGGAACAAGATCTGATTTTTTAATATATATATATGTTAACATATATTTAAAAAAGTGTGTGTGACATTACTCTTACTATACTTGTCTTGAAGGTAACACAGCCAGGTTCAAGTGGTAGTTTTATTTTCATGTAGCAAATAGTGCAGCCATGGTCAAGAGTTGTTCAAGCTCAAACCATAAACATACTGTAGTACATTTAAACAACTTTAAAAAAATACCAACAGTGTTAGAGTTCAGCCTGATTGATCAGAGATCAGAGGGGACACAGTGTTTACCCTTGAAGAGCAAACATGCTCAGGGGCCACTGATGTTGCTTTCAATGTGTGAGCTCTTCTAGTATTTAACTGGAGTCATGTGGTCACATAGCACTGACCAGCTGCCCATCAGCTACACAGACACCTCAACTATTAACATCTGTATGTGCTAGGGAGTAGTTTAGCAGAGATTTGAAGAGATTTAAAGCTATAGAGTGTTGATATGTTCTCCAAATTTCTGTATTGAGATCCAGTTGTTGCACTTGTCTTGTAGAGGTGTATTTAAAGTTGCTGCTTACTCTGTATGTGAGGTTTATCTGCAACAATCAAACCGTGAAGTTCTTTTTAGCAAATTTTTTTTAAATTTATTGTACCGAAATGATTTGGCGAACCCATTTCAGTTGGTAAATTTTGGCTCATATCTCTCTCAAGATTAATTGTAAAATCTTGGGTAATTCCTTCTTTTGCTTATCAGAAGATCTGTGTCTTATCTCATCCCAGCCTCCTCAAGTCTGCATGTAGACGTGTCAGTGGGCAAGATAATGAACTCCAAATGCTCCAAATGAATAAACATTAATATGCAGTGCAGTGTATATGCAGTTCATAGAAGAAAAAAGCACTGTATGACTCCATATTCCATCGGATCAAAATTGTACTTTTCCAACACCTGTCAAACCAAGTACCCCCAGAAAACTTAGACATAAGCTGTAGCTGTAATAGCTAATGATAGTATGTTGATAAGTGAAAACCAGTGTGGCCAACATGGTAAACATTACCTGCTCAAAATTAGCATTTTAGATATGTCATACCACTGTAAAATTTTAGCATGCTAATGTTAGCATTTAGCCTAAAGAACTACATGCAGTACAGTCTCATGGGCACATTAACGTGGCTGAAGACGTTTTTCCCCTCCTGTGTTAAGTGGAAACCGATGCTGACAGTGTACCCTCCACACCTCTGACTTATCAAAGCATTTTTATTTGACATTTTTATGTCTTACTCTTTTTCTCACTTTATTCTCACTTTTAACAGTGTGTTTTACTGTTTCTGTTTGACATTTCTCCACTATTTTCTTCCACAAGCAATGACCTGTGATGGGTGTTTTTCTTTATGAGCAAGTTTTTACAAATAGCCATGTTTTTGCTGTCACTGGCACATGGAGGAGGTGTTGCTCCCATACTTTGACCAGATGAGTGTGTTGGGTAGGAAAGACGCTACAGATGGACCCCACAAATAGAGATGATCTCTTTATCCTGGGATTGTCCTGGAGGGAAGGATGTTGATACCAAGGAGCAAGGAAAGGAAAGAGGGAGGGTCGGTAAGAGGGGGTAATACTAAGATGAATGAATATTTAGGGGGCCTCAAGGGTCCAAAGCAAACATTCAGTAAAGGCCCTGGGCTCTAGGCTCAGCATCAAAATCCTAGGTGCCATCAGTATTCAATAAAGTCTTGGTCCGAAGAAATAAAGACAGAAAAGAAATGGTGGCTTAACTTCAAACAGTCTCTGAGTTAGAGCTGAAAGATATTTTTTCTTCAAATCCTAAATAAGAAGTTTTTTTAGGTACAAGGTGATCACGGGGTCCTTGAGTACCTGTGTTGCCACCGTTCTTTCCGAGATTGTTTTAGTGACATATGTCTTCTCTAGAGTAGAGACTGACAGAGGTGTGTGAGAGAAATTGACAAGAATACTTTGTGAGGGCTTTCTAAAAAGTGTTGTCTTATTCTTCTGCTGATTCAAGTTCTCCTTAAGTCTTAAGTTCTATCTTAAGTTCTATTTGTTCTGTGTTTCAGGGGGCTGTTCATCACTATCCATGACCGTGGCCACATTGCTATGCTGCTCCAGAATTGGCCTGAGAAGGACATCAGGGTAAATGATCATATCATTTCTACAATGACATGAATTTGTATTTTCTAATATTCATGTTGTTTCAGCACAACTATATTCCAAAAACTGTTGAGACTATTGGAAACTGATCTGTAGGACTGCACCATTTAAACAGAATATAACAATTAATGTGAGCATAAATGCAAAGGCTCAGTATACCTGACTGGCTGACTGGTCAACACAAAATATGTGACAAGGACAAAGATGATAGGGTAATCCATTTTCCTTTTTCATTATGTCAGCAAATTCCATGAAAGACCAAAACCAGCAATGAGGTGTTGTGTGTTTCCAGTGTCACATTATCTTTTTTCTCTGCCATAAAGCTCAATAGTTGTCCAAAAACACACAATAAAAGAGAAACACCCACAGGGTGAATTGTTTCTTCTCAAAACTGTGGTTCCCAGTTGTCTAAGAAAAATTTTTCACACAATATTGCCAATCTTGTGAGTGTGTTTGTGGGCTTATGTCTCATCATTACAAAATAAGGTCCAACAGACCCCAACCCCTAACAACAGAAGCCTTTAGAGTTTGTCAGGCAATTTTATGTCTCTCAATAAAAGAGACTTATATGAGCAAGATTCAGTCATTAGGTTGCACAGGTATGTTATTCGAAATGGGATCAAGGAAGGTAGTTGTGGTACACCTCATTAGTACTGAATTTATATGTAATAATGTAGTAATTACCACTGATTACTCAGGAGTCAGGATGTCAGCATTTGTACAGATGTGATATCATTACAAAAGGGTCTCTAGTGCATTTTCTCCTTATCATGGGATTTGCTGGTGATTTTAAAGTACAGATAATGATGGTAAGGCTTGTAGGATGATAAGAATGGTGTGTGCACAACAAGTCCAGCAACAACACACGTGGCTATGATGTGGAAAAGGAATAGATTATCTCTGTGGAGTTACACTCCCAGGAGACATTATCCAAACTAGTTTCCCAACTTTTGGATAAACTATCTTGAGGGAAAGCAGTGCACCACACTTATCATGCGGTAGCAGTGAGAAAATGAGAACTTGATATGATCCTAGAATACAAACAGTGACATAAAAAATCTGCAATGTTGATGCATTTTGCCCTAATATGTTGAAAAGTGTTATTTTAGAAGTTGCAAAAACAGTGTTTTAACTTTGACTTTGTAAACTGAAGAAAGTGTGCTGTCAACCTGACTCTTAACACCATTGAGCACTTGCATGAATGCATGAGAATGCATGGTTTCCCATATTAAATTACAAGTTAATACTACTGCCATTGGGTTAAAGTTTTCCTTTGATCAAGAACACAAAGCAAATACTTAAAATATTCATCCCAAACTAGGTTATTATAAAAACAGTGAGTGCACTAAATGCAGTCATCTGTTCGGGAGGTGGGATAGTTTGGAATCGAACTTGCTTTTTTGGCAAATTTTGCAAAAGCCTGAAATATTCCTTCATTTCTTCTATATAGCAACTATGTTCAAGTCATAATCCAGTCATATTTAGGATGACGAAACCTATTTGGCATTCCTAACATGCCAAATATACCTGCGGCCTCGGCCACCTGTTCACAGCTGTCAACAGCAGGGCATTTACTTAAGCCCTGTCATGCCACCTCTCATTGTCAGGGTGGTCTTATCATTAACTCACCTAATATTGCATCCTTATAACATTTTCATAGAGAGAGCGAGCAAACAGGAGCTGAGGTAGTCATCCAGTGATAAGCTTTGGCTGCCTGTCTGTCGCCAATTAAGGAGTGATAGTTGGAGGGAAAAAGGCTGCAAATGGTATTAAGTACGGTCATTATAAATTTTAAACATTGCAGCGGGAAAACTAATGACACTCTTTAAAACTGTCAAATCGAGGAAGGAACGAGGCTGTAAAGCGGTTGTGCCAGCGTTGTCTGCGTCACACCATTGGTGGGAAAAGTAAAATACTCAGGATTAGGAACATTTCAAATAAAACACTTCAGCAGAACACAATTGATTTGTTTCATGCTGTGGTATCAACCCATAGGAATGCATTTTTTGCTTAATGAGTGACTAGTGAGTGGAAAGCCAGAAGTGTGTTGGAGGACCTGGCCAACACTAACGGAAAAAAAACTTAAAATGTTTCTGCTGAATTTTCATCAAATTGTGTATAAGTGAAGCATAAAATCTAATTTTAAAATATCCTACATGTAGAAGAAATTTACTCAAATTTAAATTGATGAGGTGGTGGCAACTGTAATTTGTAGCTGAGCTCTGTGGTGGTTAACAGGCTGTTTGTGTGACTGATGGAGAGAGGATCCTGGGGCTGGGAGATCTGGGCTGCAATGGTATGGGCATCCCAGTGGGCAAGCTAGCCCTCTACACAGCCTGTGGAGGCATGCCGCCGCAGCAGTGCCTGCCTGTCATGCTGGATGTGGGCACAGACAATGAGGTAAGAGCTGAGATCTTAATATAAGCAGTATTTAAAGATCAATAAGCAAGTTGTTATATTTGTACATTACTGTGCATTAAGCAGAGGTGGAAATCAACATTTATTTGTGTAATTTATTATATAATATAATTCTCCCTCAACTAAGTGTACTTTACAGGGGTGTTTTCACTTTGAGAAACTCTGTACTCAAGTACTTCACTGCTTTTCAAAGAAAAATATTGCATATTTTGTTTCCCCACAGTTTCTCAAAAGTCATTGGTGCTCTTACATAGAGACATTACAAACCACAGGTATTACACATGGCAGATATGATATGCCTTTTATGATTTGTTACAGAATAAACAACCCAGCAATATGTTAAGTAGATAAAAATTAGCTTTTGTGATAAGAGACTACAGTGATGCAAACAGCCTTTACAGTTTAAGCACACAATGCTGACATACTAAGAATGTGTTATGTATACAGTACTCAATATCTTTGTTGGCCAGTTATCACTGAGTACAAACGGAGCAAAAAAATTGTAAAGAGTTAATAACTGAACTCCAGAGCTGCTGATAGGTTTGATACTTTTCCCAGAACCAGGCAAGGTGTTCTGCCCTTTTTCTTGTCATTATGCTAAGCTAGGCTAATTAACTCCCTTTTAACATGAGAGTAGTATATGTCTTCTCTCCCTTTACAGGACTAAACCCATAGCGCTATAGCCTTGTTCCTTTTGGAAGGGGGACTGCCAAACTAACCTTTTGACTACAACTACAACTGGGTGCATTTCCACTTTTTAAAATCTTCATTAATGTACACTGTCCCTTAAACAAGTAAAGGTGAACTAAACTAAACAGTTGGCAAATAAGTAAACAAGAATAACTTTCAAATGTTGAACTACTGTCAGACTAAGTATTATTTGTAGCTTGCCTTCAAATGTGGTAGAACTAATTAAACTTGCTCAAAGGATCTGATTTTAGAAACAATGGCAGGTTTGTAAATCAGAAAAGTACTAACTTACAATCATATAAGTGTTCATGCCCAGGAAAAAAAACAAATCTGCTTTACTTTTGTCACACTTCACTTAGGCCAGAGATGAAGGTCAGAGCAGCTGGGCTGCTAGTGCCTTACACCACTCAAGACAGACTACATTAAATTAAATAAAACTCTAATCATCCCTTTGGGTAAATTATGTCATAACAGCCCCAAGTAGTAATGATCGAATATGTTTTGTCTTCCTGCTCACCCCTAAACTCCATTGCCCAAGACCCTCAAACTCGAAATAGTGCTCCAACAAGTTAACATGCAGTGAGTTCATGATTAAGTGTGCCAGCAGGGAAATGCTCTTTATCCACTTTAGCCAGATAGACCTTGTCTCAGAAATGAGTCGAGAAAAAGAAAACAAATCTTACTCTTTACAACCAGGAAATACCCTTTACATAAGTGAGGTAAGCAGCTCCATTGATGGATGCCAGCTGGGAAAGCACCTCTCCACTCTGCCAGTCCGTGCATGTAGCAGCCAACAGAGCTGGAGTTACACACCTATGGTCCCTGATCTCAATAACATCATCTCCCAAAAATTATTCAAACTCTGGGCAGGGCCGCTCTTGTGTCTGTAGCCTCTTACAGATTAAGTCTAGTCTGTGTGCACTTCTATATATACACATCTCTCAGTCTTGGCCAAGGGTGTAGCAGCCTTAGATGTCCCACACAGCTGAGCGCAGTCAGGCAGAGGCTGTCCTTCATTTTCCAACACAGTTTTCACATGACTCAGCCCCTTGAGTTCATTTTCAACCCACGCAAATGTCTACAGTGGATTAAGGATGAGAGATGATGCTGAGTATAGGTGGGCTTTTAAATTGGATTAAGCAAGATATGTGAGCAGCAAGAACAGTGAGGCCAACTAAGACTGAACAGAAACCAAGAATAAAAGAACACACTGATATGATGCAGGTAACAGCATCATTGATGGCCTGAAGTCAACACACACTTTATCAAAGTTCTCACAGCAGAAATCCCCTTGCATTTTGACAAAAGAAACACTGCAGTCTTCCCAGAACACCAATAAAAGATACTACATTGCTACATTAGTCTTCGTGCCATTTGAACTGGATTAAGAGAGCAAAATCTGTTTTATTTTGCCAAATCCTCAGTTTTTTATCTTTATAGCCCTGCGCTATGTACTGCAGCTCTACCTTTTGACCTCTTCCTGCACCGGCATCTCTAAGTATTCAAAGTTTCCACATTCAGTTTCCTACTCTGTGCAAGTGGTTCTGGTTTAGGGTGATAATACAATCTGCAGATTAGATTACTGGGTGCGCTGCACCCGTTTTAGACATTTATTGCCATCACAACACAACTTAAAAAAGCTGTCTCAGAGACTTTGATCCATACTTGTCTCAATGCATCTTAGAAGAGAATCATTGTAATGTGTGATATAGACATGTGTGTTAGGATAGACTCTATCGATAGAGCATGGATGCAGAGCTTGTGAATGATAAGTGTGCTGCAGCTGAGGTAGCATTGTTAGACCATAACAGTGTCAAAAAGGTAGAGATGTTTTAGAAACAGCTCAGCACACATACATTTATTGTCTTTCCATAAGTTGGATGAAAGACATACACTCTCATCTGTGTCAAATGTGGAACCTACTTCTGTCTGAGGTTTCAAAATTACAGTTCTTAGCACCTCTAAAGCTCATTAATAATCATATTGGAAATTGTTTTTTTTGATCTTTCATTTTTTTTCTGTTTTTTAATAAAACAGAAATGGAAAGAGTGATATTTTGTGGTTTCAGAGAAAGTTTCACACTCCTAGGCAAACTTGACTGTAAGCACATACACATACATAGCATTGCTGCTAATTCAATTTATGAAATGACTATAAAAAATATTTTAATGTAGCCTGCATAGCTGTGGCCAACTTTTTTAGGTTTCTATTATTCTGAAGAGATGACAGGCTAAATGAGATGTAATTGGATAAATGGACTGTGTGTACGTGTGTGTATGTGTTTGGTGTGTGATTGTGTGTGCGCATGCACACGTGTGTGTATGGCTCTTCTAGACAGACTTCACATGTGTGGCTTTCTAGCTTGCTGCCCCTTGCCTCACTCTGCAGCCCCAACTGTGAGTGCATGATGGGAGCAGATGGAGGTGGGAGACTATGAGGTAGTGGTAGCTCAAGCTAATTATTAAAATGACTGTTATTTTGGGATTATTTTGTCCTTGAGTTGATAAGGGGGTAGAGAAAGGAAAGCAGACTTCCAAACATTTAGGCAAGCAGACCACAGACCCCTTTCTTTAAACAAATACTTCAACATTTTTGGAATTACACCTATTTGTGTTCTTTCCAGGAGTTTGATGAGAAGATTGATAGCCGTCTCATGTTAGTATGCTAAACATGAGGTTATGACTGCCAGTTGGTTAGCGAGCATATCTAAAGACTGGAATCAGATGGAAATAACTTGTTTGACAACATTAACATCTAAATGTTGAGTATACCTTTCTTTTTTCTGTCTCTTGCTAAGCTAGGCTAACCAGCTGCTTGCCAGTCTGTCTTCTACCTTTCGGCATGCAGACAAGACAGTGATATTAATATCTAACACTCCCGAAAGGGATTTATCATATTTCCCAAACAATTTTTTTCTTAAATCTTTTATCAGATTGCAAGGAGGCTTAGTGCCTTTAAAATATCTGTTATTTTTTCTGTAGAGGAATGTGGAAGCTGTTTTATACTGCGTGAGAAACGGCAAAAAACTCTCAATACCTGGACAGCTCTTATCTCTTCTGCTTATTCGGTACACCCAAGACATACAGCCATATCTGCAGAGAGTTTTTTCTACACCATTCTGTTATCTTCCTCGGGGCCTGATGTCACCTGGAATAAGCTCAACATACACACTGAAATGAGAGTCAGTGATATCATCCCGGACAATATGCTGTTTGTGCTCCTGTACTGGGTGGGCTTTTACATGGCTAATTCTTGGTGTACTTTACCTCAAACAGGTCCAAGTTATTCTTTATTTTTGGCTTTGCTCCACCATTGAAATATATTTTTACAAATGCTGCAGTCACATTTTTAACCCTGAAAGTCATATGTTTTCCAAAATCTCTAATCCAGCACAAAAAAAGCAGTCAAATATAATTTTATTATTAGTCTAACAGTTATTAGTTTGGAAACAGTTACAACAGAGAAAATGGAGCTTCTGTTTCTCTAGCAAGAATGAACTGTAAAGCTATACACAAGGACTAATCCTTTCTGAGAGAAAAGGGGCTGTACAACACAAAGGACAGCTTAGCCAATCAACAGTAGATAATCTAGGACAGAAAGACAACTCATGTCAACAGTTCAGCACAGTGTCAGCGAGGTCAGCCCACTTGAAACTCAATCAGGACTATCCCAGTCACTCATAGTGAAGCTTCATCTGTCTTGTAAAAGCAGTTTTGTAACAGTGTGTAAATTGAATAAAAGAACAAAAGCTAACCATCATACAGTATAACTGAAGAAAAGGCAGACTAGCTGCAAGTAAAGCTCCACTGCAGAGGTTAGCAAGTCTAAGATATCTATTTTTATTCTTTCTCCTTGCATGTTATTGCATCATCTTGTGAAATGACCACCAAAAGCTCTCTGATATCAATCCACTTCTCCACATTTTCTCTCATGAAATGTTTTGCTTGTTTTGGTTACAGCTGAACTCGGCCACCTCCAGCCTATTACTGCCCATTAAAAGCTCGCCAGGAAATGAGTTGTCAACTTCAAATAAATATTGCCTTAAATAAACTTCTTGCGCTGTTCTTGGACATGGCAACTTTTTGACCCTGCCATGAAAAGGTGGCCACTGCCTCCTCCAGGCCGAGCACATCTTAGTGGCACCCTCTAATTATCCATCTCTAAAAGTAAAGGTCGCCTGTCCCATTGAGGCATGAGAGCACTCCAGATACAGTTTCTTCCCCTTTGGGATTTAAATTCCCTTAAAGTCAAAGTTTAAATAGTGTAGCACATTGAAATTAGCCGATCTTCAAAACTTTCTCTCAGACACAGAAATGTTATGTTTGGCAGGTGCAGCATGTAGAGCAGCTAATGTAATATGTGCCAGTAACACAAAGCAAAGTCTGTAAGCAATCTATCACCGCTGGGTGCCATTTACTTCCACCTAATTCCCCCTACACTCTCTCTTTTTCATTCCTTGTGTGTGTCTCACATGCATGGCCTCACATTAACCTCTTCTCTTCATTCCCTCACTTTCCTGCTGTTTCCAAACTGTTCAGTGGCATATAATATTAGAGAGACATTCATGGTCCACGGAGGATGAATCCCTTTTACTTTAGTAATCCTCTGACTAATCCTTTAGCTTCACTATAAGGCTGACTAAATGCTGACACCACTCAATCTGACATCCTCTGTTGCCATGAAATTCACTTATACATACAGATACATTGATGTCCTCCTCGAAAATATATCAGTAACTTTAAATGTGTCCCATACATCGGTTTGTGTCCAAATGCCTAAAAAACAATGTATATGCTGTATGTTAATACACTATTCCACAATGGTGAATAAGGTTAAATTCCTGTCATGAGCATGCAAACATTTTCATTGTTAGCATGCTAGCCTGCTTACTTAAAAGCACTGTGACGCTTAGTACAGCGTCAGGCAGTTCTGAGTGTGGCTGTAGTCTGTAAAGTAGTTACATTTGCACAGAAGACTTTATCATACAGGAGATACAATAACTCATTCTTTCAATATAATAATCATCTCTCACCTAAAACCATATGCAGTCAATATATATTACAATGAAAAGACAACATTTGCAGAGTTCAGATTTGCTGCAAATATATCTGCAGACTATGTGTGAAGTGAATTTGATGGGGAGATGTTTCTCAACGCTGTAGGATCCCTCACATGGCTCACATTATAGCAGAGGTCTGAGGTCTACAGAGACACAGGTGTGTGTATGTGTGAGAATGTGTTCATGTACAGTATATATCTCTCCTCTCTCTTTAATTTTCACATCAAGCAAAAGTCAAGACTGGACAAAAATCACACACAGACCCTGCAGTCTCAACATTCCCTGAGTTCCTTTGATACTCCTGGTACAAAGGGGTTTGTACTTTCTATGAACCTGCAGGAGACAAAAAACACACACCACCAGATATTTTATTTTTATTTAGACATTGAAGTACAAAGTGTGAGAAGCCTCTGATGATTGAGACATTTTTAAAAGAAATAATGTGTATATTTGAAAGACAAGTGGGTGTTAGGGTTGTATAAAACCAATGGAAACTTTTTTGCATAAAGTCTGATAAATTACCTCGAATGATGTCAATTGAGTCCACATCAGTTGGAGCCAAAGACTTCAAGTTTGAAATTGAAAAAAAATCTCAGTGTGAAGTTATAAGTGAGTGAGCTGACCAGATCTCTGTAGCAAACTTCTCATCCCTGCTTCAGGCTAATATTTCTTAGATACATTAGTCACTAGCATAAGACACTGTCCCCTGTTAGTTGTTGCTGTGCATTGTGGGTAACTCAGGCACCAGCTTTTTAAAGAAAAAAATGCAGTGCGATTAAAATGTGCAAATCTTTTTTGTGATTTTTTTTTTTTTTTGCTTTTTTTCCCCATAATGTTTCATAAATGATAAACAACAGCTATGTTGTAGAAATGAAAGGCCAGGTCGGTGAAGCGGGTTACTCTTTTGAACAGTTATTTTCATAGGTATGTGAATTTACTTACTGGCAAAGTCAGCCGAGAGCAGCATTAATGACTAAATGTTATTTAAGGGGATCATTAAAAACCAAATTGCCTCTCCTTTCAGTTTGCTTCCCCTTCAGTCTTCTTCCTAGTGTAATATTCTGTCATTTTCCCTCCATGTGTTTTTGCAGGCACTGCTTAAGGACCCTCTCTACATTGGGCTAAGACATAAAAGAATACGAGGCCAGGCCTATGATGACCTGCTGGATGAATTTATGAAGGCCGTGTCAGACAGGTATGATCTTATTGCCTTAAATTCATCATTTGCCCACTCCCTTCATGCTGTCTGTTATTGTCGTTTTAATTCAGTCTGCAGATGGTGCTGTTAAAGGAAGTATGTTAAGCAGTTTAGCATAGCCAGTGCATGCTGTGTGATGTAGTCAAATCTTGTGGGATTTGTGGTTCTGGAACTTCTGTCACACAAGATTCTGTTTCACTTTCTTTAAAATTCCTAACTTTTGGTTACTAAGCAATGTTAATCAAAACTCTGCTTTCTGGCAGTACGACAGTGTAAGGTTATTGAAAATTATCAGAGAGCCTTGGTTACCATTTGTGCTATTGATTTTAGTGGCCAGATTCCCGCCAGGCAAATAGCTAAGCAAACTAGCAATTCAGAAGACAGCTGACCTTTCAGTAACTGAGCTAACACTTGCATGCTTTTTGCTCTAGGCCGTACCTAATGTTTTATTCTGTAACTGTACACATTAATTCAGCTTGCTTATTGTCCAAAGAATGATGATGATCAACAGATGTATCCTGCAATATTTAATCACAAAAGTTATTGTTTGCACCTGCTTCATGCACTTTACTGTGCAGCACCACATTCGTGTGCAACATGATCAGTGTCAGAAGTTTTGTGTGATTGAGCTTCTGCTAACAGACACAGTAGAAGATCTCTGTTTTTTTTTTTGTTTTTTTTAAGTACCTGTGTTTTTTCTTTGTAGATTTCAGTCCAGGGGATGTAGCTAGTCAAACCTTTCCCGAGCAAAGGCTTGTAATGTCATTTTAACTTGCAAGCTGTTTTATTCACCACCGAAACAGAGTTACAGGTTAGCTTTGGAGTTTAAGCAGTTTAGTTTTCCTTATTTCCAGTCATTTGGTTTTCACACATTGATCTTATTTTCTGCATATCTGAGATGAAATTAGGTGAGTCATAGTGCTACCCTTTGGGGTAGCATAACTTTTGTATACTTTTGACTTACTGACTTGTCTTTAACTTTGTGACACTTTGCACCATGGAGCCATGGCAGAGGCACACATGCACAGACATGAGCTCGATTAAGACTCATTCTAACCCAGAGAGACCAAAGTCCAGAGGCAGAGTCCTGGGTCTGGGCCCCCTCCAGCTGGCAACAAGAAGCTATGACTCTAATAACTAGGTGGCTTCTCGACTAAAGGGAACAGCAGAGCTTTTTTCCTTAAAGGAGCCAGATTGGTGGAAAATGAGTAATTATGGGCTCAGAGATCGAATGAATGATTACAGCTCTGCAGTCTTTTAAAGTAATATTTATGTTTAGTTTTCTAAGAAAGCAATGATAAATATAACGCAGATTGACTCATCATCAATAAGCTGCAAAGATCCAAGAGGACTTTTTAATCCATCGTTAAAAAAAAATTCTTCGCTGAATGATGATTAGTAATGCAACTAAATATTTGATTCCAGGGCAGCCTTCCCTTATCCAGCTCTGCTGCTCCCTTTCCCATTGTCTTGAGACAGAATTAAATTATCTCTTAATCTCATTGCTCCTGCACACACCCACACAACTTTAAAAAGGATGAGCCAAGGCTTAGCAAAGGTTTTTTTAAGTTTGAACTCAGCATGTTCCGTCAGGATACTCACGTTTTTGTCACATTACATTATACCTAACTTCTATTGTGTTAAAGATCACAGTGGAGAGGTGTGCTGAAAATGAAAACTTCACAGTAATATCTGTATCTAATATGGCAGAGTGGCATTGGGGCATGCAGTTTTTATTGAAGTCTGCCTTGTGTTGTATTTTTAAGGCAAGTATTGTTTTCTTAAGAGGAGCATTTTAAATAAGTATAATAACAAAACGTTACTTGATATTCATCATGCAGGTCCAACAACCTGCTTGTGTGCCATTAGCATAGCATACTTAGCATTTTCAGTGTTTCCATTAACGTACACAGCATGCAATTTTAAGTGTGTAGTCATGCTGCACTTATCTAACTCTTGGCAAGACCCTGAATTAACATACTTCCCAAAACCCCAAACTCTTTCATTAAAGCAAAGTGCTTAAAGTACTTGTTGACTTTCAGAGGATACATTTCTTTCCCAGCACCTTTTTTCTTACAGTTGGAACTTGATTTTGCACCATGATGTCAGAATCGTTAATAGCAGAAATGATTGTACAATATTTGACTGCAAAGGCTCTGGGGTTTACTTGGTGCAACACTGAGCATGCAAAGACAAGAATGCCTTCAACTCTTTTTAAGTCTTGGCTCTGAGAGGCAGAGGAACAGAGAGACCAATGGATGGATAGATGGATGGATGAAAGCAGCAACAGAGGAGGAGAGGAGAGGAGAAAGAATGCAGAATGCGTCTTTGTCTTTAAAGACGGCTCTGGGATTTGAGAAATAATGTGTGCTGAGAGATGCTGGCTCCCTGGAGAGCAAGAGCAGGCTGGGGATTTATTAAGGCTTCAGCCACGAACCCACGGAGCCCCCGTGGGGACGTGGCTAACAGACAGCCTGTGTGTGTGTACACAAACACACATATGTGCACACAGGTTCGACAGCTGTGTTTGGACAGAGCACCCTTGTCTGTGACCTTTGCAGAGCTCATACCTTCTCCTTTTGCGTTTAGTCTCCCCCTGAGTGTTGGAAGTATATATGACATCCTACTTCCTATAGGCAGGAGATTCAGATTTCATCAAGTCTCAGATGGAGCCAGATTGGGTTTCCTTGAGGGGCTGGGTCACTCGTTAACTCCATCATCCTACAGACATAACACTAACCATCTGAGTGATTCACCACATGGAAAAGTGTCTCGTGTCTCACGCTCTTTTTCATTTGTTTTAACATTAAAAACAATGTCGCAAGCATTTATTCTTGGTATGTTTGACTGGTTCGACTGGTTTGGCAGAAAGCACTAAAAAACCCTGTGGACACCAATACAGAGAGCATTGTGGGAAGTTATGAATCACCATGAAATAAAAAGTTTTCAGCACCAAGGAGCTCTGTGTTGTGTGGTGGTGTTTCCTAGCTTAAACAGCATCACGGCAGGATGAACTGGTAAAAAGGAAATCAATACACTTACAACACAAGTCTATACATGATAATTTGTGTTTTGCAAAATTATATAATAATTAGGATCACTTTTGTCGTCTTTAAACTCCATGCAAGTTAGGGCATTTTTGTTATTACAGATGTGACATTTTGGTTTGTGCTCTTTTCAGTGGCTTTGAGTGGGCAGGATAGGTCACGAAAAAATGAGCGCCAATCAGTGTTTGGCAATATAGTTTGTATTTATGGTTCACTCATGCTCCAAGGCAACTATTAGTCAAAAGTGATTGAACCACTCCTACATGGTTTAGAAGAAGAGGAGAAGTTCTTTTGGATTAAGCCTTCAATAACTGATTCATTCATCATTTTGGGACAGTGAAAACAAGATGTAAACTCAACACTGAATTATTGTTATCTTTTACAGTAATATGTTAAAGTTTTTGGAAAAACACTATTTCAATACTTATTAAAAACTGAGCCAGTATTAAGTGTCCTTTTTATGTCCCAACCAACTCAAAAGACAATGAAGTGGTTCTTTAGCTGCTAAACCCTCCACTATGTGCACCAGCTATCCACTAACTTTGACTTTATGAGAAGGTGGAAGACAGTAAAGGTGTCAATCACAAGTTCCATAAAAATACGATCTTTCCAAGTTATGACATGAGCTGGTTGCTGCATTGGATACATTTTTGTAAGATTCGTCGTGGAGACGAGGCCATAAGAGTTGTATCGCCGCACTCGCTGCGAGTGACCTGAGCAGACGCACCAAAATCAGAGCTTTTCACCGTCACTCTTTTACATCCTGACTCAGGCCTAGGAAGGAATTTTCCTGCCTGTTCTCACATCACAGTGACAGATGTGAACGCTTTCCCACCAGGCCATTTTCGGTCTCACAACTCACTGAACAGACACTGCTGTTGACAAAGCACTGGACAAAACGATGGAAGCCGATCTCACTGCCAAACCTCAACAGCAGGGATTCACTGTCTCTTTTTTTTTTTCAGAACAGTCGTAAGAGGTAGAACAAAGTACTGAGCTTTGTTTTCAGATTATAGTCATTACACGATCATCCAAAAATGTATTGTTAGTGTTAACTTTTGAAAAATGAAGGACCTTTACAGTAAAATGATAATAAATAATAATAAAAAATGTGTCAAAGCTTGCCAGGTTGTAACAAGCTGGCATTCAGGGGCCTAAATATAGATTACGCCATTAAATACTAAATTGTGAGTGATAAAAAGCTCTTTATGCTTCATCCACAAATAGTCTTTTCCTCTTGGTCGTATTTGCCCCAGGAAAGGTATCCAGCATGTGTCTAATTACATGGCTTACACATACTAAATACTGAATTTTGTAGTCTATCATTACAAGTGTTTCACAATAAACTTGGATGAACAAATTATTAACCCTCTGCCAATCCGAAACAACCTAAGGCAAATGATCCATATTAAGTTTCCAGTTTAAACATCCATTTATTGCAGTTATGGTACTTTTAATGTGAGAAAAAGTCTTTCTCCCAATCTGTTCATCTTTCTCTCCTGCCTTTCAGGGTTTTATGGATTTATCGCCGCACAGTCAGGAGAATGTACTGTGTTTTTTATCTTTTGGGTGTGCTATGTTGAGCTGAGGTTACTATCCTTGATACTTAAGCTTTAATGCAAATCAAATCCTGCTTTCTTTGTCCAGGTTTTTTATTTTGCTGGCAAAGAGGCACTTATGCACATTTTGACTTTCCATTCAGAGGGTCGTCAAAGAAAGACAACATACTTTCAAGCAGGAAAGGGACAATGAACACAAATGGTCTCCAAGAAAAGTTTAGTCCCTCTCTTTCTCTCACTCTTTCTCTCTCTCACTCACACTCACACTCACACTCTCTTACACACACACAAACACGCAAAGACACAAACACATACACTGTCAAAAACACACCCCCTATCTTTATTGGCTCAGACCAAGAACCAAAGAGCTGTCTGAATTGGGAAGATGTTGCTTTATTTCTGCAATACCACAACCACACTGGATGCCCATAAATATATACAGCTCGGTTATTCTCAGATCCGTGTCAGGAGTTTCTGATCTTTTTGGGCTGAAATACAACAATAAATTTGATATCTGGCTTTGTTTTTCACTCATGTTAACTTTGAAACCTAATCCTTTGTCTTTCCTGAGAATACTTGCAGGGTGTGTGTATGATTTTCAGGTTTTGCACTCTCATATCCATCTCTCTGGACTCTCTGTGCATGAGCCGTTTGGTTGTGTGTGAACTGATGTGACCTCTCCAATGAAGCTCAGTGCACCAAACCATAGAGGAGGGTGCTGTACTGGCAGTGGGGCAGGACCACATCTATCCTCGCCTGTCGCTTTTCTGCGTCTCCTTAAGCCCCAACACAATGAAAAGTTTATGGCTCCCTTCTTGGCCTCATTATTCATCCTCTTCACACAGGCTCTCAGTACTTGAGCGCTGCTCTCTGCTTGATAGAAAACACATTTCTCTCAGCGCTACTGCTGTGTTGGCAGGAAGTCAGCTGGGCCGTCAGTCTCTGCATTAGGAATCTGTGTCTTGCAGTGTGGCAGGAGGATGGATAAATACTGACCCATCGATGGCACTCTCATCAGGACATTAAGTTTTATTATAGTTGAGCCCAGGTCCCTTCTCATCCTGCATTTCATTCTTGACTCACTTCCGCCCGGCTTCATCCTCCTGCTTCTTTAACTTTAAGCAGTTTAGCAGCCGCTGCAACAAGTGGGAAACAGCTTTCATGAATTGTAAAATAACAGTGCAAATGAGAATCCTTTTTCTTATTAAATAATAGGTGGGGTTTTATTAAATGACTAACAAAGCAACAAGAAAATAAAGAATTCAAACAGTAAAGAGCATAGAAAACAAATGCTGTCGTAACTGAGAAAAAGACATATAACGAGGTAAGACGGACTATTTGCTTGGCCTGTCCCCAATTTCCTCTGACACTTACTAACTGATCCCTGGTGTTTTTAATACAGGTCTCAGACAGCCTCACCCTTTCCTCCCATTGTTTCTAGCTGAGGAAGAGTTATAATAAAAAGTTATACGGTAGACTGTGCTTTCAGAGAGCCACGTCATTCAGAGGGCATTTGGATTGTCCCAACTACCTCCTGCTTTTCTAATTTGTATTGCAAGAGATTATTCTAAGTGGTTTGACCTGTTATGGAGTCTCAAAGTTTTTGATCTTAGTTTCATTGCAATTTTAGCTTACGCGAAACAAATTGATAAACATATCCCCCAAACACTGATTTAGCAAAGCAGATCTATTTATCAATTAGATCTTACCATGTGCTAAAAGGGTGTGACAGTCGAGCTGCCGTTAGCACAACACACAACACAGTATTTCAAGAGCTTAGAGTATGATGTCTGTTTTTTATCCTAAACAAAAACAAAACCAGAACTGAAAGTGTAAGAAATGAGTCTGTTCATCAGCTCTAATGTAAACTTCAAACATTAGCATGTTCTAGTTTTTCTAGAGTAACCAAAGCCAGAAGTATTTCCATGGCCAAAGAAGGTTTCAGCTACATTTTATAGAGTGTCAGGCATAAAAAAAATCACAATATCACATTCATTACATCAGAGGATCCAGTACACTGGAAGCATCCTTGTGATCCTCGTTCTTCTGAATTCGCTGACATTTTGGTTTGTCCTTCTCCTTAAAACACTTTCTCTTGCAATGTCTAACATAACATCTGAAAATACAAACACTAAAACATTCATTTAATCTGCTTTGTTTGTCCAAGTAGCCTTTGTAAGCTGTGCAGCCAAACAGTTTTGTTAGAGTGAAAAACGAGTCTGATGATTCCTTCATGTTATGACAAACTAACTCTACACTGCAATTCCTGTGTATTTACTGTGCATGCACCAGGATGAGGATCCTGACTTAAATGTATTATATTGTGTGGAGCCATACACTGCATATTTATGACCATTTTACTTGGTTCTCATTTTACAGCTTGGGATATCTTATTGATTAGTTCACTGAGCTAAATGAGACCTAAAGCTGCATAACCTTGCTAGAAGCAGTTTTTATTTCAGGTGGCCAATCCATGTTTGAATTCAAGGATCCATTGTTTAAAAACGTATTAAAAATTTTATCTTAAAAAATATGTATGTGATGTGCAAGAACGAAACATTGATAAGCAAAGCAACAATAGAGGACAAGGCTACTATCCAATTGTCAGTTATGCTGAAAAAAAGCCATAAAAAATAGACATTTTTAGCTGAAGGAATTTCTATCATAGAGGATTTTTTTTAGCATCTATGTACATCAGCTTTTCAGACACAGCCTGATATTATTTCTCACACATTCACTGTGTCCTTCCTCCCTTTTCCTAAGCTGGAATCTCGCTTTTCATTTCATCTTAGGGACAAAGCAGCAGCAGTCCCTCTGCAAACATCCAGTAAATTCCGTGCAAGAAAAATCCAGCAGTCTAAAGGCATGGGAACTTTATCGTTGTCACTGCTCAATCTAATTTACAGACTCATAACACTGGGCTTGTGGCTTATTTTGGTTGTATGTTGTTTTTCCAGGAGCTTATTGGCACAGGCCTCTGTGTTGTTGTATTGACTACATGTGATAGGTGGTCTAAGCAGCATCTTGTAAAATCGAACACTGCTGGTTTACAGGGTGACTGGGTGGGCCCTGTGTTCTCTTCCTTCAAAATTGGTGTTATTTGTGATTCTGGTGTTTTGTGCAGCTTTGACCTCCCTCACTGGTCCTCATTGTGAGGTGCTGTCGTAAAGTTGGGCAGAACAGGTGTCAGCTTGTCAAATGTCCATTAAACCAAACAGCGTACAAAGTTCAGTGGCTTTAATTTTCACTTTAGACATAACTTCTTACAAAGCATCACTGGTCTTCATTTCTCACTTTGTGTTGTGTAATGGAGGGAGAGCGCCCCCCTCAGGGCAGAAATTAAGTTTTTGAAAGCAGAAGCTGCTCTCTCTCTCTCTCTCTGTGTGTGTGTGTGTGTTTGACTGTGTGCAAAAGTCTATTAAATGTCAGTTCATTTTACAGTTACAGTTAGCTTCATCGTTTCCTATATGTTTCCTCCTCGTCCATCTGCTTCAGGTCTCTGTCGGTTCTGTCTGATTAAACTCGGTTCCTCTGTTTGCAGGTATGGGATGGACTGTCTGATTCAGTTTGAGGACTTTGCAAATATTAATGCTTTCCGTCTGTTAAGCAAGTACCGCAACAAGTACTGCACATTCAACGATGACATTCAAGGTAACTCAGTGACAGACAGAAACATTTACAAGCACACACACACATACACAGACAGACAAAAGCTCTTTGTCCATTTAACCTACTTATTCGCTCCTCCTGTGAAAAAATATGAATAATACTTGTACAGCAAAATCTTGAATTTTTTGTTTAAAAAGAGCTAAAACCATATTTTCAGAGAAATCTGAAAGAAGGCATAGAAATGACACGTACAAACTTTTACTGTTAATTTGATTTGTTTGATGTGAAGTGATGTGATTGGCTTTTTGGCAGCTATTGGACGTTACCAAAACTGTTCAGCTTCTATTTTAAGCGGCAGGAGAAAAGAGCATGAACATTTTCAGATATAATCTCAAATGTGACCTTGGTCAGGAGAACCTGTTTCCCTGTTACCTTGTAAGAGAACAAAAGTCCCACCCCACTTCCAGGCTAGCTCCTGTTCTAGAGCACCTGAAAGTGGGTCAAAACTTTAGTTCTCAGTGCTTTTATGTCTGTGTGTTCACCTCCAGTTCTCAAGTGTCCTCCATTGTTTCTCCTAAGTTGGTTTAGTTTATTTTAAGTTAACTTTCTTATTATTTGTTGTGCAAGGTTACTCCCAAAATCCTACTAATTAAGTTCCACTCAGTTTAGACTGGAATGGAAAGAAATAATGTCACAATGAACCACTGCCAAAATTTTAAAATATAGCAGGACAAATAGATACTGCCGCACAATAATTGCTTTTACATTTCATATATTTGATCATTCAACTCATCTTCATTTATTAATAAGATCATAGCAGTGAAATTTGCAACAATTGCTTTGTGGACTTTTTTTGCTGAGGGGTTAACATGCCAGGCTACATACGGGCAGCTCTTACTTTCAAAACTAGACTCTTCTCTCTTTCTAAGCAGGTTTTAAGTTTGTGTTGTGTTTACATTTGTAAGAAGGGAGGGGTTCAAAGCATTTAAAAAACACTCAAATGTTGACCATGGTGTTGATGAATACTTCTTTAAACCAAAATTAAAGGAGGCTTATGTTAATATTCCTTGTTTCTCCTTGAAATGCTTTGTGTCTTTGAGGTTTGACAAGCATGTGAAGCACATTTCCTTCTACAGAAAAGAAAAGTGCAAAGTCCATTAAGAAAAAAAAAAGAATTCTACATGTTTTCTTTGCTAACATTTTTCTTCTTTGGTGCCTTTGTTGGCACATTACTGCCACCAGCTGTCACTTATTAGAATAGCATATAAATAACAGAAAACACATTGTCGTGTGCACACAAAAGGGAAATGTTTGCTTATCTGTAGTGTAACTGCAATTAATATGAATAAATAATTTCACCATATTTTTATCAGAAATGAGATACCATTCACATTCAGGTTGAGTTTAACACGTTTGTTCTCTTTTTCTTTTTTCTTTAGAAGTTTTTTTTTCTTTACCTTGGTACTTTTTATTCTCTGCATCCACTATAAAGCAGAGAAGCACAACATAATGGCAGGGCAAAGCATTTTAAAGAAACTACTTTCTTGTCATTGCTCGGTTATCTTGGATGTGTTGCAGTAACATGAAGTGTCATAAATCATCGAAAACCTTTCACAAAGAGACGACTAAACTTTGAATGCGTTTTTTTCTCTTTAACTTTCCTCAGGTACTGCTGCAGTTGCTGTGGCTGGACTCTTGGCTGCTCTCCGCATCACCAAGAGCAAAATGTGTGACCACACCATTGTGTTCCAAGGGGCAGGGGAGGTTCGTACAGCACACTTCACACAAGGTTGACATTGTATGTTCACACTTTGTTCACAAGAAAGTAATTTTTCCCTAAAATTTAGAAAATTTCCTGAAGTCAGATGCCTAATGCCAGGTCCAGACTACAAAATACTACAATAAGACACCAACACAACGGACTTACTGTGTTGAGCACAGCATCTGTTTATTTTGTCCTGTGTAGTGTATCAAGACTGACAGTAATCAGCACCACCTCTTAGACACCTAATAACAACTAGATGGAAAGATTTGCATTCAAGAAAACAAATTCCACAACGTGTTTCAAACACTGACCAGAAGAACCTCAGAGCAGCCTTTTGCACTAAACAAGTAAACAAGGCAAGAAAAAGAGCTGATGTTGGTGCTGCCAACTGGAACAGAAGAAGGCTCATCCATTATTTTATCATTATGACAGGCAGTTTCATACACACAGCTTTCATACCTCTTGTTTGTTTTCACTTTTGTTACCATTTGCCAGGGAAGTTATTCCCATTGTTGTCATGCAAATCATGAAAGACCGCAGGCTTTGATTGGTCTTGCATCTATAATCATCTACCCTGACAGAGTTAGCATTCAAACAGTCAAATGTATCAAATAGCCTGAATATGATCTGAAAGACATCAGTATTCTGGTATTTACGGTTTTTAAAATGCTGACCATGTATTTGATAAAGGCTAAATGCAAATTTTGTTGACATGGGACCACCAGTGTTTGGTTTTCATTAAATTTTTAAAACAAAGCCATTAAAAGTCAATCTGTGGCACATTAAAATGTTTAAAACTTTAGCATAGCTGAAATGTTGAGTGAAGCTGAAATGTCTCAGGATTGACGGATAATCTACTCGGCATCTGTCAAACCATCACAAGTTTGTCATCATTGCTGACCGAGTGAGACTGAAGGAGCAAAATGTCAAGGGTGAGCAAGTGTGTGTTTTATTGCTCATGAAGTCATTCTTGAATGTCTTTTGTTCTTTCAAGAGTCACATGGTCTTGATTTGAACAAGGGACTCAGAACATTAATGACAATGGAACGATGCCACTTGTTTTGGCCAGAAAACATTTTGCCCTGTTTTAATTTTTACTCCTAACATCATTCTTCAAGTCTCGTCTCCTCACAATAATCAGTGAGATTTTAACACAGTAAGAAAGAGTTTTGAAAATGTTTATCGAGACAAAACGCTCCTTTTTTTTCTTGCCTCAAGATGAAACGTTCCATTTTTTCTTGCTTCCAGGCAGCGATGGGGATTGCTGAGCTGATCGCCATGGCAATGGAGAAGGAGGGACTGGCGAAGGAGGAGTGTTTGAAAAAGATCTGGATGGTCGACTCTAAGGGTCTCATTGTCAAGGTGTCTTAATAAAAACTGAAAAACGCCTACAAACACATGGTTTAAATACACTAATCCAGTGTAATCTGACGGCTATAACTGACAAACTGATTCTAAAAATGCTCAAAGAATCATAAAAAAAAGAAATTGTAGATGTTAAGTCAAAAGTTTTTTTTAAAAAAAAGCTTAAATGTGCAAAACATTGAATGTTTTTTCTGGCCTGGAATCTTTAAGGGTGGACTTTCCTAAGCTATTGGACATGAGTTTCTCCACAAACAGAAAAAGAAAACATTTCCGATGGTTCATTAATTCATAGGACAGAAGTCGGTCCTTGAAATCACTGCAAAAGTCTCTCCAGGAGATAAACATGAACATCTGCTCTACATCTGTTTTGTCCACAATATCCATGTTATTCATCCCTTCTGCCTCCTCCTCTCCTCCTAACTTTCTCATTCCTTTTCTTCTCCACCAGCAATGTTCTCTCTTCCCTCTCTCTTCCATCTCAGATCTCCTCTTCCTCTCTCTTTAACTCCTTTTCTTACTAAACAGGAGTGAAAACAGTGTTCCTTTAGTGCTAAAAGGAGGAGAAACAACTTTAAGCATGAAGTAGTTTAGTTTGGTACCTGGTGTTTCCACAGATGGTTTCATGTCTTAAGTCCTTCATCCTCTCCAAATTCCCCAGGGTCGAGACCACCTGACTCACGAAAAGGAGAGGTTTGCTCATGAACACCCACAAATGAAGAAACTAGAGGATGTGATTCAGGAGCTGAAACCCACGGCTATCATCGGTAAATCAACAAGCATTTCCTTTACCAAGACTTCCAGTTTGTAGTTTTAGTTGGCAGACTGCATGGTGTGGGGGAGATTTGAAGGTCATAAGGGGAATTCTGAAGATGAGTCAGAATTTTTTCCTGTCTTTTAAGTTGAAAAACTAAAAAGTTTAG
The DNA here is from genome assembly GCA_029783725.1 of Acanthurus tractus. Taxonomy (NCBI): domain Eukaryota; kingdom Metazoa; phylum Chordata; class Actinopteri; order Acanthuriformes; family Acanthuridae; genus Acanthurus; species Acanthurus tractus. The sequence continues at coordinate 22,522,303 of JAQNCA010000030.1, forward strand.
AGAAGTGAACAAAAGAAGCAGAAGGAAATGGGATTGTTTAAACACTGCTAGCTTCCTGTTGCAGGTGTAGCAGCTGTTCCTGGAGCCTTCACCGAGCAGATCATCAGGAACATGGCTTCCTTCAATGAACGCCCAATCATATTTGCCCTCAGCAATCCAACCAGCAAGGCCGAGTGCACTGCTGAGCAGTGTTACACATTCACAGAGGTCTCTACAGTTTTCAGTGCACTTATCTTCCCACATGTGGCCATGACTGCTTTCATTCCTTCTCTCAGGTGGAAATGTTTGACCTTTATGTGTCACTGTAACCATATTTTGCTGCAGGGGCGGGGCATCTTTGCCAGTGGGAGCCCATTCGACCCCGTCACTCTGCCTGATGGGAGGACGTTCCACCCTGGTCAGGGAAACAACGCCTACATCTTCCCCGGTGTGGGCCTGGGTGTCATCGCCTGCGCCATCCGACACATTACCGAGGAAATCTTCCTCACTGCAGCAGAGGTAACAAGCTGTCCTGCACACCACACACCCTCTTCAACAAGGACACTCTTGAGGTCGTTCCAGGGTCATATCTTGAAAATTAAATGAAAGTCACTTAAGGAGGAAATATTCAGATCTTTTACTTTTGACTGTGAAACAACTCCCTTTAAAGGAGATTGTTACTTTAATAATCGTATATAACATCATCAAAATGTACTTTAAGTTTTAGAATTAAGTAGGCTATGTAGAAATAGTTAAAACTATTTTTATTGATGCAAAAATATTTCATTCTTATGTTTTCTACGGTGAAGTTGGAACTACTTTTAATTACATGTTTGAGGTTAGTTTCAGCTGTCCCATACTTGATATTTTATGAGCTCATTTTTTTACAACAATGTTGTTGTAACAGTTAATGTTACATCAATGTTTGACCTAAAAATAGTTACATATATTTATAAAATAGCACAAATTAGAATATTCATGTAAAGCAACTTACTAACGTACTTGAATAAATAAATGTCCTCATTTATACTCAGTCGCTTGTATTTGATGTTGTTCTACTGTTCAGACACTGAAGACCATAAGCAAGTTAACTTAAACCAATATACCTACATGGAGCTGATATCTGAGATTACATTTAAAAGTTTTTAATGATTTTTTTTAATATCCATAATTCCCTTTTGTACAGTGGACTCACCTTTTTCAAGATCAAAATGTGACTTTTAACCCCAAAACGCTGCTTGTCTCTGTATATGACTTAAATGAGATCAACTCATGCAGCACATGGAGGTGTGTCTCTGTCTTCCGTCTCTGCAGTACATTGAGTCTGTTTACCATTTTACAGGCTCTTGCTCACCTGGTGACAGAAAAGGACCTGATGGAGGGCAGATTGTATCCTTCTATCACCTCTATTGGGGACGTCTCTCTCAAACTGGCTGTCAAGGTGAGAGCTCATAATCAAGAGCAGTTGTGCCTTGCTGTGTTTGTCTGAGTTTAGTTGTATGTGGGCTTGTGAAACTGCAAAAAACTCTAATTACCCACATCCTGCACCTCACAGATCGTGGAGTATGCCTATGAGAACAACATGGCCACACTCCGCCCGGAGCCGTCTGACAAAGAAGCTTACGTGCGCTCACTCACCTACAGCACTGATTACGATGAGTTTGTTGTGGACTCGTACCGCTGGCCAGAGGACAGTATGACTGTGCAGTCATGCAAGCTTTAATGCACTGGAAAGAGAAGCAGAATGCGGCCTGGAGAGGCGTGCTAATTACTGAAGATGTGATATCATCACAAGGTGTGATGGTTGCATATAAAGGAAGCTGTGTGTAGAATTTTCTTATGAATATATTACTGTGAAATAATGGTGACAACATGTGTAGATCTTGTGCTTTGGGTGAAACAGTAAATTTATAGATGACTTAAATGAGGAAAAGTGGTAAAATGTAAAAATAGAAAGTAGCTTGTACATCTTTAGAAATGTTAAACCAATTGTTATCACTTTATATTTTACAATAATATATTTTTTGGAAACTCCTCACGGGTTGTTTTTAGTTGTACTGTAATATTCAGTTACTTATGACTGTGTAAGAGATAATCGAAGACTCTGTCAAATAAAAATGATTTTGATTAATGTTTGCCTCGTCCAGTTACTTCATATGTACTGATAAAAGTAAAGGATGTATTGAGCATTATTGAGTAAATAGAAAAAGAACTTCTACTAAAGATGTAAAAGACTTAAAGTCTGGTGTGAGAGTTTGAAGTAAAAGGCACCAGACTCTGTTATCTTTTTGATAGTTTTATCATCAGTGCTCCTGGTGACATTAATGACCGTGTGTTTGCTTTGCTTTGAATAACCATCTAAAAAAACCTTGGTGGATGATTTTTTAAAGGTGCTCTGGCCTTCCCTAGAGGCCAACTTCTGTCATTGCAACACAAGCAGGCACTCCTCTTAAAATGGCCTCAGTGTAAATGCTATCCAAATGGTTGTTATTATTTTATTAGAAAACAACTTTTTTAAGAATGAATTGCTATGTAATATAACACAATTTCAATCTAATTTTTTTCTCATTTTCATTTCATTTTCAATTTGGAATATTTAACCCATGATACAGAGCCATACACCCTTAAAATATGTATATTAACAAGTCCCAATAAAAGCAGCAGGTGAATCAAACCAGGTTCGGGTCCAGCAGTGTAACTTGTGTTAATTTAGTGTTGTCTGCTTTAAACTGAGAATGATTTTACGTTAATTAATCAATCACTGGCCAGACAGTCAGCACCAGAGGCCCTGGCTGGCCCGCTGCCCCTCCCAGTCTGAAATCGACAGAGAGGTAAAGCAGACCAGTCAGCATTCAGAGTTGAGCGTCTCACCTCAGGCAACACTTTGCCTCAGCGTCCCTTTTAACTCAGCCCCTGGCAACCACCATTCATGATGATCAATATGCTTCAATGTCAACACCAACCAGCTGTCAGTCGTCTCCAACAAAAATGGTAAAGTTGTAATTCTAAACACTTTCACTGGGTTGTGTATGTGAACAGTATATCAGAATAAGTATCTGATATAAAGAGGTTTGCAGACTGATGAAGAGAGATTGAAGAAGATTTTGTCCTGAAGTCTGTTGTGTTCAACATCAGTGGTCCCTTTAATTCAGACATATGTCAGATATATCCCCTTATCATCACAGTCATGTTCCAAACCTGTTTCATTCAATAGATTATTTATGATAGTAAATACTGTGAACTGCTCACTTTTGTCTAATTTCATCTCTCACTTGGAGCAGAAGCTACATGTTTTAACCAAATCCATTCATATTTAAACACTTTAGGTAACTGAACTTTCTGTGCTATGTACCATTTCAGCTCCTGGTCACACTGTTAACTGCTGACACATTCACCTGGATGGTGAAGCACTTGGTAACATGCTGCTTGGTTTGATGCAAGACAAAGTCTCTGTTTCTGCATGGCAGAAACTATTGTGAAGGATAAATGTTTTTCCTGTTTAGGCTGTTATGTACTTAAAGCTAGCATTCGACAATTAAGCTACTGATTTATACATTACTTTAACCTCTACATTTTACCCATTAACCCACTGAGCTAACTGTTCCCATCATTTATTTATTACTTTTAATTTAACTTCAGCAATGTTTATTCATTTCTTTATTTTAACAAGTTATCAACATCTAACTACTGTAACTATTTATGATTGACCATTAGCTATCAATTTTCAACCCATTAACTTAGTTAACTTGAGAATTCTCTGCTAGTTAATTTTTACTTTTGCACTCAAACAAAATGTGGCATTCAGGTGTTAAAGCTGATTAATAATGTGGGTAAATTTCATTCAAATAATGTTTCTGTCTTCTCACACTGGACCTACTGTTCAGTCTTCCATGTAGATGCTGTTAACTTGCAGGTTTATCCCCTGAGACACAGGTTCACCTAGAAGGAAAAATCACTTTTCTGCAGTTTGTATGCTGCTGCTAAAGCTACCTTTAAGTAAAAACCCAGTAGAAGGACAAAATATCTTATCTCCTCTCCGTGTCTCTGCCTCACCCCACAGCCCTTTGTGGCACCTTGCTGGTCGCACTTAGGCTGGATGACTGGCAGCTGTAACCCGAAGTCACTTTGACCTTGTTTACAGTCTCACATTAAATGGCACATTGCTGAGACCTTGTGATCAGTGCCAATCAGTAAAGCCCCTGAGGGAATGTCGCCTGTGTGAGTCTGTCCACCCATCCTCCCTGTTGCCTGTCTGGCAATGAGCCCAAAGCCCTCTCCAGTCTGCCCGACCACCACCACACACTCAGCATGTCCTGCTGGCAATCTCATGTGACCACAGCTTAGTTTAGACAATATGGTCTCATTTTTAGGTTCTTAGGTCCCCTTTTGATATCCACCTGTGACAATTTAAAACTACCTTTTTAAATGCTCCACCCCACCTTAAAGACATTTTGCGCATGCTATGTTTTATGTGCAATTCTAAACATAATTTATATTTTTTCCCCCTGGCTTGATGCTTTTCCCATAGTGGAAATGCTGAAATTTGCATTTGTGATGAGAAGTAATCACTTACATCAACCAGCAGAGGGTGCTCTAACATATTGTTTGAGCAAAAATCTGCAAAGGGCCTTATAAGGCACTATTGAACAACATTAACAAATGCACATATTTGCCTATTGTCATCCCTCCTTTCTGGCACATTTTCTTCCATCATTATCTTTGACTATAGATCTACTGAGACATGTGTTGCTAATGGATGACTAATGATATGCAATGATTACTTCCATGAATGCGACAATACCCTAAACTAGGACTGTAAATCACATCATATATACTCTGACTAATTTAACCAGCCTCATATTCATATGTGTATTAGTCCAGATTTGTATATTGTCCACACTCTTTGTATGATGGGGTGAGTGGATGGACATTAGAGCTTTCAGTGGATGAGTCGATGATGGATAAATTGGAAAAATGTTACCAGGGGTATTTGCCTAGAATTGGCTAAATTATATAAATTACACTGTGGTAACACATTACTCAGTGATGGTCTGTTCCCCTCTGAAATGTGCTTTTTCCATGAGCTGGTGTCCTGAAGATGAAATATTTCTGACTCAGGATAAGGATCAAAAACTCTTTAAATAGCTTTTTAATGGCATATGCTACTTTTAAAATTTTATCAAACCGAGATATCTTGGATTGACAATAGTGGCGTTTTCACAGTTTATTTCAATTTTTTAATCAGCTGATCAGATGCAGCTGTCTGGGATGCTACGATATATAACATTGGGACAGCTTTTTAATATTTTATTTTTATTTGTTATTTTTATAAGTTGCATTTTCTTGCCATATATTTTTTGCATAGCTCTTTAATAAAGGCTCTTAAATATAATTTACCCATTCCATTCAAATCATGGTTGGTCTTGTATGTGTACCGTTAAATACTTCATGTGTGACTATTGTCTTTGTTCAGGGGTTTTCAAAGTAGGGAGCGAGCTCCACTGGGGAGGCACATATTCACTTCATGTGGACTGAGGACAACCGTGGGTAAAAAGTGGAGTTAACATAATAAGTTGAATTTAAATGTTTTATGTAGGAAACAATGCTTTACTAAAACTATTGCGTTGACCTTTATATTTCTAATTTTTAACTTGAATTTGAAAATTCAACCTTTATTTTGATCTTCTGTTGTTAAGGATTGACACAAATTCAGGGGTGGGAGGTAATGAACTTTTCAGGCATGTGAGGGGGTTCATGTCCCTCTCTCTTAGTGTAATTTATTTTTAATTACATCATATCTTTGGTTTGGAAAGATTCTTCTTTAACTATAAATTACAAAAGACAGACCAAAAAAAACTGAGAGAATTCTTTAACTTTGTATGTCTGTTCAATAAACCTTGAAGTATCTGTGAGTAGAACCGCTTAAAAACTTTGTCCTCACACATAAAGCCATACCCTTGGCTAAAATTTGGAAATATACTACAACAAGTAAAGAGATTCTAAAGTATTTGGAGGACGCGCTTTGAAAACTGTGTCACAAAAGCAGGGTGCTGGATGAAAAGACATGAGACATCAGCCTGAAATCCCATTATGCCTCTGCATCTGGCTGGTACTGTATGGAAACTGCCTATTGACACAGAGGCCTTGTGCCAGTGCACAAGTGTTTATGTCTGCTCTCAGGTGAGCTGAGGGACAAAAAACTATAGGACCTTCTTTCTGTGCAGCCACACGATGAAGCTGCAGTGTTTGTATCAAGCTTCTGAAAAACACTGTTTTTAACAATTAAGAAAAAAAAAACAAAGAAGTCCAGTGCCTGCTTGCCTTTTAACATGATCTTTTGTTTGTAAATGACTCTTCTCCCGATAGGTCATTGTTGCCATTTTCAATAATACCCAATAAATGTCCACTGATGCAATATAATCCAGCTAGCTTTCAACATTTATTGAAAATTTACATGGAGGCAGTGAAATGCAGCCATGTTTAATATATTTTCTTGCTGAACCTCACTGTAAGCTCCTGAGTTTCTAGCCAGCTGTTTGCAATTGATATATTTTTTATTCTCCTATTTTATTGGTTCTCCTTTTATGGTCTTAAATCGTTGACTTAAATACAGAGAGGTCTTTGAGAGTGGAATGGTGTGGACACTATTTCATCCTGCTGAAGTGTGCGAACAGCAAATTATCAGCTTCAACCATGACCTCTGACCTCTCTCTGTAAACCAAAAGGCACTTACTTTACAGGATCAATAAGACTAACATCAAAAACAGCATTATTTAATTATGCTGCTTTCCTTATTTATATAACTTTTTCCCCCCAAGGTTTTAAACCGATTGTATATAAATAACCCAGTATAAGTCTTGGTACATGGTGGTGTAAGGAAGCACAAGTTGCACCAAATGACCCTTATTTTCTCAGCAAATTCAGTGGCCTGCCTGGCTGGTGGTGGACGGAATGAGGGCAATTATCAAAACCACCTCTGTTCAGCAGCTTTGTACCGTTCTGCTGTTCCCATGAACCATTCTGTGAGTAATTTAAGGAGACGTTTGTGTTTTGCAGACAGTTCGTGAGGCCTGCACGTCGCACAGGTTTTAGCCTGAGAGGCAGTGGTGGGCGCAGGTTTCCGACAGCCTGTTGTTCCTCAGACGGGTACCACGCGCGGATACCAAGCAGGAGCGCCAACGCCTTGACAACTTTTCTATAATTAGAGGAGGCCTTGCGCTCAACATGGGGATTCCTGCACTGAAATCTAACATGACATGTGTGATCACGACCCAAAGTCATGTTTAATTAATTTTTCGTTGCAACACGGGCGCGCAGAAATTATTCCCTGCGGCCATCCTCACTGAAAAAACAATGTTTTAACAGAAAAGGCCACTTTGTAGCTTTTGTAAGCAATTATGTGGATTTTTTCTAAGTTTCTAACTTTTTTATTTTTGTAGCTAAAAATAACAGATCCATAAGTTAATATTTTTTTAACAAAGATACTGTTCACCTGTTTAGCAGAGGAGTAAAGAAACAGAACATGTTTTAGCCTAGTTAAGCTAAACTACACAGCATGTTGCCTTTAGCTGTTGAGCATGTCTTTGCCGCCTCTTGAATGTCGGCACATGCCAGCCAGGCTTGTGCTTATTATTCTGCTGTAAGCTCCAGATGGATCAACACATGCTGAAAATATTACAAGCAAGACATTTGCATGTGACCTAAATCCCTCACTTCTGCTCCACCATATAAACAAGCCAGTCCAAAGAAATGATTTAATGAACCTGGATCAGAACATTTGCACTACACAAAATGTGGTCCCATTCACATATGTTCATATTGGGGATTAATTTAAATGGTTTGTTACATGTCCACTCATAACAAGGATGAACGGTTGCAATTTGCCAGTTTCTTTTCTTTATTTTTTTTAGCTTATTATGAGTGTTATTCAGCTGTAATATTGCTGTGACTAAAAGTTCTGTACAGTTTTCTGCCCATCATGTTTCATTAAGTTTATTATGTGAGAAAGTTTCTTGGTGCTACTCTTACAGTCATGGCTGAAAGTATTAGCATCCTTGAATATGTTTTCTACATGACACACAATAAGACACATAAAAAATCGGAAATTAAAAAATCTTCCATACACTATATGTATTTCCTTGGTGTGCTGAGAAACAAAACAAAAAAAAAGAGAAAAAGTAATGGATCATAGTTATTCCCCACAGAAATCCAAAAGTGGTCTGGACATATTATTGGCAGTTTTTCAGGAGTTTCAGAAAATAATTTCATTTCACCCTGAACTCACCTGTGGGGAGTCACAGGTGCCTGCAATCTGAAAATCACTCATTCAACCAGTTTAAATGGAGCAAAGTACTCATTCTGCTGTTTGCTTTTATTTCATGCTCCACACTGAACATGGGGAAAAGAAAGAGAAACAGACTTTTCTGCCTATGTAAGACGGAAGATCATGGACAAGCATGAACCATCTCAAGGCTACGAGTCCATCTCTAGAGACCTTGATGTTCTTGTGCCCACTAAGTGAATTGTGATAAAGAAGTTTGAGGCCAACAGTACAGAAGCCAACATCCCTGACAAAGGATGGAATGGAGGAGTTGACCACAGTTTCCTGCGAAGGATTGTTTGTATGGTGAAGAAAGGACCAGGTTAAAGCTGACCTTCAGACACAAAATGCAACCGTTTCAACTGGCGCCATCTGTGGTCAACTTAGTGAAAGGAGCTTCTATGTAAGGAGACTCAGGAATATCCAGCTGCCGAGAGAGGCACAGGAACGCACAGCTGGAGTTCACCAAAACACACCTGAGCAAGAAAAATCCTACTGGGAGAAAGTCCTGTGCACAGATGAGGCCAAAAAAATGTAGCTTTTTGGTAAGTCCTATAAACTCTAAATTTACAATCAATCAAGAGCTTACCGAGGTATTTTGGACCACATTGGTCCATTGGTCCAATGCTGCCACATTGGTCCAAAATACCCCACCGACTGTCACAAAACTGTGTCTCCATTGAAGGTCATTAAACCCCAGGTCCTCAATGATCCTAAACATAAAACAAAAAGCCCCGCGATATGGTACAAAAGAAAACACTGGATAATTTCTAAGTTATTAGCAACGGTCCATGGGCCATTTTCACAAAATGTTTTATCTTACCGCTGGAATGACTCCTTGATAGCATGAAAACTATGTAGCTAATAGCTTCTTCTGAAAACCTTTCACAAAGCAGCTGAGAAGCAACTTTCACCTGAGAGTTGAGAGGTGTAGGACTCTTCCTGAAATCTAGCCAAAAGGCTTTGCTCTTAAATATTGAAGTTAGGGTTGCAATTTTATTGCTATTTTTGTTTGTTGTGTGTTTAAAAGGATTTGTTAGGTTCTGGATCAAAAACAAAGTGATTGTACTTTTAATACAGTGAAATGAAGAATTGTGAAGATCAAATATTTTGGTCAATTAAAACTCATTTTAAATATGGTTGTAAGTTATTCTCTGTGCCAACACTTTAGGCCATGACTGCGTGTTCATCAGTCTAAATGTACCCTCATATCAAATAAGTATAATAACTGCTTTGTTTCAATTTGTTTATTGTGTATGCATGCACGCGTCTTTAATTTCATTTGTATTGTATGAGATAAATGGATGTTTTTCAAGTTTGAATTTTGTCTATAGCAATAATGGACCACGTTTGAAAATAAATTGAGTTGATTGACAGAGAAAGGTAAGCCCACCATCACACTTCAGGCACTCAAGACCAGTAAGAGGGCACTGACAATAAGCCTGAATACATTCAGAGGCACACTATTGTCTGAAATCACATTTAGCATGCATGCATTGGAAGATATTAACATGCATGTATTAGCAACAATAGCTGCTGCCATTGTTTTCTGGATCCTCATTAATTCTGTAATTGTTTGCTGCCAGTGATTTACTGCCAAGTTCTGTAAACATCAAAGCATTTTCCCTTTATTTCTGAAACCAGACATAACCAACTAAGTTAGCATGCATATTGCATCTTGAGCTAAATAAGTTACCTAATTAATCGTGAGAGGCAACAGCAAGGTGTGGTTGTTATGGCTATAGGAAGTAGATGTCACCATTAGCTTGTGTGGTCATGTGCTTGCATGGTTGTCCTGCCGTACTTATATTCAGTGTTTGTGATGCTGACTATCAATGAGGACAGCAAGGTGTATGTGATGGTAATGCGGCCTCCAGTGCTCTCCATGCCCATTAATAACCAGGTTCTCTTTGATGTGGCCACGATAAGCAAGGTGGCCCCCTTTTTTTTTGCATCAGTTGCGGCATGTAAATCCGCCTGCTGTGTTATCTCCTTAACTGCTCAAGGGTCCACCTGAGTTTGTCCACCTGACAGATTAAAGAACCTACAAAGGCTGTATTTTTCTTTTTGATCAATAGGTCGTAGTGCCACGTACCATGCTAACATCACACACTTCTCTAACAACCTGGTTAGCAGAATGCACAGAATGAATACGAAAGACAATGTGCTTATTTTAAGCGGCGTTAAATGCATGCTTGAAGGATTTAGTGTACATGGCCATGAGGATCGGATATGTTTACAAAAGATAATCGAAATGAAGGCAGAGAGGTTGAGATTTCTTTAATTTAGTCCTAGATATAAGAAAAGCAGCTGAGAAACTGGATCCTACATTTGCCATAATACACATCAGCAAGGTCTTTCACCTACTGTATCCGGTGTATATTCATATATTTGACACGACAAACACAGATCATAATGTAGGCTTTCTACTAAAAATGTATATCTCGCAGCTTGAGGCAAGATAAAATGATATTATCTGGGTTGCTTATTCAGACTCTAGAAGCTCCTTTCAGAGCCACAGAGGATATTGTACAATTGCTGTGTTATATAATTGAACTCAATGTATAAAATGTACAAGTGTCTTGTTAATATGTGTATATTTTTTTATTAAATGAACCTCTTGATCCTCCTGTGGTCAGTATTTTTTATATTTATTATGGAAAGAAAGACTATGTAAAAGCCACAGAATTTTCCCCAACCCCTTAGTTTTGTTCACCTCTACTGACCGCTTTAGCATCTTTCAGCTAATTGTTTTCGTCTTTTGTACCAATAATTTATGTCATAGCTTTCTAACTGGCTCCTTCTCATTGACAGAAAAAATGCCTCCAAATAAACACTTATAAACACTTATCTTCTAGATGTGTGTATTAGCAAGTGGTGCTAACACATTTGCTGCATTAACCTATTTAAGGTGATGATATGTCAGTGTTTTACTTAATTCTGTTGTGACATTGTAGCCGAAGCAGTTAATATAGGTCTAAGTTATAATTCAGACAGTTTGGGAGGTTTTCTACAACTGTCAGCTCCTGTTAATCAGGGCTTAAAACATTAATATTAACTGAGGCTTTCCGATAAGTAAGAAGCATGACTTCTTTCAAATTCATAGCAATTTTTTCTTTCTACTTGTTTTTGCGTTTGTCTATAACATGAAGTTTTTTTTCATCTTTCGTTCTTAAATGTTTGCGTTTTTGTTTCTCAGTGCACCTTTCATGTTTTCTGTTATAATGTATCTTTTTTTTTTATGTATTTGTATTGCCCTATAACGAACCTTGAACTTGCCTTGCCTTTGAAGTTTAGACCAAAGTTAAAAACAAGAGATCTTAAAGAAAATCACATTAACAAACCCTGTGAGGACTTTCCATTATAATCCCAGGAACGGATTGCTGTGATATCTGTGATGCAGCTTTAATTTTCAATAGTAAACCCAACAATATGATCTATGAACATACAGCCTAACCCTAATCATTTGTATTCCCACAAGGTTGTTTAAAATAGTCCTGTATTGTGCACTATGTGTGTTGGTCAGTGAATGTCTCACAGGCCTGTAAAGAGCACCTGATCAGGCTCTTGACCTTGTGTTGAATGCTCCCTATGCTCTGCTCCACTCCAAACCCAAATCTCCATGCAGAGGCTGAGAGAATGTAGTTCAGGTCGGATTATTTCATAAAAAAAAAAAAAAAAATACAAGCAGAATAGATCAATCAATGACAACTGAGGACAAAACTGGCTGAGTGTTTGTGTACCTGTCTTCGTAATAGCATACTGTGTGTGTGTAGGTTTGTGTGTTTGTGTGTATGCAGGACTGTCTTCTTCTGGCTGCATATGGCTGGATAGCTCATTATCTATTGTCCGCAGACACAATGGCCTGGAGGCCAGGCTATGCTGGCCGAACAGCCCTGAGCACAATACCTGTAAACAGCGAGCAACAGCAGCCTAATTGTAAACACAGTGTAGCCTTACTGCTGTCTCACAATGACAGAGCTGATGAATAGAGAGGTGGGCTTTGAATAAATAAAGCTTCATGTGTCGCAGGGTGGGAGAGTATTTCAGCTGAGAGGTTGTACCAGTAAAAGTATCATGAATAACCTCAAACGAGTTGTCTGATTTTTCTTTTTTTTTTCTTTTTTTTAAAAACTGGTTCTCAAACTGCTGGTGTTCTTAATGAAGAGGATGCTGCAAAGATGCACCATCAAGAAAAAACATAGATGCCAATGACTTTAGATAACTGTACGGCCATGATTAGACAACATTAAATACAGAATCAGATGCACAGCATTGATTGGCTAGCTTTTAAAATGCTACGCATCAGCTCACTAATGCATTTACCTCTGATGTTAAATGGTACCATTGTGCCATTTAAATGAGCCTCTGGGCACTGAAATCAGAGATATAATCATCCTGTATGTTCCAAACGAGGCCTTTACGTCCTTTAACTGACACACATGGATGTGGAAATGTCCTTCATGTAGGTCAGTGAGTCTACATCCATCCATCCATCACCTCCACCCACCAGGATCTTAAACAAAACGGAGAGAGAGGGAACGGATCTAAAAAAAGAGCTTTGTGTTACTCACACTTGGCTGCATGTGGTCTAAGTAACAGTAATCCAATCAGATAAAAGACTAGTCAACGTACAAGTTTTGCAGAATATCTCAGCCGCTGCATGCCCACCACAAATTCACTAGTTCCCTGTCAACTCGTGCGCTTCCGTAACACTGAGCTCTGACTTCACGGGCCTAATTCTTTTGACGCTGTTCTTTAAGTGGGTTTTGCGATTAGGCTCAGATTTCTGCCTCTGCTTCCTCTCATGCGCAATAAAGAGCGTCAGCCGCGGCTCCCACTCCATATATCTTTTTTCTTTCTCACCAAGTGGTTGCTTGCTCTGATTTGTCCTTGTTTGTACAGTGGCTCCTTATTTAAAACCATAAGCTGGTTATTGTGGTGTACAGCATAGTCTCATGGGTGCTGCTGCTCAGCTGCTGAGCTCCATTGACAGCTTGTTTTGAAGTTCAGCGAAATGGACAAAAGATATTCAGATAAAACACTGGTGAAACAAAGGTGGAAACAAACAGCTTCACACATGCTCATTCTGAATGTCTGTACATATATTTACTGTATATTATTGGTGACACATTGCACACACTGCATTTTTTAAATGTGAAACACAAGCTGCATGTTCTCATTAAAGGAGCACTCCACTGAAGACTAGTTTACTTACTGCACTGAGTGCTATTCAGCCTATGAAACAGTTGTGTAATGTATGCTATTGCTCTATAGGAGCTTTTAAAGTTTTTCTAAAAATAACTCCAGTGATTGTCATTAAGGGTGTAATAAGCTAATGGAAGGAGACCACATGTTGCATTTTTGTGCATTATGAACGTTATTATTATTAGTGCATTAGCAAAGTCTGTCATGATCTATCTAATGAGAAATGAGAATATGCTCTCTAGTTGTGTTATGGTAATAGTAAAATCAGATTTTTTGGTCTTATTTAACCATATCATACTGTAGGTATTATGCTTGGACTCGGTGCAATACAAAAAATTCCTTTATTCCATTTATTTTCTTTTCTTCCATGTCTTCGAGATTGATCATTAGCTAGTACGGATGTTATCAGCTTGCCTGAGGCTTTTAGTTTTAGTCTTTTCACAGTATCTCATGTCCTCAGAAACCAAATTTGTTACAGGTTCAGTGTGTAGGATTTAGAGGCACTGAGCATTCGGGTTGCAACTAACAACCAACTGCTGGAGCATGCTGGAGAGTCAAGAGTGGCTGTGAAACTCGTGGAAAACGTGACAGACCCCTTTCTTAAGCCAGTGTTAGTGACTTAGTAGTGAAGGACTTGCTTCCTCTGCAGACATAAAGGTAGCAAAGACAACAATTCTTATTTCCAGTAGAAAAGAAACAAATACAAACATACTCATGAATATGACTTTCCATTTATGCTCCAATCTGCCAGTTGATCCCCTGAAATTCTTTACACCAAGCCCGTAAAGATTAATTTCCAAAAATGTCAACTGGACACAAACTTCAACAAACTCATGGAGCTGATGATAATTAGCTTGCTAGCTACCTTTAGTAAAATCTCCAAGCAGCAGCTAATTCAGCTGGAAAAATGAACAGTCACTGTGCCGAGCGGAGAGAGCTTTATGTGTTGTACAAAAAATGTATAAAAAAGTTGCATGGGGATCCTTTAAAATGAGGTACAACCCTAAACCCTCTTCCCCACTCTCTTTTTGTGTCCATGCCCATCTCTTTCTGTCTCCCTTTCCTTCCTTCCCCTTCCTAAACTGACCAGCCCCAAAGACGGGCCTCTTGCTGCTTGCAGCGATGCCCCCCAGATGTTTTTTTAGTCCAGATCTTTGTCCATAGAAACAGGGAGGGGTCATCATGTGTCTGACCAAGCTGGTCTTTCTGGGTCGGTCAGCCTCTCTCTCCCTCTATGCCGCTGCTGTTTCAGCTCCCTGAGGCCGCTGAGTCTGAGCAGCGAGGCCACTTGACCCGAGGCTATGGGTAAACTCAGGCAGGTCTCGGGCCCAGAGGTGCCGCCTCAGATTTGCAGTTAGTTGGTCTGAAGTGCCTCTGTGACGGGTCCTGGATATGATCGGATCCGAGTAGCACTAATCCACTAGGCTGGTTGGGGCGGGTTGGGACTCTGGTGTCCCATTAAGTTTGGCCTGAAGGATCATAAGGTTACAATTTCAAGAGTGTGGACTAGCCTTGGGTAATGCGATCTGAAAGTCCACAGCGCAGAGATACTTGAAATACTACCAAGGAAGAGAAGAGCTATTAGACCATCAGAGTGACAGACAGAGAGAGGGAGAGGTGGGAGAAGAGAGTATTCTTCGGGCCTTTAAAGTACAGCTGAAGAGCATTTATACACACCTCATACTCGCTCTGATCATTCACAAGAACATCTAGGATAAAGACCTTTCAGCATGTAAGTTCATGTATGGGCAGGTTCTTATGTCATACATTAGGTTTACAAGTACAGTAACAAAGTCTGAGGTTTTGACATTGTGTGGCTTTGATATACTTTTCTCTGTCAGTGGAAAAGAAGGACTGGGAAGCTTCTCTTTGTAAAAGTGGCCATACAACAGTGTAAAACTGATAAATAAGTTAAGGGTTTTCTGGTAAAAGGACAAAAGAAAACACACTTAAAAATGGTCTGTTTATGTGTATAATGTAACTATTTTTATATAATACTTTTTACTATTATATTGTTATTGTTATATGTATGTATGTATTATTGTTATTTTTAATAATTAATCAATATAGGTGACATTTTACGTGTCTGCTTGTTTAAGGTGTTTCCCGTTAGTTTAGTTTACTTTTCTTTCCTTTTCTGTTGTATTTTGTAAACACTTTTTTCACAGTCGTCTCTTTCATTTCCCCATGTCCTGTCAGGTTTCCCTCCTCTGTGATTACCTGCTCCGCCCGCATGTGCTTCACCTGTGCTGATTACCCCAGCTGTGTCTGTGTGTATATAGACTCTGTGTTCCTTATTTGTCTTTATAAGTTTGTCTGTTTTTATTTTCTGGTTCTGTTTCTGTTCCCTGGTTCTGTGTCCTCGTCTCAATCCTACCTCTGATCTCCACCACCTCCCTGGGTTTGTGTTTTCATTCAGTTTTTGTACTGTCTTGCTTGTAATTTCCTTGGTTGCAGTAAAGTTTTTGTACTCATCAGCTTTTTTAAAATAAAGCTTGTTTTTGGTTTGATATGCTATCAATCAATCAATCAATCTTTATTTGTATAGCGCCAATTCATAACAGGTGTTATCTCAGGACACTTTACAATAGTG
>JAQNCA010000030.1:22540648-22565540 GCA_029783725.1 Acanthurus tractus
ACTGTGACCTGTTTTAGCCTTCAGGGGCAAGTGGATGTTTAGGAGCATGATGTGGGCCAGGCTTCTCACCACTGCACAGCAGCTACACATGTAGAGTTAAAGTTGTTTTAAAGTCTGTTTCCAAGTGTCGAGGACAACTAGAACAGCTGCTAACACAGACTTATAAACTTTAAGTAGCTTCAGGATTTATTCCACACTATGCACTGACAGAATATTTGTCATAAACAATGTTTCTAGACCTTGACAAGACGTCTGATCAGGGGACCAGTGTGAGACACCACATCAAAGACCAGGTAACAATGGGAGACTTTCTAATTGTTAAGAAAACCTAAACCTAAAAAGCCTTAAAATCAAATATTTTAGGCTAAAAATTTGATCTTTTACAGATCCTGGCCAAGTACTTTTTGCACCTCTAATCCACAGAAATGTAAAGTTTAAATATAAATATATGTATATATACAGTTTTAACATATCTGTGGTTTACAGAAACTTACTTTGCCAGCATTTATTCTGCCAAGGATCCTCTGATCTTAGTACTCATTACAAAAGTCTGCATTAAATGTTTTGAATGCTTATTGTGAGCTTGAAAAACCTTGAAAATATTAAGAAAAAAATAAGAAAATAAGCAAGGACTGTCGAGTTTGTAGTGGCAGTAGCTGTTGGATGTGTATACGCTAAGCCTCCACTCAAAACCAATCAGTGCTTTAAATAGTAATCCATGTCTTGAATTTGTATGCGCATGTACTATTACAAAGTGCAGCTGTTTTTTATCAGTCAGTTTCATATCATGCACGAAAAAGTTGATTGTTCATAAAATAAAAGCCAAGTTCACCTACAATAGGAATATTTTGGGCTTCAAAATACAAGTCCGACAATGTCTTTGTGTTATCTGTTTCTGCTGGAGAGGCGGAGTACAACAACCTGCCGTGAGGCAGCATAGTGGCGCTCATGCTGTGCTCTGTTCCAAACATAACAGCTTTCGTATGGCTCAGAGGTTATTGAAGGGATGAACGTTAAATGCCTCAGTTCCTCACAGTAATAAGCAGTGTTAAATAGTCACAGACAAGCCGATGATCCAGATGAAAGTCTGTGTTAAAAAAAGGGGAGCATATTAATTCCTGCTGGTGATTTTTGTCTTTTTATATATCTGAGTTTTCTTTCCCTGCATGTTCATTTCTCACATGCCACATGAACAAGCAGGGCAGATAGAGTTGTGTTTTTTTTCTTATGCTATCTAAAGGGAATAAATTCTGTCTTCTTCTTCCGCCTTGATAAGAAGACCTGAGAGGAATGAAGTCAGCCAATGATTTCCATCTTGTTAGGGCACAGCCAGCGTTATCTCCTCTGCAGAGATCTGAGGGAACAGGGACATTCAGTATGACACCAGCAAAGCAGAGAACAAGATAAATCCCTCTTTCTGCGCTGCAGCCTTTTGTTCTTCTATTTACGCTCGCTTACCAGTTTCCTCCTTTCTCTGAGCTCAAAGGTTTGGAAACGCACATTAAATCAAGTAATGTTGGGAGTTCAGATCTCTATATTTAAAGAGGAGACTGATTTGGCGTGGCAAAGAGGCCATTAGCAGGACTGAGAAAAATCTGAGTGGCAACAACGACGACCCCCAAACCCTCCACAACCACCACATGCACGTTTACACAGTCTCAGTCGATTTCAGACACCTTTCACCCTCATGACTCCTATAAATGAATTGTCTTTGAAATGCTGCCAGGTGGTCAAAAGTATCCAAATTTTCTGTAATAATGTGTTGTAGTTTCCCCCTCTGGAAATTTTGTCGTGGCACAAACCTTGAAGCAGTGGTGAGCTTTATTTGCAGTTAGATAAAGGAATACTTGTGTCCCAAAGCCACAGTGTGACCTCGTCATTGGTCACTGATTGATTTTATTCAGATGTGGAGTATTAGCAAGGCCAGCGTCAATTGTTGGGAAAGTTCTTTGAAAGAGAGGAAAAAATCATTAAAATAGCCCATTTGCAATGCAATTTCTTAATTCTTAAGGCAATCTGCCATGATTGAGAACAATGGCCTCTGCTGTATGGCACGCTTCAATAGGGATGAATGTGTTTACATGGTTCTGACTGCTCCTGAGGTCATTTGCATTACTTGGTGCCAATCCTTTCAGTTTCCAGTTCATTAGGGTTCAATATTTCATTTGACAAGTCATTTCATATCCCTGCAGTCGGGTGATTTCTAACGGTGAGCCGTCAGGTTCTTCCTAACATGGTGGTGTGAGTGAGAGGGGGGATGCGGTGATGGACACTCCTCACGGGGCCCTCGTTAGAGTGAGCAACACTCTGAGGCCTCAGTGTCCTGACCTTTGTCTGCTCTCGCTGCACCGCCGCAATCATCAGCTGGGACTCTCAAAAAGCCCCGGAGGCAACACACAAACAGTACTAACACTTAGTGTTGACACAGTCCACAGAAATACAGTTTGTTGATGGTTGGATTATAGGATTCGAACATTATTTCACTTTTTGTTGCTGCTTTCAGAAACATAGTGCATAGAGAAAAAAGATAATAAACAATGAAATAAAATTTGTAAATATATTTAAATGATGCTTTTAATTAGCTAAACTATGGCTATGTGGTGCATGCATGAAAAAATCTGGCAAATATTTTTAAAAACTATTCCTCCATGACAGTGCATTGTGGTAGAAGAAATATCATGATATGTCAGCTAATTATTGCTTTTTTAATTTTTCAAAATTTGTGTAATAATTGTGAAATTGAATATCTTTTCTAAATCACAGTTAATATAAATAGTTTCAATAAAAATGCACTGAAATTAAACAATAGGAAATTTGTAAAAAAAAAAAAAAAAATACTGTGACAAATGTCATCCCTTTTTGTAAAACATTAAAACTGATAGAAAAATGGCAAACTTGCCAGCTTGGAGCAGTTACTCAGTTCTGTAGAAACAGAAATTAATTTAATTAATTTGGAGAGTGAGCTTACAGAATGGACAGTCTGCTGTGTTCGGTCATCAGAGCATCACTGTCGTCTCGTCAGATCAACAAAGGAGCCAATTAGAGTGATGAGACACAGGTTGCAAAGCTGGTTTGAGTTAGTTTGACTCGCAAAAGCATTGTCGTGTTTTAAAACTCCTGCGAGGCAAAAGACTGAGGAACCAATTATGATAACAAGAATACTTCCTCAGGAGGACACTGGGAATAATGAAAGAGAGGCTTCCCATAGCTTTATTCTGCTTGATTTGGCCGGGTCGCTGAGGCCAAGATATTCAAAAACAGCACTTATAGCCTTAAGCAGCATTATTAATTCATAATAAAAAAAAGAGAGACAGAGAGAGAAAGAGAGACAGAGAGAGAGCACGGCATGCAAAGCAATAGGAAGACGTTTCCTTGGACATGCACTTGAATCCAGTCCGATGAGCTTTTGCACGGCGTGGTATGCCTGTCTGAGTTCACAAGCCAATCCTCCCTCCCTCCAGGTTAGAAAACTGCACTTGCCTCTCGCAGACCCCAGGGCAAGGCATTCATATGGCGGGCGAGCCGCATATTAGACACATATGGTGCCGAAACAGATTTAAGAAATAAGCTGTCATCAAATAATCAAATCATTCATGTTTCAGGGAGCAATAATGGAGGTATGTGAGCAGATCTGACCAAGACCTTTCCTAGTGGGACGCCTTTGTGTGTGCTTGGTGCGCCTGTGGACAAAGGCTCCTTACTGTTTCCCCTCCTCTCTTTTAATGGTCACACACGAAGACATGCAAACCAGAGAAAATTATGGCGTTGATTCGGGTAATTATTCCATTTGATTACAATTAGATCAATTTTACAGTCACATTAGATCCATGTCTAAGTAAAGCCGATCAGACCAGCAGTTCATCCAACTCAGATTTCAACAAGTCAAACCTAGAAAAGAATTTACTATGAGGAAATAGAAAATCTATATTGTATTTATCACTTTCATTTCTTTTCTATTTTATGTCTTGCTGTTGCTTTTTTAAGCACTTTGTAACCTTTGATTTAGAAAAATGGTATGTAAATACTCTGTTTTACTTCAGCTGACGATTTGACAATCTAGAATTTCATCTGTTCTGAAATACACAGCAAGTGTTCAGATGTTCTGACAATCTGACCAAAGCTTACCAATTATTTAAGAATAATGTCCTCAATTTTATCTCACTGAGATTTTTGAAACACATTTACTTTGTCTTCCTTTACTCATAAATGCTGCTGCAGTCGTTTTTCAGACCAAAAGGAAAGGCATGGGGAGAGTACCAAGCAGTAACAGCATGGCTGCAACCATCTAAGACTACAAGTGCTGGATGACTAAATGTTTCTCTTCCAGTCAAAAATAGTAGCTAGCACTTTTCACACTGATAAGATGAGTGCTGATCAATTCCCACTGGTCCACATAATCACTAAATTAATTAATTAGAGCCTCAACCGAGCAGTGGCTGGATATGATGCACACTATGCAAGCACTAGAAAAGACAAGCCGCTGCTTCCTGTGTCCTGTCTGCACTCATCCCATCAACGTCAGCAGTTCGCAGCGTCCTCGCTGAGAAAACTAGGCAGCGCCGAGGAAGAGTTGGGGGTGGGGGGGCGGCTGAACATGCACCACTCCGCCCACCAAACCCCAGGCTCTGCTTTTTTAAACCCGTGCCTCCACTTCAGCCCGCTCCCCTGCTACAGCCCCCCCCCACCCACCCCCACCCCCCCGACTCATCCACCCTCCACTTTCAACCCTAGGCCATGAGTCCAGGCTGTGCATGACAGCTCGCAACATCCCCTGCCACAAATGTTTTCCCAAAGCATCCACTTCCGTGACCCTATCAGCAGATAAAACCTCCCCACAACCCCTGATGGAGTGTGCCTCTCACTTTTCTGAATGTGTCAACAATTTCTGGCTGGCTGGCCAGACACCGCGTCCTGGCAATGTCTGTTGTGTTTGCGTGCACCCCTGTGTGTGTGTGTGTGTGTGTGTGTGTGTGTGTGTATGTGCGGCCGCGTTTATGTGTGTGTTTGTACTTGCTTATGTATGTTGGAATTTATTTACGTCTTTGTGTGTTTTCCGTCCTTTCCTACATAAAGCAGGGGGAAAAAAAGGGCCATGTCATTCTTCCATAACTTAATCAGGAGCTACACACAGGAGAGGGCTGCTGCAGCACGGACCTCCCTGATCATGTTAATGAGGTCCCCTGGCTATGCAGTCATTGAAGTATAATTGACTTGTTCGTCTCTTATCTTCCTAATAGACACTCTGACCCAGAGCACGTTTATTTCGCTATGAGAAATGTCAAGAAGGATTGGAAGTTTCCTCGGTGTGCCCATTAAAACTGAAGGCATGCCACCCTGTCTCCAGCCATTCAGGGCTGCCATTGGCTCCCTGCCTCATTATGCAGATGCCAAACGTAAATAAATGATTTGCAGATCACTGCTGCCCCCACCATTTTCCCCCTGCCCTCACCCTCTTCCCAAACTGTGGTCTTCTGTTCTCTCCCAGGACTAGAAAGGAGGACAGAAAGGAGGGAGGAAGGAAAGGAAAGGAAAGGAAAGGAAAGCACGAAACCGTCCAGGGAGCACCAAGACGATTTGTCTCTCCAGAGCACGATGAATAACACATAGGTAGTAATTATAACAAGACATGTCCCTGACTTGAAAACCTGGCGAAGCGCATTGATGTTGTTACAGCCACGTATGTCTCCTGGCTTTCAGGACCCATCAGAATCAAACAGGGCCGTGTGTAATGCGGAGGGACCGAGAGGCAAGCTGCGTAAGCGGGCGCCGGGCGAAGGCGAACCAGTGACTGTGGTCACATGCTTGTGGATATGAGGGGGAACATCTGTGCATATCAGCAGCCAGTACCCTCCCTGCATGTCCACCACGTCCTCTCGGGCCAGTAGCAGAGTCACAGAGAAATTGCTTTTTGGTTGCAAAGCATTGTTTTGCTGAGGACTGTCTTCCTGAGAGATGCCTAGTTTCTTCCTGTTATAGCTTCCATATCTGCACTCACCTGAAAATCTTTGGTCTTCCCTCTCAGGTTCTTGATTTTCTTGCTTTATTTGACAGGAGCAGTACAACTCACAGCATTTCTCAAAATTTGCCAGAGTAAGCTGAAAGGCTTTAACGGTAGTCCCTTAGGTTTTTAATTTAAAAGCTAAAACATGTAGAAAAAAGGCATTGAAAATGCATGGAGATATAGAGTCTGCACTTAAGACAATTTGGATGCACAGAATCAATAACATCAATAATATACAAGCACATTTGTGGATTTCATGTATGGAGCTTACGATTAGCAGGAGCAGCTCTTACAATCAAATCCTCTCAATACATCTTTGTTTTAAGAAGGTGCT
The DNA here is from genome assembly GCA_029783725.1 of Acanthurus tractus. NCBI lineage: Eukaryota > Metazoa > Chordata > Actinopteri > Acanthuriformes > Acanthuridae > Acanthurus > Acanthurus tractus. The sequence goes on from JAQNCA010000030.1 coordinate 22,546,984, forward strand.
TCACATTTAGGAAATATCACAGGACAGCGTGCTGTTGTTCTGAATATCAGCAGTGCTGGGATTTTCTCACAGGCAAATATATAAAGGAAATACATTTTTTTCTGCTTTGTTGACTTTCAAAGAGGTCAACTGCTCTAAAATTAAATAATAAAAAGTCAGAACAAAGCAACCATGTGTCTTTATATTGATGTGTCTAAATCTGTAATCAATAAGATCGCAAGATTGCAAAAACTCACAGAAAAATTCAACAGGGCCTCAGTGGAAGATTTTTAGGGTCATGAGTTCATCTCCCTTTCCAATTCTTTTCTTCATTTATCTTTTCAATAAGAATTTTGGTTCATTGTTTATCTCTAATGTTCATTTCTCAAACGCAGGTTCAGAATCTTTTTGCACTGCATGGGTTTCTCTCATAGAGAACATAAAAACCTCCTACTAACTTGATTGGGTTTATTTTGTTGTTGTTTTTTAAAATCGTCAAAATCCTCTTAAAAACATGCAACATGTGGAATATGTGTAAAATGAAAACTCCTAAAGTCAACAAAATCCAACAGATTCCTGAAAAAAAAAAAATTAGAAAACAGGATGTGAGTTACCTCAGTGGAACCGTTTCAGCATGAAAATATGAAATCTGTCATACAAGTGATTTTATTCATCAAAGGCATAAAAATCTTATTTTCAACATGTAATAACGCACAAACATCAATATCATTTAAAGGGATACTCAACTTCACTTCATAATTCATTGTGAAAGCCCAACGCTGATCCTTCTGTCATTCCTCCTTATTTAGCATGCATTAATGAGATGACTGTAGCTGCCTTGTGTGCCCCCTGAAATTCTTTATTTCTGATCAGCTTCTGTGTGATCGCGGCACTGGCTGTGCCTTGACTTGGAGACATCATTATAGTAATTACCACAAGCTCTAGTAGTTGCAGGCAAATAATTCTGCTGGGTTCATTTTTTCCCTCCCCTTTGCTGCAGCTCCACAGAGAAGGGGAAATTACGTTTTCACCAAGCCTTTCTGTTGTCTGTATTGTGACAGCGGTCATACTCCATCACATAGCCCCTCTCTCAGCTATGAGTATCCCACAATCGGAGTAATGGTGAAAAAAGAAAAAAAAAACATCAGAGCAGAGGAAACAGCCTATTTACTTCCCAGTCCCATACCACCTTTAGCTTGTGAATAGAAAACTAGGTTTAGTTCAATGACTACCTTTCATTTTTCATTCACCACTGAGGCGATTCAAAGATCATCTTTAATTAAATGACTGAATGATAATTAATTAGTGAATCTTTTGTAGAGCCGTTGTTGCCACAAGGTAAAAATCTCCTTCTTCATCAAGACAAATTCCAAATCTTTTCTTTTATGGTTTATATTAAATATTGCAAGAAAAAGCTTTCAGCAGTCAGACATGTGCCTTGGATGACCGGTATCCATTGTTCTGTGACCTGTGAGCCTCTTTTTAAGTCAGAGAAGGCCAATTGAGCAAAAAACACAAATCCAACAGTGATACAATGCATGAAGTCCTCGTAGAATCCTTTGAATTTTTCTAAATAATGTGTGTGGAGATAAAAGAGGAATTTAAAAAAAAAAAAAATTCTGTGACGTCTTCTGACCTGCACAAAAACCTTAGCTGAGGCATCTCCACAAACTCAGACCTTTGACACTGGATGTAACGTAGGAGAGATGCACAAACAGTTTAAAGTGCTGCAGGTTGGGCAAGTTTAGAGGAGCTTTTTATTACCTTTTTGTCTTGGTTTTCCTGCCCAGTGGCTTATCCACATCTATCCTGCTTCCAACCTCAATGATCCAGTTTTTTTTTCTTTTCCAGAGAACAAAAAGACTCCAACTGTCTCACTGAAGCATTAAGAGAGAACTCATATGCAAATATTTTACCTAGTTTGCTTATTTTATTCCAAGTTGTCTCTTAAGCACTTACTCTCTTTTCCCTTTTTCAATTACCAGCATGTCTAAACCAATTGTTTAACATTCAATAGCAAACACAATTAGCATATTTTTTATCTTTAAAATGATTTTTGATTAAGCACTAAAAACTGCACTTTGTTACCGTGCTGAAGTGTACTCGAGTGTTAGCTTGTGTGCAACATTTCTGAAGTGCCATTATTGTCTCTCACTCGTTGTGTGCCGCACTAACTCTCTATTTAACAGATGAACAATTAAAAGAGATGCTATTAATGCAAAATAGATAAAGGAGAACTGGTAAAAAAGAAAGGCATAAAGAAAACCCAGACAATGGTGGAATAATATTGGCTGAAAAGCACATTATATGGATCTGAATATGTGCAAACACTTCACACACACACACCCTTATGAACACAGATGCATAAGCTTAGGAGGGACTGAAGTGTGAGCTTTATATCAGCAGCGTAAAATATACAAATTGAGAGTCTGTCCCCTCAGATGATCAGGGTGAGAGTCCGTTTGTTAAACCTGACTGTAATTTCCGAGATTGAGCCGGATAATTTTCCCACTCTGTAATTAGATATTCAGCCAAGGCCGAGCTGGTCACTGTCTACATCTTCTGTTCTAATTAGCCCAAATTGAACAATTTGTTTCTCCTTTCAAACCCCAAATCATCCCCTAATCTAATAGTCATTTACATTCAGAGGAGTGACACCAAGCGACACTGATAGACCTCCTACTGCAGCTCTTCATAACATGAATATATCAGAATTGAGCTGCTAATAATTACCAACGGCAATTAGGAGTTAAAGGGGCTTCGTGTTGCAGTTTGCTTTTTATTTACAACTACATTACCCCTCCAAGGATATGTTCATTTTTGGCTGCAGTTTGCCTCCCCACTTATTCTCTCGTTTTACTGTAGCCCCAGTTCAATACTTTATGCAAATACTGGAATACAGTATTTTCTTCATGCAAACACTGGAACATATACCTTAACTATGCTCGTAATCTTTAAAGTGCAAGAAACGTAACCATTTTTGGCACTGAACTTAAAAGCACCTACACATACAACACTTTACAATGTGTGTGGATCCAGTTTCAAATCTGTGGATATTATTAACTCAAGAAAGATTTTCCAAGACTTGTTTGTTTATTTATTCATACTAATTGAGCTTTGTCATCATCATCCAATTTGTTTTAAAATTTTGCAGCTGTTACTATTTCTGGTGCACATTTCTGTTTGCTACATTGAAAAACAGAATAAATTTACTGTGTATACTGAGATCTTGTTGCAGCACCGTTTAAGTGTTTATGTTTACGCTGCAGATAATGCCAGCTCAGCAAAACCAGGACGGAACACTGCTACTGAGACTAATTGAGGCCAGTTTGGGAACAGGATTATGGTACTGAGGTGATTTACAGCAGGTCCAGAAAGAACTCTGACTCTGGAGACTACAAAGAAACAAAGACGTGGCAGGCGGTGACAGAAGAGGAATAAAAGAGGGCGAAGAGCGAGAGAAAGGTTGGAGTTTGGAGACATTAGGCACGTTATTGTGTTTTCCTGCTCTGGTTTGCAGTATGGAGAGTAATAGAATGAAGTTAGCACTTTACTACACATGATGTTTGTATTTTAATCCTGAAAGTCCATGGACCCTGAACTACCCATTTATTTAGTTTTGTTTGATTTATTGTTGTTATTTAGCTCTTTTCTTAAGCCCAGGCTGCCGATGTCTTAGTTTAGATAAACCAGAAGGTTTTCACATAAGTAGAACACAAAAATAAACGTGAAGGTTTTATAAGCAAGTAACTACATATCTGAACAACATAGTGGTGTTTACTTTAAATTATATAGGTGTTTCATATTTTGGGTCTTCTACAGAAACAATGTCACTATTGAGAAATTACAGCTGACCACTGCCCTCAGGTCTTATTTATTTCAGTATAAAAAAGATACTGCTCCTCTAAACCATAATTTGGCACACAAACATCACACACACGTCTTGATATTGTTCTCAAACACTAGGTGATAAACACTTTACTATACTAAGAATACATAAATTTGCTTGTAAATCTTTTTAAAGAAGAACTTTGAATATTATCACATTTTTTAACTTTTCTTTAGAAAAGTGATACTGTACTCCCATGGGTTTCCTTAAAAGCCGGAAGTACTAATACCATCAACAAAGTATAAACTAAATGTTGGCTAAATTAAAACTGAGCTCACAATAGAATACCAGTATTTATCTGAAGCTGATAACTGCACATTTAAAAAACTATATAACTTTTCTTTTGTGGTGGCTTTGATTTTTTTTTTATATATTTCTGATATACAGACCTTTTTATATACTGTTAGCATGTTTTTTATTTCTTATGAAGTAGCATTAGCATGTTTGGATTTTCTGTGCGTACCGATTTCCCACCGAGCTTTAGAAGTGGACACATCAGTGAGCTCACAGAAAAACAGTAGATAAGGTAATTGTAGGTGTAATTATTACTGGGGTGGGAGTGAAAAATTACTCATGTACTTGATTCAAACAGAAATAAAACCACTCACCAGATCAGATAATAACTCCACTTCCCCCAGATCCATAAATCCAGTCTGAGTTTATGCGGACAGAGAGAACTAAGGACTTTTCAGGTTATTTTAATCTAATCCTCCATCATTTATGTGTTCAGACTGTGAACATTGTATTGCATGGAGGGATTGATGAAAACAAAACAAAACAAAAAACTCAGAAGTGTGTGAGACAGTGACCTTTCCCCTTTCGTTGATACTTACAGAGTATTACCACTGGTGCTGGTAATCGCTGCCCGAACCCTCTGCAAGTGCCTCTGTGTAAAGAGTGTGTTTGTTTCTCTTTTGTGCATCTGTGTTAGTGTGTTTTCATTTGTGTATGAATGGATTATGACTGTGGGGGTGCATGTGTCCTTGAGTGTGTGTGTGTGTTTGCGTGTATGCCCGTGTGTAAGCAGCAGCGTGTGGTGAACATGTGCTGGCGTTCTCAGAGGAACAGCAGGGCTCTAATAAGGACTAGTCCTGGATGGCAGCTGGTAAACTCTGTCTTCAGAATAGGTGTCCTTTATTCATGCACAAAGGAATGCAAATTAGTCCCAGTGCCGAGTGGACACTGAGAACGGATCCACATGGCACACACACTCACTCTCAAATGCACATTGAGAGTTGCACTGCAATGCAACTTACTTCAATCAAAAGGAAAACAAGCAGGACTAATGACAAGGCCCACCCGCACAGCTGTTTTGTTGGTTCGTGTGAGGGTGTGTGTGTGTGCGTGTGAGTCAAAGCACGTGCGGTCACTAAGGGTCATTTTCCACTCTGACAAGTACAAAGTCAAACTAAATTCTGAACTTTATTCCACAGCAGCACTAAGGCATCAGATAAATATCTGTTGATGATTTAACTATGCAGCTTTAGCTCTTCAACTTCATTTTCAAGTTCATATAAATATCAAGCGTACAACGGCTGGAGAATGTAAGATCGTGCCATTCTTCAAACAGCATTCAACTTGTACTTTTATACTATTGCATGGAATTGATTGTAGAATGGTGTTAAATGGTGTGTTAAGAGCTGTAAGCTTTGAAATAAAGCTGATGGGTTGAGTGAGAATGTAAAGACTCATATAAGTGGAAATGGGCTCTTCACAGACCAGAAGTATGTTTTTTGTGTATGTAAACATGAATGTGTACTTCAGGGCTCATTATTGAAGTACATTTTCTTTAAATCTGACATCCATTGAGCAATTATTTAATCTCTGTTCTTGAAATCTAAAACTCAGGCATGTAATTGAGATGATCTTATTATCACTTAAAGCCAATGATATATAAGAACAAAGTTGCCTAAAGTGACAAACCCAATGAGAATGATCACCCAACCTTGCAGATGCCTTCACTGCCACAGAATATTTTGCTTGTATTTGTATTGTAGTGTTTGCGGCTTGATGTGTTTGGTTTTAAGGCCAGTAGTGTCAGTATTTTTGCTCACTCTCATTCTCTCTCTCACACAATATTATCAACCTTGTATTCAAAAGCAAAAGAAAGTTGTTTTGTGGAGAAAATTAAGTTCTGGTAAACTCACTATAATCTACAAAAGTCTACAAAGGTGAATTAATGTTACATTTTACAGCTAAACGCCCCAACATACCAAATCCACTCTAAAAAACTAGCAGCTGATGGGTGCATCTCCTTACACTGCCGGTGTCACTGCCTGAGTAGTCACTGACAAGCCAACATTGACTGACTGACAACCTTCAACTTGGTGTGTGAGAGCCCTTAACAAACCAAGATAATTGCTAAGATCTGGAGATACAGAAATGTTCAAAACCCAAGTTTTAAAGATTCAAGAAACCCAAACACTCATATGATATAACCTTCCATTTTACAATAGGAGATAAAGACTTTTCCTCTCCTCAATTTCTTCAAAAAATCAAAATTCTAAGACAACTTGCCATTTTGTTGTAATGTTAGCCAGCTAACAGTAACAGGGGTATAACTTCACTTGATAGTAGATAAGGCAAAAATTTGTCATTGACATTCAGAATTTTTCTAATTTTACTGTTTGCTAGCACCATGTTAGCTACAGTGACTTGGTAATAGTTATAGACAATGTGCTCGATCTATGTGGCTAAATTGTTAACTTGTTTACAACTTTTGACTGATGTGTGCTCTTTCCTGCCACGTTTGAATTTTGTTTTGAATCTTTAACAGAACTGATGCATCTGATGACCGAAGCCACAAAGATAAAACTAATCACGTAATGAACAAGCATTATTTTATGAAAAAGGAGAAAGGTTTTACCTGGAAACGCAGAGATGATTTGGGGGGATTCTTTTGTCCCTTAAAAGAACCAGTGGATCCTTTTGGCAGATATAGAAAAAGGTGTTCAATGGACCACACAGTCAAAGCATTTCTGTAATTTTGGTCTCTAGGTGAGAGCTATCAATTTTTAGGTGTCAGGAGGCTGTAAAGAAAGCTCATGATAGGTATTTGCAGCATGGTGCCATATAGAAAAAGATTTCAACGTCCTGAGAATAGCATGAATAGATACCCTGTCAGATGCAGCAGTGGAGGTGACCCAGTGCGAGGCCAGTCAGACATCAAAGGGTGCCAGCTGTTTTCTCAAACTGAGGGGGGTTGGAGGAGAGGAACGAGTAGGGCTGAAGAGGAAGATTGAGATGACACGTCGGATCTCCAGGAGTGTCACTTTGTGTAATAGGAGAGTGGCGGGTATTCATCTGCCTTGAGAGAGAGAGGGAGAATACTCTACATGGACTTCAATGAGACTTCAGTAATTACTTATTACTGCACATATGGATGAGATGGGCGATGAGAGGACTTGAGTCTTGCGTGGCTCTTCCTCCATCTGAAAACCACCTCCGGGGTGACTTCAAGAACATCCCTGTAATGCTCCAAGACAAAAGTCTCATTACAGGTAATTATGGACTGCCTATATCGTGCCCCCCCGCCTCCTCCTCTTCTCTCTGCTAAAGCCCCTGGCCTCACCCTCACTACTTTTATCCTCTCATTCAACAGGAGAAGCAGCCTGGGAGAGGGACGCAGGGATGGAAAAGGGGGGAGGGGATGGGGCTATTACCTGGGAGCAGACAGTGATCATGGCCGCTGACGCTTTACTGCACTTCCATTCATGTGGAGTGGCTCACTTGTGGGCAGCAATTACCGACCAAATGATCCAAACTGGGCCTTGTGATGAAGTAGCTGGACTTACTGGGAGACTAGCTGCACTGTTCTTCTTTGCTTGTGTGCACAGTATTGTCCTATATGCTAAACAGAGTAGAAAATACTGGGTGGGTATGCACTGTTTACGTGTCTGTGCATTCTTTGCATGAACTAGGAATAGACCTGTGTTGATTGATTTTTTTTTTTGGCAACAATAATTTCATTCAACACAAGATAGAGGATACACAAGATTGCAAACATGATAAAATGGAGATTTAGGGAAAGCGTCCTATGCAATTTAAAATATACACTTGATGAAAGTGAACCATTCATTCTCTTCTCTTGTAGAAACAAAAACTGGGGATGTATTTTTTTATAAGAGCCACAATGAGAGAAAGGGCTACTTAAAAGGAAGGAACCTGGACTTTTAAAAATTGGAACTTTTAACCACGAGACCACCATGGTGTAAAAAATACACCATTTTTAAGGCAAAAGGAAATTTTATGTGGAGGAGCTCAACACAGGGCAGCATAGTGGAGTGTTTATGGGATAAGTTGTTACTGATCATGGATGGATGGAGCTTAACACAAACACTCAAAAAGTTAAGGATTTGTGGGGTTACTGACAATAACTCACATACACAGTACACTACACATTGACGATATGTGTTGAAGGTAAATTCTGTTGCTCCCCCTAAAATAATTTAATTAGCCTTGGTTTTGCCTAATAGGCTATACATTGTTTTTTTCATAGATGTCATCACAAATATAAAATGCAGCAGGTAATAACTGAAAATAATATATTCCACACTGGCACAGAAGCAGTGATAACCAGCAAACCAAATGTCCTGGTAATGATATGTTCTTTCAAAAACCCACATCACTCAAACCCATGCACACATCCCTGCACGCACACCCTGCTCCCCTCTCACCATGAGCTTGCCAGTGTGGAGCTGGTGCAACAGGCAGGCCTGTCATCCACAGATCAGAGGCAACAATGGCGCCTTCCTCGGCCGCCTTTGAATATGTCACTGTGGGAACAGCATAATCAACCCCATGTCACCACCAGCTGTTCCGTCCAGACCGCATTAGAATAAACAACAGGCGAGGAAGAAGCAGAGGTATAAAGAGAGGAGACAAGTGGATAGGAAAGAAAGCAATACACTTGTCCTGTCTGCCACCAATGGAAAGATGATATTGTTCTGGGTTATTTGGCCCCGTGTCAACACTGTGCTCCATCTGTGGCCGCTGGTGAATGAGGAGGCATGGAGCACAACTTGCTCCATTAAGTGAAGACAGGAGAGGCATGAAGATCCACCTCCTCTCATCTGTGTGGTGCAGCACAGTCTTTTGCAGAAAGTGCTGATCATGTTATGCTTAGGAACAATTATTTTGTTTTTTTTTGTTTCGCTTAAGGAACATCAAGCCTATTGCATTTTGTTTCAGTGAAGGTTTTCACTTACACAGCTGCTCTTGCTTAAGGGTGAAGTTTTTTTTATTTCATGCAGATAAATGTGAGAAAACAGTTTGGTTAATACAGCAGCAAAGATTCACCAGTTTCTCCTTGGACTGAACATAATGGAGAAGGCAAGAAAAAGAAAGATAAAAACAGTAGACCAAGCGCCATGCGCACAAGAGCCACCATTGTTCTTTATTATCAGAGATTTCAGGCAAGGATATGTTTGACAACAATGGAGTGTCCTTGGAAAATTCAGACAGAACACGAATGGAGGTTTTGTTATCATCTTTGACAAAGGACCTGTTCTACCTTTACAGAGCTTCCAATTTCTCCAAGGTCAAACACAGGTCACCCTCAAGGCAAGCATGTCTCCAAAAAGTCCCCCCCTTCACCCCTCAAAAAAAAACTCTGAAAGTCAAAATTGTTGAAGTCACCTTGAATAAACACTGAGAGAGTAAAATTTCCCACCATCATTTCCCATATGCAGTAAATTACATTAAATATAGGTTGTGTGGTGCATATACCACTCCCTATTCATCCCATTTGAAGTGCCCTCTCACTAGCCAAGATCTCTTCTCATCTCCAGTACCTGTGAATTATACAAAATGATGCGTTCGCCATTGAATTTATCAGTCCACTGTAGTCGCTAGTAATCCCATTATAACATCTCTGTTAGTACAATAGCCAGATATGGCCTGAATAAAGGAAGCCTTTCTTTGCCTTGTCAAAGGTAGGCTGTCTTCCAAATTACTTCTTCAGAAGTTAAAAGGCCCAGATTATACCAGACTAATAGATGACCAGTAATTGCAACTAATAACTTATTACTCATCTACACAAATATTCTAATAGCTTGTATTTAGAAGCCATTTTTTCAATGGACACAGTGAGAAGGAGGGGGGGTCCTATTCACAAGCCAGACAGACAGCAACACAAAGAAATACTCCCACAAAGGAAGCTGAGAAAGCAACCTGTAGCATGTTTTTTCTTCTCTTAGCTGGATTAATATCTAACCTTATTCATGGGGATGTGAAACCTCAGCTTCGTCTTCATCTCCAGAGCTGTCTAGCAGCAGGGCTTTGTTTGATGCCCGGGCCCCTTTTGAGAGAGAGACGGTGCAGGGAATTATAGATAATGTCCTCCGTCCTCTCCCCCTGCTAGCCTGCTAGGCCTCAGACACAGAGCTCAGTGGGGACCAGAGAGGTGGACACACTGTACATGATTTGAGCTATAGCAGCCATTGTAGTCCCGACAGGGCTCACAGGTGGAAATGCATTCAGTCACAGCCAGGCGGTGAGGAATTACCTATGTGACAAAATAATAAAGCCTGTTGTGCAGTACATGGTGCTCACATTTGTTTTGTTATGGTATCTGTTGTTATGGGACAATCTTGTTTTTTGTGATCTATAAAATGTTACAATGTGACATGTCATCCGATGCTTAGATAATGATATATTAAACTAATTACGCATACTGAGAACCAGCAGTGTGAAGCAGATGAAAAATGTAATCAAATCTCATTATAGACATTACACATTGAAAAAGTAATTATATTACAATTTTGTAAGCAGTAAAATGATTTGTTACAGCACTTGTTACTCTGCTTTCTTTACTCAGCCCAGCTTCAAGGAAGCTTTATACAACTCCAGCACCTCCACACCCATGTTACTCATCTAAAACATGTAGAAATGGAACACAAGATATTGTGGTTTACAAGCACAACTGACACAAGCAGTCACTCTATGTTTTGGATATATTCTGTGACCATTAAAGCTTTACATTAGCAAAATTATTCCAGAAAATACTTGGACTACATATTTTACTTCACCTGCCTCAATATATGTCCAGTTACTCAGCCCGAGTCCAGTCCACATTTGGCATGACTGTCAGATGTTTCATCCACATTTGGATCGCTAAACATATACATTATAAAAATACATGCATTGGATGCCAGTAGCCAGACTCGCAAAAGACCACTGTGACCCAGCTAAACACTATTGGCTATGCTAGCTTTTGTTACACATTTTGCAATGTACTTTTTACACATAGACAAACTAACATGTACCAAATCATTCTGTCAACTGAACACACATGGACAGAACCAGTACCAACCCTCCATCAAACTCCATGGAAGACAGCAAACAAGCTGACCCCCCGAAATGTGAAAAGTAGTAAGGTATTATTGGGATTACTTGGTGTAATGTACAATACTGAATGTCTAACTGTAGCCTCTCGCACTCGTTACCAAATTAAGATTTGTATTTTTAGAACATGTCACTAAGCATTATGTTGCAGTGTTACTTTAAGCATCAGTTTCTTACCTACTGAAGGTTCTTTAACAAACATATCATGGTCCATGTAAACATACTTTAACCTAAATCTACACTTGGGAGGAAGCATCATTAACAAATATGTTTATTGACCGCAGTGCATTGAGGATTGAATGGCCAGACTACAATAGCGGTAGTTAAAGGGGCAGGACACACAAAAACCCACTGGGAGTATATAGCCCCCGCTGATCAATGACCTCATCCAGAGTCAGTTTCTCTTTCAAAGGCGGCAAGACCAAAGAGCACTGAGGCCTTTTCAGGCCTGCAGATAACAAACCAACACCAGACACCCAATAAAGAGACTTCCACTTCATTTAAAAGCAATTAATATTCTTGGCCGGCCGGCGCGATCCCTTTGGTGTGGCAGGTCTGTACACGCCCCCTGCACTGTAATGGAGTTGACTGGTTAACTTTGAGTCTGTGGCCACAGTGTTGGCTGCCTGGGTGAGAGCACTGATGCACAGTGGGACACAGTGTTTAGATCAGAGTGAATGGACCTGTCTCACACCCCACTGCACCCCAAAAGAGCCTCCTCTTCTCCGTCTTTTTCTCTATATGTGTCTTGCTCTTTCCGTCTCTCCCTCTCTCTGTCTTTCCCATCCTCTCTCTCCTCCACGTTCTCTCAGAGTCTATCTTGGCTTTTGTTTCCTTTTTTCCTCCTTTTCTTTCTTTTTTAAGTTCTCTTCTTCAGTTGCTAAGAATTGGCTTTCAATAGGAGCAAGGGTTTAAATAGTTAGCCTTTGTAATGTTTGGTAATGATTGTCCTCTGAGGATGTGAAAGACAGGCTGGAGGGAAAAAGAGTTTGTTCCTTTAAGCACACGAGGTTACTATAAACAAATGGTTGGGTGATAGAGATATTTTATATTAAATAGATTTACTTTTACATTTAGCTATGTGTCATTTGAATATAGGGCAGGAATACAATTCATAATAGCTTTGTGAAACTTTTGATTGTTTACATAGAAAATATTAAATACTTTCAGCAAAAGGTCTTCGTATGGACTTTTTGTCCCCTGCTGTTGCTTGTATGTAAAACCTGAACCATTTCAAGTTGAGCAGTCAAGAAAAGTATAATTGAAACTGACATGGCAATGACACTGCTAGTGACCTGCAAAACAGTGAAAAACACACACTTAAAATACAATAAAAAGTAGCAAGAGTCAGTCTAATGTAACTAAAAAGAAAGAAGCCTTTGCAGTTAAATTGTCAATGGGAGAAGATCAGACTTAGTCTTCTGTCCATTCACTGTAATGTTTCAGCTTCTCATAATCCCATGGCTTGAAGACTTTCTCCTTGCATTTGTCTAACACTGGGCTATTAAATACAAATAAACGTATATACACCCATTTACACCGAAAAGCCACTTAGAGTGCTCAGTTCACATAACCTGCATGTCTTTTAAAAATGTCAATCTCATGGTGGCGCTAGAGTAAGAATCAAGAAACGATGTGTAAACATGTTTATTTCTGCTGTATTGTCTGACATTTTGATATGGGGCTCTGCAGGGACTGACTTAGTTTCGGAGCCAGTCATGGAAAGAAAAAAAAATGGTTTTTGGCATTTCTACTTGACTTTATGTTCCAGTCGTGAAGGTTGTTGTTGGGTTGCATCATTAAAACTTACTCAAACTGATAACTCAAAGCAAAGCACAACTGATGGTTTTTTTTTATTAAAGTAAAATCTCCTCCTTAATTTTAGTTCTTTAAATGTAAACTTTGCATACATATGCTACCAACACAGCTGTGAACGTCCTCACCTTTAGAGACCTTGTTCGGCAAGTTGAATGGTAATGACTAGTGCATTAGCAGTCGCCTGGTTGTTCAGTAGGCTGAGGGTAATGAGGAAATCAATGGGCCACATTCAACAACCTTTATTTACAGATTCCCATTGCTGGAAAATAAAGAGCTTTTCCTGCAGTAGAGCTTTTTCATCCTTAGTGCTGATAATATCTTTCTTAACAATCATGTACCTAACACATGACTCTGTCTGAATGCTGGGGCTGATACACACCTCAGCAAGGTGAACAAGGTGAGGAGTTGACCAGTTAATAGACTAGCATAAGCAGCCTGTCGATAGTAGCTTGTAGCAGCCTGTGGGCTTCAATTAAATCCAACTTTTAACCCGCCAGTTAGTCAATGAGAGCTAGACCTGCTGCTTTTACTGCCTCACACTTGTTTTCTCACTCTGCTCCACATCTCCACATCCCTGCAGCACTCCATGTTTTTACTGAAAAGAATCTGTCTAATGTTACAGCTCAGCCTGACAAATTAACACCTTTTTCCGTCATTTCAGTCAGAGTGACTGAGAATTCTACAGACTTTAATTGAAATTATTTTCAATACAAGAATGCACTGCTATGTGTAATTATCTCTCCTTTCATAAAAGAGAAATGAGATGATCAATATCTGTCCAGAAGCTACAGCCAATTGTTGGTTAGCTCAGAGGCAGGAAGACACTGCTTGAAGGTAAAAAGACATCAGGCTACCAGCAGCAGCTCATTTTTATCTTTTTATATATCCAGTTACATGGTCATGATGCAGGAAAAAACGGGACTCCAAGAAATCATTGTGTTTTACCAAATAAAGTAAGACTACAAATTGTTGTTTTAACATTTCTGTTTCTGTACATATCAAGCAAACTTGATAAAACGTCTTCAGTAGTGAGCTTTAGAAGTTAATTTGGATAAAGCCAGACTTGCTGTTTGCCTTTTTCCAGTCTTTATACCAAACTATACTAACAGCCTCCTGGTTCCATCTCAATGTTTAACAAGGTCCTTAAACATGAACATAAGCACAGCAAAAAAAGTGAAACATATTTCCCAAACTATTCAACTGTTACTTAAAATCTTTGTCATTCACAAGCACTCTGCTAAAAAAAAAACTCAGTTACTTGAAATTGACCTGCAGGCATCATGCATCTTCGGTACCTTGTTAAAAAAAGATTGGATTGCTGTAAAGAACTACTGTAGGGAGCCACATCGTTAATTCGACTAAACAAATATAGATGTTCTATAAACTCAGAGATTACTTGTTCTCACTGTACCTGAAACCACGTTTTTGGTGCCCTTTATTGTTTCCACCATCTCCATCCCTCAGTCATGTGGGTGTGTGTTCATTGTTTGGTTATGTATGTTAATGTTTTGTTTGGGTTTTTTTTCCTTTTTGTCATAGTGAAGAGAGAGTAAATGGACTTAGTCTGATTTTGCATCCTGAATCAGCAGGAATATTTATTATTTGTGTGCTTTTGTGAGCTTCATGTTTTTCTGGTATGTGTATTCCTGGTATGTCTGCCAGCAGAAGAGGCACCACTTCACATCCATTTTGTCAAACGTCCATCATTGCCCTGAGGTCCAAGTGTCCATCTCGGATGGATGCTTCACATTGCTAAGATACTGAATGTACCTATACACAGAGAGTTATTGTTTATGGGATTTAGTAGCATTGTGGGGTATGATATTAATGTATTCATTTTACAGAATCTGGTAACGTTTGGGTTTTGAATCGTTCGGGTTGGTATGTAACTTGGACATGAATAGGCTCCAGAGCTTGCAGGCCTGACTGCTTGATGTAAGGCACCTAAACAATAGGCGGTACAGTTTTCTGAAACCTGCGCAAATGAAATTTCATCCTCATTATTCATGACATCAAACAGGGCTGGGGCCCAAAGCGGGCTCATTTGCAGCTGAATGTGGGAGGCAGTGAAGACAGTGACCTGTTTAGCATGTGTTTGTGTTGCAGAGGTGGTGGAGGGATGGAGGAGGAGAGGGTACCAGTGGGCCACAGCTGGTGTGCCACAGTCTCAACCTTTTACCTGCTACTGCAACTGACAGGCTGGGCCATGACCAGGGACTAATAGTCTCCCTCTGACTGAAATAGAAGCCGTGGACTGGAGATGCACAGTTGTGACCTTAATGTCTTCTTTACCCATCTGAGCCCAAGTTTTCAGCTGTTTTCTCCCACTACTGTATGTCATATCAGCTTGTCTGCTTTTATTGGTGAAAAAAAAATTCCAGTACATCTTTCTACCAAGCAGAGTGGTGTCCTTCTTAATGTACTCCCAAATAAAACGAGCTCCTCTTTTGTTCATGCTATAGCCACTGAAAATGTCCAGCTGTCCACCTGAGTACGACTTGTTTCCTTTTTCCTTGTTTTCCCTTTCTGTACCTCACTGTGTATGTGCATGTCAACATATATCAGAATGTCCTTTAATGTGTCTTTGTGCATTTTTCCCTGCGTGTGTGTCCCATCCTTCTCTGCAGCTCTGTGAAACCAGCTGTGTGTGTTTACTCTACCTGGTTAACCTGCTCCAGGAGAGCAGGCTGCCAGCAGTTGCCCTGTCACTTCACATCCTCTCTGTCATTCCCCCATCATTGCCAGGAGGACTGCTTGTCAGCCTCAAAATTTGTAGTCACGGGCTGCACAGCTAGGTCATTTTTAGTTGAAGTTTGTGTGTGTGTGTGTGTTGGTTTGTGTGCATGTTGTGTGCTCTGTCTGACCAGTTGTGCGTGTTGACTCTTACCTGCATTCATCTCCTGGTCTACCTGCTCGAGGAGAGCAGGCTGCCAGCAGGAGAGCAGTCACAGGACATCATTTCTGTCAGAACTAAAACAGGCTGAGAAAACTGAGACGAGCAGTCGCTGCCTCTTTGTCAGACTAGTTTTTGTTTTACCATAAACACTCCATCAGATGAAAAGAGATCAGCAGTGTTTTTATCTTCCTGTACATATACACACAGAATTTGGACTGTGGCCTTGAAATAACAATATGTATAACAACATGACACTATGTTTACTTGTTTTCACTTTGCCTGTGCTCTATTGTGAGGGGAAAAAAGGGTTGCACAAGGGTTGCACAGAACGCCTGGACTTTTTTAGAGCTGGTACTCATAAGAGACAACATTTAATTTATATTCAATTGTGTTGAGGTAGCCTGGTCACCTAAAAAAAAAAAAAAAAATATTTACACTTTTTTGTGAAACACTGTCTCGTGAAGATTAAATAAATCCTGCTGTGTTTCTGGCAAACAGGCCGGGTGTTTTTAAGAAGATGTTGGGAGATTTTACAGCCTTTTTTTGTGACAGCTTCTTTACTCGTTCATGTAGTGATAACTACGGTTGTGCAAGCAAGACAGTGCCATGACCTTGATGAACAACACGTCTAGTGGCTGTGTTGAATTCTGGTTGATTAAAGCTTCTGTCAGTAAACTGGTATCTCTCTTTGTTATATGGTGGATTAATTTGATGTGATATGCTGTCTACTAACCACTGCCTCAAAGAAGGAATGCTTATATGCTGATACTCATCGTGTGAATCATCTCTACCATCTTAATTTAGCATAATAGCATTTATGTTAGCATCACATCTTAGCATTTGTTCATTCATATTAAACAAATAATACAGCCAAGGTTTCTGAGAACTAGTAGAAAGCATTTTGATATAATAGAGTGTACAAATAAAAATTTGGCCATAACGATGGAATCAGATCGGAAGTAAGAGCATCAGAGTCAATATGATTTTTCCTCTATGGAACATAAATGTCAATAGGAAATGTTGTGAAACTTCATCCCACCCCACAGATGTTTAGATTAAGTTGGCAAGTGAGAAGTGTTTTGGCCAATGGAAGAAATGGAGGACAAAGTCTAGAGGTTTGAAAAAATTTAATCCAAAGTTTTTTGAAGCTAATACAAAGCTTTGGCATCCCTACTTAAATCAAGCAGGGATCAGCGGGGCTTTTTATCAGCTTTTTAAGATCCATATTCTCGTTTCATTACCGCTGATGCTGTAAATGTGCGGAGTTGCAGCAGAAGGATTGCAACACAAAGAAGAAACATTCAGAAAATATGGTAACTTTGGAGGGTAGGCTACCCATTTGATTTAAGTAACCAAGACTGATGAGGCCTCACAGAAGCTTAATCTAAGGATTTTGCTTTTCTAACAAAATCTCTCTCTAAATTCTGTTTTTATAACATTTTTAGTCACCAGTGCTTCCAGTGTCAAGGACAAGATTCCTGTGTCAAAGGACATTTACACTGTGAAGGTTTTTCTGCCTCATGAGCCATTCTTAATCCATGTGTGTATCCAGCATGATTAAATTATGTGGCAGATACGAGTGTGTGTTGCTGTGTAGTTGTGTGACAGAGGCTTACTCTCAAGCTGTCCTAGAAATGAAATGTCTTAACCCAAAGTACAGGCAATTCTGTTCACTGGCATTGAAGGGAATCGCTGTCAGTCTTAATCAAAAAGCAGAATATTTTGAAGATGCCGGCCACCACACAGGCACACACACATGCCCCACATGAGACACACACGCAGGCAAAACAGCACAAAGAAACATTAAAGGACATTCTCATATATGTTGGCATGCCTATATACAGATGCCTTATGACCTGATGTTACTCGCTGGCATACTAACTTTACTTTTTATTGTTTATTTGCTTCAAACCCATTTTCGTGGCATTGGAAGCTGCTGGAAAAAAGTACCAATGACTTTACACAACAACACAATCATCAAAAAAAAGTCATCTAATTTTGTTTCTTTTTTGAGTGCACAAAAAATAATTTTAATTTCCTGTTGCTCTCTGTTCTTTTGTCTTCAGTCTCAATTAATGGTTTAAACCATTTAAATGTGGTCTTAATTTTGAGAAAATACCACCACTTGTTTGTCATGGTGAAACAGATGATTCATTTGTTTCAGAAAAATGAACAGCCTGAGACTAAAAATAAAAGAAACTTCACCTTCACAAAACTAATGTTCTGTGTAATTTCACATTTCAAAGGGTATTTGTTCAATGAATTGGAGACTTTATTTAGAACTTCACCTGCAAAAAACTCTCCCACACTCTTTCAGCTGAACAAATGTGTGTCCAGGCTTTAAAGTGACAGAATGATCATTTTTGTTAGTTTCAAATCCCAACACAAGTCTAAAATATTTGCTATCTTTACCACGTCTCAGCCATTGCTTGGTCAGTCAGGGCAAGCCACTGAAATGGGTTCCTGTGATCAGTCGTACCCACATCAGGTTTCACAAGAGACTGAAAAAGCGGAAAAAAAGTGAGTGTGGTGGTTGGTCTGCCAGTAGAGTCTGGTTTTCTATCAAATTCTAGGCTGGGAGTCAAACTCTCTCAATCAAACTCTTTTTTTCCAGTGTTCCCACTAATGAAC
>JAQNCA010000030.1:22578577-22611353 GCA_029783725.1 Acanthurus tractus
ATTATTATTATTATTATTATTATTATTATCTCTCCTATGCTGTTTATTCCTGTCCTCTTTTTTTTAAACCACCCTCTTTTCGGGTCATTATTAGCAGTCTGATTTACCTTTCTCGTCGTGCGTGGGAGTGGCCGTGGTGGGGATGTCGTACCACTGAGCCAGAGAGTTGGAGTACCAAACACTGAGCTCCTCTCCTGCAGGGACTTCTCTTAGAACGCGGTAGAAAATCTTCAAAAAGAAAAATAGAGAGATGCAAAGAGACAGAGATTAATTGATGTGTCCAAAAGGGGGAGGAAAATGATCTAACATTGGCCTGAAAGTGTGATGAGTTGAAAAAATTCACCTGTCCACCAGGTAGGTCCGACACAGCCTCCAGGTTTTGCTCTTGGCTGTTCCTGGCAGCGCGGATGAATCCAATCCAGTCTGGCACGGGACAGCCCGACTCATCTACGAACTCCCCTCGTGCCAAGCGGATCTAAAACAGCAAACAAAAGGTCAGAATGAGCGTGAGCTTGTCAATTTGATTATACAAAATAATGGGAAATATTATCACTAAGGCCCTTAAACACATCTCCCACAGAAACCACCGACAGCCAACAGCCGAAATGTTTTAACAAATACTCAACCAAAAGAAACACGCTTGACTGTTTCATTTTTTTTTTTTTTTGTTTGTTAATTATTTTTTTTTATTTGCGAATTTCGTAATCAGTATTTTCGCTCGTGATTGCTTTATTACCTGGAGGTGCTGCGGCCACGCATGACCAAAACGCGCTTAATGCGTCTTTATCCGCTCTGCTGATAATTTACTAAAGAGAATGACACACAGGCCTAATTGAGTTGATGTGGGAAACGAATTTGAGGAGTGTCAGAGCGTTTCTAAACTGTTCAAGGACATTAAAGATCGGAGCGCGACATTTGACACAGAGATTGCACCTGATGATCGCCGGCAGCCCGGGGCCACGCATTTAGACGCATCAATCACAACCGCTGACAGCTGCAACAATAACTCGGTGCGTTTATAGATGCGTTTATAACCACAAATATTTAAGTGTTGTCTACAAAAACAACAGTCTGAAAGTTTAATTTTCTCTAAAACGTTTCTTACATGTTTAACATTGTGTCTGAATTTTTGTAGCCTAACTCTTTACTCATCTGAGCGTTAAAAAATATTTCCAGCTACATCCGGCTAATTTTAATGATCACAGCTCAATAACATCAATAACGTTTGTTTCGTTTAATTTCTATTTCTATTTTCATTATTATCATCATTTTTCCAGCCTCGGGCTGCGAACCCATAGCCCCAGCATCTTTCTGTGGCCGGATTACATTAAAATTAAACGGCTCATCGGGATAACAGGCCCGCCAGGCAGTGAAATGTGAAGCGGCTGAGGGCATGAAATCCCACACAGCAGACCCGGGTCGCCCATTAGGCCGGTTAAGTAGAAGCACAGACTGACAAGTCGGCCACTAATGGAGCTCAATTATTTCCAACTTGACAGGCCAAACCAATTAATAGCCGAAGGCCCGATGGAGTTTGACAGTGCAGCTTTAAAATACAAATCTAGTCTTTTTTCACTTTAGTTTTAAGAAAATACAAAATGTGTGTTAGTTTTTTTTATTTACATTTACATTACAAAGACATAAAATTTTGTTATCAGTGATATAAAATTTGCAAAAAAAATGGGAGTCTGCTAGAATGGTTTGAATACAGTTTTTACGCAGTGATGGAGTAACTGAGTGGCATGTCAATGCATAAATAATAATTTAAAAAAACAGAGCAATTCAACCTTTATTCAAAGTTGTAAAAGCTCCTGGTTAATTCACAACTGTTCGAAATAATATTTCAAAATTAAACGCAATTTTGGGCTACATCAAAAAACTAAAATCAAAAGAATCAAACTTGGGACTTAAAGAGAAACAGTTTTCAAGTGTTTCAAACTAACCTTCTTCTTGGATCCAACTTCCTTACGGTCCGACACGTACTTCCCGAGTTTGAAGATTCCCGGTACCGGTCCTATCCGGAGCCCGGCCGGGATAATGCAGTCCGCAAACACACTGACGGTGGTGGACGCCCGGGTGGCTTGCATGGCGTGGGGTGAGATCAGAACCATGAAGACTGATGGAGACCGATTGAGAGATTGCAGGGAAGGAGGAGGAGGAGGAGGATGAAGAGAGACTGAGGACCGGCCGATATCCGCCCTCAAAGTGACGTGGTGGCGTTTTGCTCTCCGGCTTTTCTAGTGATGGTGTAGGCAAGGTAGCTCCCCCCCCACACACACACACACCCTCCACTCTCCACCCTTCCCGACCTCTTCAGCTCAGGATGCAAGTGTGTAAGTGTGTGTGGGAAGAGAGGGGGTGCAGAGAGAGGTGATGCTGTGAGGGGGGAGCGGTCCTGAGTTTGCAGCAGCAGCGAGTAGTGTGTGTGTGTGTGAGTGTGCGTGTGTGTGTGTGTGTGTGTGAGAGAGAGAGAGAGAGAAAGAGTGTGAGAGAGTTGGGCTCCTCCAGCAGCTGTGAGGAGAGGGAAAACGGGCCGGCCTGGTCACATGGAGACTTTCCCTCACCCCGCCGCATAATGAATTGCTCAAAAACGGTCAAGAGAGACAAAGGGCCAGGCGACCTTCCCATCCCCAAAATCCAATTTGTCAAGGGCAGAGAAAAGAGGGTGCAGAATCAAAGGTCCAGAGCGACCATTAATCCTCAGCATGTGGCTTTGTCCTCTAGACAGTTCCGATATTTTAACTGACAAATCCACTGTATAATTTATCCATAAATCCTCACCCTTTTCCATTCTTCCTTTTCAAGCCGGGTTTTGGAAATCAGTGGCCACTTTAAATCTACTTGGCTGGCATTCTTTGGGTTTTATACACTTCAAAGCGCTTTATTTTCCCTCCTCCTTTGTGTCCTTAGTGTAACAAAAGGAGCAGGAAAGTTTAGAGGACTTGTTAACTTCTATTGACTCTCGGCGTGTGCCGGGTTGAGATCAGGCAGGTACTGAAAAGGGAGAACCACCAGCAGGAAGAGAGAGAGATAGAAAAAAAAAATAACCATCACCATCTACTTCACGCACACACACTTGTGGTTTTCTTGTCTTGCCTTTCTCTTTCAACTCGGTCATATTCTAATTTATTCAGGTGCACTGGCAAGTCAAAATATTACAATTTTGCAAATATTTTTTTATTAGTTTGAGTAAAAATTCCACTATATTACTGTGTATGTTATGTAAATTTAGAAAAAAAATATTAATCATAATAATTCGTATTTTGATTCTCAATAAAATACGACAGCTCACGCTGTCATATGCAGCAAAACTCTTTACAGGACTATTATGTAAATAGATTATGCGGACATTATAGGTCGATCTGACATATTAATAAAAAAAATTATTATGGTCAATTTTAATCAAAGATAAAATTGCACAAGATCTCGTAGGAATATGTCAGGCAAACTGGTGTTAAATGATTGTGAAGTATGAAGTTTTGACTTCAGTGTTTTGACCGACTTGGTTGACGAGTCGATTTTGCAAAATAAAAAAACGTTTGACGTTGCTGTCCTGACAATATGATATATTTTCAAAACCCTAGCTAAAAGCAGCCATACGTTCACCTCTATGACCGTGCGTTTTTGAGATAGAACTTTTTTAAAAATTATTGATTTAAAGTCTTTCAGAAGAATCCCTTTCAGAAGTGCCAAATATGCAACTTAATGATATAAAAATGTGATGTGCTTCTAACTCTACAAGCAGCTGAAACCCCGCTGAGTGCATCACAGACTTCATATCACTTAATGTCATATTTCACTGTAGATATGGCTCTGTAGAGCATCTTGTTTAACGTTGTTTTTTTGCCTTTAGATACTGTGGCAAAGCGTCTGACCACAGAAGAGGACCAACAACCTGTGGGCGATCACTTCACACCCTGGACATGCTGACCTCTGACCTGTCCACCGCTAGTCTCAGAGGGAGCCTGTAAACCCGCAGGATGTTTTTCAAAAATCTGTGGTCTGATGTTTAGAGGTGAGGAGTGTTATGTAGAATTTTACATATTTCTAAGAGTGAAACAAATAAACATGTACGTTCGCCGGCATCGAACAACATTTATTACTGGCAGGTTAAGTTTTCACAAAACAGTTTGTCTTTAAACGCCCCAAAATAAGTATATATGTAATATTGTATTACAACAATATTACAGCAAAGAAAATGCTCTCAACAAAGTAATATTCATTAATCTCTCTGTCCTCTTTTTTAACTCTCTCTGTGTGTGTGTGTCTCTCTCTCTCTCTCGCTCTCTCTCTTTCTCTCTCTCTCCTCACTGCAGGCATCCCATGTTGCTCCTCTCGCTCTCCTCCCTGCGCTCCTTCACAGTCGGTCAAAGAGTCTGAACGACACGCGAACAATCTCATCAATAGGCGCAATGTTTGCGCCTGGCTGTGCGGAGAGGTTATTTATTAACGCCTCACTATTTGCGGCTGGTTCCCATCCACCCCTGCGCTGCTTTAAAGCCTCACACTTCTCCACGGTGAAATTAATTATACTCCGCGGAGGGAAAGGAGGGGGAGAAGACGTTTCCTTTCTGTTTGCGGAGAAGTCGCTGTGGTGAATCCCCGCTCCGCTGTGCACACTGAAGCCCCAAGAGCAGTCAAAAGGCTCGGTGTCAGAGTGAGAACAGTGTCGGAGGCAAATGGGATGGAAAATTAAATGAAATTAAATGGCTTGACCGACGCTATTGTTGCTCCTCCCTTTTAAAAAAGAAAAAGACACATTAATTACATGGTCGGAGCTTTATCCCGGGACAATATTGTGGAGTCAGTCAACAGCATTCCCGCAAGTGCGCTTCTCTTAAATGAACTCCGCAAGTCTTTAATAAACTTAAGTAACGACCTGAGAAGAATCGGAGTTGGGAGAGGAGGGAGACGTTTAATGGGCGGCTCTGCCTGGCTCTTGCCAGCCTTTTTTTATTTTAACTGTCTAAACGGTGGGGCTCTGATTTAACTGGTTGGCCATTAATGAGCCATGAATGTAGAGGAACAACCTGTCTGCAAAGCAATGCGGTAAATACAGAGAGCAATGCCCCACCAGGGATCTCCATTCATGCTCCCTGACTATACTTCAGGGGTGCCAAGGGTTCACCACCACCTCTCCTGGACTGGTTTCAATGGCCTACCATTTAAGACCCCTCTGAGCTCAGAAGAAAACGCATTTTTTATGTCGACCCATAAACTTTGTTTGGGTCTATTCAGAAGAGCCCAATCATTGTCCCACTTAGCAATGTGGCCTATTTCTCACAGATTCCCACGTCTTAGAAATGACTTTGTGTTTGTCTAAATCCATTTATTTCTCAACATGTAAGCCCGCACCTTCGGCACCTCTCACATTTATTTGGTCACACGTCTTTTAATTAAGAAAAAGAAAAGGTAAATCCTGACGCTTTTGATTTTTTTTGGACAGGATGAACTTTGTCCAGCTTAAGACTAAGAACTTCTTATTATTCCTTTCAGATCTGAGCCCGCTCTCAAATAGAGAAAAAAAAAGGCATCGGACAGGCCTGTTTATCTTATTTCTCGTCTTTCTTTTCTTTTAAAGCACCCCCCGCTAATATTAAAGGTGTTTTTCTTCCTGAGAAACCTGGGCAAAGATGCAAGCTGCACCAAGGGCTGACCAGCTGCCTTGATGCGGGTGGGACATAGCGACGCGTTTGAATAGTAATTATGCTTGTATGGGACTCCCACCAGATGACATGATTGGGTTTTAACCCAGACTAATATTCAAAATCGCATTAGAGAGGAGCCGAATAAACGGCACCTGATTCAACGCTGTTCATGCGTGATTTCATTCAAAGTGCCCTCTCTCTTTTTTTCCACTCCGAAGTGGGCTGCACCGTTTTTGCATTCAAAGTCTCTACAAAGTTTTTTGCGCCGGGACTTTTTCAAGGCACATTTCCCTGACTTAAACTCACTTTGTCTCGCATGAGGGGACGCGGATAAAGGCGTGTGAAGTTGCGTGAATTGATATGTTTCGGTGTACCTTATAAATTCATACCTTTTCTCACTCGAGCGCCTCAGAAAGAACGTGTCACTCAGGCCGATTCTCTCTGCTGTCCAACGCATTTAGCAGGAGATCTATTTGAGAAGTTCATTCCTAGGCAAATGTATGCAGGACGGGCTCTGCATGAATGGAGCAGCGTGTCAGCCGACCCTAATTGGGATTTAGCCACCTAAAGCATATGCACACAGTGACAGAGAATCACAGGTTTCAAAGAAACCTAAGTCACAACTTTTGCCCCTTTTGGTGAATATAAGGGGCTTTTTCCCTCAGCTCAGAGTAAAACGGCATTTTCCTTATAGGATGAAGGTTAGTGACCCAATTGACTATGCGGTGTGTGTCTAAAAACTAAAAAGTGTTAAACAACGATAAAGGCAAAGAGCATGTTTGAAGACATGTTAGTTTGACTTGCCTGTTTAGATGAGGTCAGATACTCTAGTTTAAGTCACGGCCAATATCTGAACTGATATCTAAATAGTTAAATTGTTTGACTTCTTTTAATTAAAAGTGTAAAAGTCTTATTTCTGGGCAATTATTTGCAATTTGCAAAATACAATAATAATAATAATGATGATGATGATGATAATAATAATAATAATAATAATAATAATAATAATACATTTTTTTAAAGCTGCATTATCCGATTATTATATTATTATTTTTGAAAATAACAATGCTTTTGACAAGTCACTGTTTTTGTTTGCAAAGGCAAGTTTACATATTATAAGGTAGCTAAATTACGTCTTTTCCAGTGTTTCACCTTCTCCGCCCTGCAGACGGAGCACCATGGAGAGCTCCCCAATTCACACATGCAGACATCCTATTTTCTCTTGTCAATTATAATGATAAGTTCTGTCCAATAAAATTGGTGATGAGTTCATTTATCTCTCTGCACTTAGCTCTTAATATGTAGGAGGATTTATAAACAGGTAGGCTATAAAGTCTATGCATCTTTCGGGTTGGATGCACAATAATGATTCGCTCCAATACAATTTAATTTAATTATATGACCGCCTTGATGCCCCTCATTACACCCCCGATTTAGGGTGTAACTGGGGTCTAACTGTCTCCTGTATGTTCAGGTGGTATGAACTTGTGGAGACGATGACCAAGAAAATACGGATTTTTTTCAGCATCCAGTCTGTGCTAATAATCATAGTAGAGGGTTATAAAGTGATTATATGGCTTTATAATAAGACAACAAGGGGGGGCTTTTCTGCAGAACTCTAACATTACTGCCTGCACTAGTGCCCATGCCTCTAGCACTCAGGCCCCCACCCATTCCTACTCCACTCCGCGTGCCTCCGACACCTCCATCACTACCATCATTTATTCCAGCACCCATTCCAGCAACACCACCCATACCTCCTTCACTAAAGCTCATGCCAGCACTGTCGGCGCTCGTGCTGCAGCTGGTCATAAACAGTGTTTGAAAGTGTAGATCCTCTTCTTCAATATCTTTTCTCAAAAAAAATGTTAATAAAAAGGCATATTTCATGGCACCGAATGAATTTAAGGTTGTTTTTCCTTTACTTGCTCTTTGCTATCTTTGTCTTCAGAGACATCTCAGCATTTAGCAACTATTTTTGTTTTTTCTTTTATGTAATATAGCTTGTTTTTTTAATAATTTGCTGGTTAGTTAGTAAATGCAAGTATATACATATTTTTTTCAAATGTAAATTTAGTTATTCAGATTTTCACCAAGTATTTATAAACATAGGACCAATAATAATAATAATAATAATAATAATAATAATAATAATAATAATAATAATAATAGTGTTTTTGCTTTTGCTTCTGTTTCTGACATTGGTTTGTTGCATGTCTCTGCTCTCAGCCCCTGAGCAGGACATTGAGTGTGTTTGGCATTTGCTGGGCAGATCCAATCGCTCCCAATCAGCAGTAGGAGGAAAAGGTGTGGATTTGGATGGAATGAGGACAGGAAACGGCTGTGTGCCGTCACTCCGCTGCAGGACAAAATTTGACTGATGGATTTCTTAGCCCTGCAGAAAGTGTCAGGGCGACTGTGTCAACCCTCAGGTGACTCTATCTTTCTCTCAGTTCTGCTCTTCCCAATCTACATCCTCTCCTTTTTTCACTCTTCGTTCATCAAGTTAAAGCTTTGAAAATAAGCAATATCTTTCTCAGCTACAGAAAATTGTGCTTGTACCAGCATTTAATTAAAAAAATATAGTATGAAACAGCATACTGTTTCCTGAAAAGGAAAAGGGACCTCAAACACTGAAAAAGACATCAGATGAAAAAAGACAATGTAATTGAATGCTGATAGCTTTATTTGAGGCAAGTAGAAAAAAGGAGGGGGAGCGATAAGGCACACAAAAGTTTGGGGACCATGTTGAGTGTTCCTAGTGAGCATATTTAAACCATATAAAGTAAATGTTTCATTCTTTAGCAAAGGGTCAGTCATGGTCTTCTTGTCCAGGGCAAAGGACAAAGGTCAGTGCCCAGACATGGGGTCTAATCGGTGCAAAGCTCAGAGGGGCGTGGAGGTTTAAGGGCGAGAGGAGGTCACTTGGGAATTCGTGCTGGTCAGTCGGCATCAGAGTCATCTGCTGCCCCGGTGATGGTGTACGTTTGTTCCTGGTGGTCCGTCTCCAGCACGTCATCCTCATTTTTGACAGTTCTGTTGGCAAGAAAGGAAAATAGAGAGGGGAAAAGAATCTTGTTACAACCATTACACATGATGGATAGGCAGGTGTATGTTGGCCTTTTGTCTAACCTTATCAAGAAGCAGGTAAGAATATGAAAATATTTCTGTCTTAGAGAAACTATATTTAAAAGAAACAGGAAGGATATCTGACGATACCTTTACCTGATGAGCACTGTCCTTCTCTCCGTCAGCTCCACAGCCTGCTCTCCGTAGGTATCATTGCTGGCATCATATCCATTGGATCCATATCCCATCCCAGCACCACCTGTATCACCCACTCCTCTACCAGTCCTCCCCATCCCGCCAACAGCTGACAATGCACCTACATCACCTCCACCCACACCCTCAGTTTTTCCATTGCCTCCAATTCCACCTCCCATCCCAGTGGGACCCATCCCACGATCTTTACCTCCATCCTTATCTAGGCCTCCACCAATTCCATTACCCGGCTCTCCACTGACACCCTCATTTCTTCCACTGAAGCTTACACCAGTGCCACCCACACCTCCAGCACCAGTACTGCTACCAGAGCCAACACCATTCGTTCCTCCAGCACCCACTCTTCCACCTATCCCTCCAGTACTACTGCCTGTACCGGCACCCATGCCTCCTGCACCAAGGCCACCAAAACCTCCACCACTACCACCCATGCCTCCTCCACCCAGGCTCATTCCAGCACCAATGGCAATGGAGCTACAGCCGGTCAGAGACAGTGTTTGCATCATGTCAGAAAGCCGCAGATTCTCTCCTTCAATAAGTTTTCTGCAAGAAAGAGCAAATATTTAAACAAAGTCAAAACTTTTGTTTGCATGAATTGGAATTTATTTCATGACTCTAAATCCATATTTAGGTCATTTGCGCTTCACCTGTATGTTGTAATCTCAATCTCCAGAGACATCTTGATGTTTAGGAGGTCCTGGTACTCTCGCAGGTGCAGCGCAATTTTCTCCTTGGTGGATTTTAGCTCAAGCTGCAGGGCCTCAATCCGAGCCTGTTGGGTCAACGGAGCCATAAAATGACTGCATGAATAGTGATTGTGGTGGCTTTGTGCCTGCATACATAAAAGTAAGTGAAGGTGTTCACTGCTGTGATCAGGTGTGCACCCTGGGACTATGAGCTTTACCTGCAGGTCCACTAGTTCCTTCCTGTACTTTTCTTGTGTCTCTCGGATCTGAGCCTCTAGAGCTTCATTCCTGGTCCTCAAGGTATCCAAGTCACGTTCTTTGCTTTGGATCTGGAGATATTTTAACATGATTATAGTCATAATAACTTCATAACAGATGTCCGTCTATCCTTATGCATTCATTTTCATTTTGATGCTCACATCCTTTTTGGCACCCGCTATTTCCTCCCTGAAGCCTCGAACTTTATCTACGTGCCCCGTGGTCCTACTGGTTAGATCTTCAAATTTGTTTTTATACCATGAATCCATCTCCTATTCATATGAGAAATGAAATTCAATGAAAAAATACTTGAAACAAAGAGAAATTAAGCTCAGAGTCTGGCTGAAGTGGTTGTTTTACCTGGAGATTTTTGGCCGCGATGTTGTCGTACTGGGCTTGGATTTGTTTCAGAGCAGCTGCGAGGTCAGGTAGAGCAAATGCACTCTGAGCTGAGACATGAGCTGCATAGATCTGTTTCATGAGCTCATCGATTTCCTTGGGGAAAAAAACAAGTCTTCAGTAATCCTTTAAATAGAAGGCAACCTAAATACGTAAATTTTCCATGGAGATGCTATCCACCTGTTGATGGACCCGCTTTAGGAATTCAATTTCAACTTCCAGCTGCTCCAGCCTCTTCTCCATGACGATGCGTGAGGAGGTGGCTTTGTCAACTTCCTGAAAACCCAACAGTATTGTTATGTGGGTTTGGGACTGTTGATTAATTTAATAATAAAGAAAAAAAATTGTATGTAACCTACTGGACGGAAGGCTTCAATTTCTAACTCGGCTTTCTTCCTCAGCTCCACTGCCTCCTCATATTTGATTTTGATTGCCTCTAGTTGAGCAGCTGTGGACTCCTTAGCTGCCAAGGAGATGTCCTGAAAACCAAGAAGCCAGAAGTAACATGGTCGTCTATTAGATATGGAGGTGTGCACAAGGGTGTGAGCAAAATGTAGATTGGCCTCTTTTTCATTTTATACTTTAACTTCATTCCTGTGTGTGTATGTGCATCTGCAAATGTGTAATCAAGCCATCTCATCTGTGCATAAAACACAGCTGAAGACAGCTGTATTCCATGACACTTCAACACTCTAAGGCACCTATCCATTTGCCTGCCAGAAATAAGCCTGTTACCAGGTAAGGAACCTTGAAAACACCAAGTTGACGTCTTGTATCGTTGCTTGGATGGATCCTCTACCGCTCAGTGAGGTGTAAACTTCGCCCGAAACAAAGAATTCAGTCTTTACGCTCTATTGAGCGCCTGATGTGTAAAAAAAGGAAACAGGCGATGTGCGGCTTGAAGAATTCTGTCTCACCCGCTGAACTCTCATCTGGTCCGCAATCTTTCTCAGCTCCCTCAGCTGTTCCTCATACAGGAGGCGCAGACCTGTTGGCTTCTCAAAGCGGTTCTGGTAGGCCTCGATCTCTGCTTCCAGGAGCTTGTTTTGCTGCTCAAGTGATCGCACCTGTGAGCACAAGAAAACCCTCTCTTGTGATTTCTAGTGCACCTGAACCACAATATGTTTCCTGTCCACGTGCTCACAGAGATGAGAGTCAATATGCTCCCATTTTTCAACTGAAGGCTTTTTTATCTAGGCTTAATGAAACCACTTATCGTTGCTGACAGATGAAGTCAAATGTGGTTACTGAAGGCCTTTTTACCTTGTTGATGTACACAGCTAGTCTGTCATTGAGGACGACCATCTCCTTTCTTTCACTTGAGCGGGTGTTGAGAAATTCTTGGTTCTCAGCTGCAGCCACATCCAGATCCATAGCAGGTTCTCCACTTGGTCCAACACATACCATAGCTCCTGCACTCACACTGAAAACCCCCCCCATGACCCACAGATGTTAATTTGAAGGAGGGGAGATCACATAACATGAGAAAATGTCACTGTTTCATGTAATAATAGAACTTTTTAAAGCTGTTTGAAATAGAGCTTGAGGAAGATGTCCTTACCTTTATGTTGGGTAAAATAAATGTTACTGAGTTATAATAACATCACCCAAGGAAATAATAATCTGACTGTATAGCCTTGTTACTCTGTAAAACTGCATATGTACACAGACCTATGTAGGTATTGCAGCTGACAGAGCTTACCCTGCTCCAGCCACGCGAGTCCTGCGTGCAGCTGAGACGGTCCTTCGGCCAACTGACTCCACACGCATGATGCCGGCCCCAGCTCTGCAGGAGTAGCCGGCGGAGGCATGACGGACATCTCTCCTGGTGGGGGACGGGCTGGACACCCTGACCTGGTAGGACGAGCTGCTGCTGTCCTCGAAGTGACGGCGGTAGGACGAGATTCTCTCCGGACTGTGGCTCATGATGGTGTCAGCGACTGTGTTTCCTCTGGTGCTCTGAAGGTAGGTGATAGAAACACTCGAGCAGGGTCTGTCTGTGGGATACTGCACTTCACCAATGTTCCACCTGGTTTGCACTCATGGATTATCAGCCTTCTCTCAGGCTTTATACTTCTCATTGCTAGCCATGCCCAGCCCTGTCAAACAGAACCCAGCTCATGAGCCAACACTTGTGGAATCTTGAACCTGTGTACCAACTCAGGCTTGACCTGCTGCTCAGATATCTGTCAGCAGCTTGTGAGCAGCAAAATCTGGGCTGGGACAGTGGCTGACGGCATCGGTGGAAATCACTCATCAGTACCTCTGAAAAATACAGAATGTGATTGTGTATAATTCTCCTTTAGAAGCATAACCGCCTTTGCCCGGATTAGGGTACATCAATCTACCACTTCAGTATCCACTACAGCACTAAACAGCAGACAGACATGCAGGAAAGGAAGCAGGGTCCTGTCAGTCAGAGCAGCCAGTAGGTGCAGCTCTGACATGATCTGCTCTGATGGGACGAGGGAGTTTAATTGAATGTTGAGCAGGGTGAGCTGATGAGGGTGCAGAGGACAAAGAACCCTGGCAAGATTTGACACAAATTAGTACTTATTAGTCTGGTCTGTTTTCAACATAAAGAGCTCAGTGTGCAGAAAAAAATAAAATTAACTACTTCTGAGGGAAAATAAGAAGACACAAGGGACGGGGGGGTTATCTGGAGTTTACGGTTGACACGGTACAGTGATAAGAAAGGGAGAAAACAGTGGTCTGGTCTTTTCTACAGCCAGGGTCAACTGGTCAGGGGTCAGTGTGGTGAAGATTTCCTGAAAGTTTAGCAACATTAAGCCTCATGGAAACACTCAGATTTCCCATACACAGAGGAAAACAAAAATCAAGAAAACATTGGTCAAGCATAATCTGTACAGTTGGTGGTGGTGTTTGATCACATCTAAAACTTAAAAAACATGTAGAATGCCTTTTTGCCTCATTGCTCTTGTGAAACTGCGTCTTGATGGACTGAGCAAGCATCTATTCATTTGTATTGACCTCAGATCTTGCAGCCACATGGGACTTTTGGAAAGAGGTTGATCAGTTATGTGAACAATCTAGCTTTGCCAACCAGCTTTATTCATGTTGCAACCAAATAACTCATCATTGTGGTATTTTCTATTTAAGTATTTACGAAGCCTCACTGCAAATTCCATCGCAACCCCTCCTCTCACATTTAATTGTTTGCTAAGGGGAAAACAAGACATAGAGGGCATGCACATTCCTCTTCCAAAAGTCTTTTATTGCATTTATGTGTTCCTTATTTAACAGGACAAATAACAGAGAGTGCTTGTGTTTTATTCACAGAGCTGACTAAAAAGTTTTCTTGCATTTCTTCTTGGAGAATAGCATTCATTATCAGAAGACATAGTTAACATTCAAGATGATTTACTTGGCATCTGAAAAGTCACGCTGAGTTCAGATTCCTATTTAGTGACAATAATTAAGTATCCAAAAGTACCTTTTAAAACTTGTGAAGTACTGAGATTATTAAGAAATCTTGACTAAACTGATGACAACCGTATAAGTTGTGTTCTGTTTAGACTTTGAGCTTCAGCTGTAAAAAGGAAAGTTAATGGGGGTCAAAGTCCATGGCTGTTGTAGACGTTGTGTAGTAGAGGCATTCTTCTTTGTTAAAACCAAACACATTCATTATCATGAATAATGAAAGACACCGTTATGTTCTCTTGAGGGTGGGTGACGAATTCATACCGAGACACAGTGGATATTAGACATGGCCCTTCACTGTCGTACATCATCTTAATCCCAGCAGCTGTCACCTCAGCGAGCAACTCTGTGCCTATTTATATATCAGGAATGATTCAAACAAATGTCTTCTGGAGTCACTTTTTAGTGACCTGTTGGATGCTGTCCTTAAGTTGTACAAAAAATAAGATTTCATACTTAATATAACTTTTGATCAAACCATATTTTTTTTATTATTATTATTAATGCTGGCAACAACTGCACTGACAGTTCCATCTATAAGCAACCGACTATTTAATGTTTACAATACATCAATTGAAATGCTAGACAAAATGCACTGAAAGAATGAACTTAAACTCATAATAGTATAGTTCCTATAAGTTCAAACAATCAATGTATTTAAAGAGTGTGATCTTGATATGCTCTACATGTAAAGTGTCTTGAGACAACCTTGTGAATTCCACGCTATATAAATAAAATTGAATTGAACTGAATTATACAGTGGATGTGTCATTTGCATAGATAGTCTGGAAACCAAAACTCTTGCCCTTCATTGAAGTGAGGTTTAGATTATTCAGTGCTTATGCATTTGCTTAAGTATGTTAAATGGTTTTTAAATAGTTCAGTGCTAAAACAATTGACAAGTGACTTCAAGTAATATTGCAGTATTTTAAAAAAAATTGTCAGCAGGCATGCAACTGCTGATGTGTGCTGAGCCCTCTGGTTTCAGTCTTTGGGGTTCACAGATGGGGATAAACACTTTCAGCGCTGGCTCTTAAAACAACACAAAACTTCATGAGTTGTTGTTCCACATTCCAGTTAGATTTCAGGTCATTTTTAAAAATAAAAGTGCATTGAATAATTATTTTTTTTCCCTGTTTTTTCCTGGATTAACTGTGTTGTTCATGTTGTACCCAGTCTTGCCATCCACCCGGGTAATGCTGAACACTGAAAAAGAGAGAGAAAAATAGATTAAATGAAGGTTGAATACTAAGGTAAATGAAACAAAGGTTTGTATTATGTAACAAGAGGTCAATAACCTTCAGATGGAAGTGTCTTATGGTGAAATATAACAGTCAGACATCATATTCAGTAAGACCAGTTTGGCCGTAAAGCTGTAATTGTCTGCTGATTGTCTGACCAGAAAAACAATTAAACCTTCACAAAAAAGAACAACATATCATACCCTGCATTTGCCTTTTTTTTACAAGCAAGTACTTCAGTGATTTGTGGAATACAGAATGAAGTGAGAACCAACTTTAATATGGACTTTTAATAAGAAATATGTCTTACTTTTTGTAGCCAAGCGAGGTGGCTGCGTCAAGTGCTTTCTTGCTTCTGATCCCTGCAAGACAGCTGAACACGACATTATCCATCAGCTGGGGCATTTCAGCACCATACTTTTCTTTAAACTCTTCTGGACAAAGCTGGAAGGCAGCGTTAACCTGCCCCACTGCAAAGACAAAGGAGCACAGAAAGGTTGAATGTCACCAGAAGTACTTAAAACGTTTCTGCGGTTTTAAAGCACTGCACCAAGGCACAATGACCAGGAGGGACTGAGGAGGCAGGTTCTCACTCGGTCAGTTTCATCTATGATGAATTTAAAATATTTATTAATCTACTGACAAATAAACATTAAAGGAATTATGTGTTTAAATTAATTTGGCAGAATACATTTCTGTGATTACATGCTGAGACAGAGTGAAAAAGGCATCTACAAGAAACTCCCGAGAATGATGTAGTGTATGTCTGCTGTATGTGGCTGACTTTACTTTATCTGGACATTTCTAATTTTGTCTTGGTGCTGTACAATTGATACAAATCAACTGACAGATAATAGACCCAGTCTATTGGTCAAATAATTGGATCTGGCATTACATCCCTGCCAACCCATCCTTTATGTATGTGTATTTAAGGTGAACCACACTTACGGGGAACGTTGATTGCCCCGGGGATGAAGCCGTACTCCCTGAGCTCCCAGGGCTCTCTGACGTCCACAACTACTGATTTCCGGCCAGCCAGAAGCTGCTTCAGCTGGTCGTAACTCACATCAATGCACGGCGGTGCTGAACTGAACCTGCGGAGCAGCAACTCTGTGGCTGGAAGCGTAACAAATGACATTTGACATATGAAACTTTAAAACATGATAGCGAGTCACGACATATGGAAACAGATGAGAGAACTAATTTATGTAAGCGTGAATGTAAAACTCACTTTTACAAACGGACTGTGGGCTGCAAAGGCTGGTCACCGAGCCTCGTCCTTCCGGGACGGAGGACCCTGGCAGGGGGGTACTGTTCCATAACAGCCGCGGGGCAATCCCTCTAAACCTCCAACATCGTCTGAGAGCCATGTGCATTTATTTAAAAAAACAATATATCAGCACTTTGTCAACATAACATCAAAATGCGCAGCAATATTACGTGAGACGACTTTTAGATTCGCACTGCTCATGCTCGCCCACAATGACCTGCGCAGGCGCAGTAGAACGGATCTCCTACGGGTCACATAAAGGACAAAAATGCCCTCCCCTCTGACTTCTAATCGGTTCAAACGCAAGTCACCAACCAAATATCTTTAGGGCCAAACCACTCAGTGTGACATGAACACAAATAAACGGTAGCCATTGCAAGCTCCGATAAATGCGCTACAGAATTTTGAAGGACATGAGTATGATGCGTTCGTGAAGTAGGAAAGCCAGAAAATGACAACCACTGACCAAACATTCGCTCACGTTTTACTCTTCTATCACTATCAGTTTCCGTTCCTTCCTCAAACAGACGGTATTTGGGTTCTCTTACTCAAACGCCATCGTTGTAAACAGTAATTTTCAAACACTGTGTCGAGACACCGTTTCAAACTCTGCCTTTTAAAACACTATTTTTGCTGAAATATGTGTATGCCAGAGCTGGTCTTCTTGTAGTTCATAAATGTGTTATATAGATTGTTCTTATTTTAATTTTTTTTGTGTAGACGAGGGTGTTGTTTTTGCTGTGCATTTGAACTGCGGGCACTGTGAAGTTGAAAAAAAGCTTTTGGCCACAGGAACCTTGTGCTGTCATAATATGTCCATGCCCTATGACACTCAGATAAATTTTCACCATGACACTGACAACTCCGTTCGTCAGCCTGCGTTATGAAACCCTAAAAAAGCCCTCGAACGTCTCAGAAGCTGTGGCGCTCCACAGTTTTATGGGATTTCCAATTGTACATGAATGCAACTTTAGGGCAAACTGAGCTGCCGTAGTGCGTCACATGTTGACTATGGTTTGCTTCCGAAAGCTTGACAAAATTTGGAAAGTCAAAGGCAAAAACGAAGAATTACTGTGATAGGTGTTGTGTCTTTGCCGTCATCCTGTACTTTGCTTTAAAATGTCGTAATATCTCCTCGTATTGTTGGATAATATACATCTGTTAATGATTTTATTTTTTCTGACAAGCTAATATAGCTAGCCTGTTTGCTAGCCAGGAAGAGTTGACATCTCACTGTTGGCTTCAGGTTAGCTAACATTGTCAACATAGGAGCTTTAATAAAGAGGTAAGTTTACAACGCTATTCCTTCAAATCAAAGTTTGAACATGTTTCTCAGTCATTTTTTATAAATCTTCGTCAAACAGCGTAAGGGCCTTCCATGCTCACTTCGTTACGTTTCTATTTGAGGTTTCATAACCTTGTCTCTATCAACTTATCATCCTTATTTTAATTACATTTTATCAGACCAGCTATATTTGTTCTCAGTAATATACTATCTATTGAGCATGTGTGCTTACATGTGCACATTTCCTGTTGCTTTGATTTTGTACTTCTGAATAGTAAATGGTTAAAATAATGATCATTGGTCCTCCTGAGCGTCTGGTTTACCTGTTAGACCCCCCCACGAGGCATTAAGTAAATATAAATAGCAACACAGACCTAAAATCACGTGGGAAGACAACGAATATCTGCTGATGTTTGTAGGATGTAGACCTCAGGCATTCCTGTTGGCATAAGACTTTCAAGTAGCTTTTAAAAAGATGGTTGTTTAAATCTAAGATAGTTTGTCCAGCTGTTTTTGATTTCCTTACAGTGAAGACTTACTATGTGTCAAATGAGCTGTAATTCCTACACGTCTCATCTGATGCAAATGCATGAATGCTTTAAAAAACTCTAAACAAGGCACCACAAACTCATTATCACTGATTATATGTAAATCTAGTGTACTGAAGTAGAAAGGTAACATACCTTTAAATGTGTATTTGTACAGATAGTTTCGGATTGTGTTGTAAATAGTCTTCAAAGAATTGCGTGCTGGAATAGTTAAAATCATAATTTTAAAGACAAGTGCAAGCGTTAATATGCTCAAGTGTCATCATGAAAATACAAATATGTTGGGGTAGTTTAATTTTGTGTAGTAACACCTATTGTATGAAAGTCCTCCATCTTCCCATCCAGCGTTCCAGATGCGGCTAAAGGACCCCTTCTCCTTGAAAGCTGCCGACATGACTAAGCGGACCAGTAAACCGCGAAAACCTCGAGATGAGGAGTCATCAGATGAAGTTAGTGGTAAGTCATTAAGCTACACAGAGCACCAGACAGACTGACATTAATGCTGTTAGGTGTAAATGTTCCCTTAATTTAAAAAAAAAATGTGTTATGTTATCTTGATATCCCCTTAACTGTCTGACACTGACCATACTGAGTTATATCTGTGAAAAGTTTGTTTCTAGACTTGTTTCCAGACATTCCTCTACAGAAGGTCAAGATCACTGTGTCAGTTCATGAGTCCTTGCAGATCTCAGTATTCCAGCCAAATGAGAGTAATTCAACTCAAACATTATCTGGTTTAATTGAACTTAGCTGAGTAGATTTCAGGAAATACTTGTTATAGTGTGCATATCTGGCCATGTCTTATCTCCCCCAATTATTGCTGTTGGCTGTTAAGATTGTAAGTAGACAAGGCAATTTATTAAGACATGCTTTTATCCCCATAGATTGGCTGGGAAATGTGGTGTACATCCACGCGAGTGGTAAAACCGCTACATTTTTAATCAGATACATAAGCAAAAGATTTTCGTAAAGTGTTAAGAAGGGTAGTATTCTTTCATCCGTTTCTCTTATTAAACAGAAAAACATACCACGCAGATCACTGGTGGGTGATGTATAAGGCCTTTGAATCATAGATCCAGAATTTATCAGTGAGGGAGAAAGTGGATATGTGCCCTCAGCCTCTTTTTAAAATTTTTCAG
Source organism: Acanthurus tractus (assembly GCA_029783725.1). Classification (NCBI taxonomy): domain Eukaryota; kingdom Metazoa; phylum Chordata; class Actinopteri; order Acanthuriformes; family Acanthuridae; genus Acanthurus; species Acanthurus tractus. The sequence goes on from JAQNCA010000030.1 coordinate 22,597,775, forward strand.
AGTCTTAATCATTTTTTTTTTGGATAATGACTTTGACTTACACAAGGTGTTCTCAGAAATCAAGGTCCATATTTAAGATCCACAATAGTTCGTTATGTAAACACATTATGCCAGATTTAAGTAATTTACTGCATACATTCATGCACTGCCCTTGACATCATTAGAGAACACCGATTTCGACTCAACAGTTATGATATGTACTTTTTATCTGTTTTGTAGAACCTTAAGTTTTTCATGAGTTCATCCTCCTTGACCAAAGTAAATTGGCTGTTCTAATGAAGCACCATGACATAGTATAAGAATGTCCAGTCTTGTATGATTTACTGTAAATATTTAGCAGATTTCACTAATTTATTCAAAAAAAGAAAAGAAAATCACTTACAATCTCAAATTGAAAGGTAAACATATCATTAAGGTTTTGTATATTTTGTTTTTTAACCAGGGTTAACTTGCCAGCATGTGAGTAAGGCAGTGGACCTGAGCTCAGTGAAGAAATCAGTGCTGTCCAGCGTGTGGCTGGTTTGTTCTGAGTGTCTGAAGGAGAGGACCATGATTGATGGAGAGCCTGCAGCATCCCATGACATAGTGGTGTGCTTGAAGTGTGGTTTCCAGGTAAGCAGTTTTTTCAATATTTAACAGAATACACTGCACACAATAGGGCATTGTGGATATTACCATTATCTTTAGGATATTTTTTTCTTCTCAGGGCAGTAACTGATGATGCAACTGATGATAATTCATATTTTGTTATTTTGAATAGCAGTAAACTGCTGTTTATGTGCACCTGAAAGCAAGAAAGGTTGAGATGTGGCAAACAAAGATGGACAGTTTAATGTTCTTTATCTCTGGCCTGGCCAAATCTAACAGGTATCAGGGCCTCTCCATTCCCTTAGAACCATTGAGGGACACAATGTTTACAGTTAGGTTGTCTTGCCGTTAGACATGTCTGGTTCTCCAGTCTACGCTGTGCAGCTCCATCCATGGGCAACAGGCTGATATCATAAGCAGGCCAACAGTGACTTTCTTATTCTCTTCTTCTCTGTATGTATTTATGGATCACAAACCAACTTTAAAGATATATACAAATTTGTTGTAGTGTGTGCTGCATCTGTTAAGTCAGTGAAAGAAGTTTCACTTCATTTAAGTTGGCTATATTTATTAGCTATAATTTTAAACACATGACAGACATGATAATATAAAATTTCCAGTGTATGTAGCCAATAATGTATGAACTTGATATTGTTTACCCTGTTTTTTTCTCTTCGCCATTAGAAAAAATCAGGGTAAACTATAACATTGCCATTTTGTTTCATATATTTATTTCTAATTGCTATGTTAATGAGTCTATAATGCAGTTTGTAAGTGTTTGTACTGTTCTGTTATGAGTAATGGTAGTTATATGTGATTAGTTAATCTAATTAGTCGACTAAAATAGGAATTGTTGCAATTTTTTTTTCTGATCAGACAAATTCCTTTTTTAAAACATTTCAAGAGATAAATGCATAAATGTCTTCATATCCGGTATGGATGCGCGTAGATTGTCAGAGGGCTTAAAAATGCTATATTATATTTTAACCATAAAGCTTGAGGAATACAACATGCAGATTTGGCTTCATGAGGTGGTAATAAGCCAAGATCTTTGCAAGCATATGTGTTGTGGGACTCTGTATTTTTTGCATATTTAAAATTATTTTACAATTTTTTTTCAACTGAACTGTCTTGCAGGTCTGTAACCAGTCAGGGATCCAGCATGCTGTAAAGCACCACCAAGCTTTCCATCCAGAATCTCATTGCATCACCATCAGCTTGAGCACGTGGAAAGCCTGGTGAGAAACCTCAGACCTGCCTTTATTACAGGCTGTAATGAAAAAACTGAGACTGCACATGCTGCCGACGTGTGTGTCAACTTGGGATGATGTACATAAAGCTGTTGGCAGTGTGGGAGCCGAGATAAAAAAACAAGCGTGTTGTTTATTGGATGTGTTTTGACAAGCATACTGTAAACAGCGGAAGTAAACTAAATGCAACAAAAGGATTATTATGACAGATGTCGCAATTGTGTTTCTAGGTTTTGCATTTATTTTCAATAGTATACCAATGATGATTTTCGCCGATGTCTGCATTAAACAAGCATTCACTAATGTGCAAAGATATACATTTTAAAGCATATTTTATAGATGAACTTAGGACAATGTCCACAGAGTCAGGTTCAGACGTTGCATAGTGTTACCTCTTCATGCATGAAGCTCACAACCAGGGATTATTCATGACCTACATGTTCTCACACACTGAAAATGCTCCGGTGGGTTTAGGCAAGGAGGGGCACAGGGGATAGTAAACATGTTTTGTTTACATCACATAGACAATGGTAATTACCAACTCAAAACAAAGTGAACACAGTATTAGACATGCTGTATCTACTCTGTTTTTGATATCAATACTGCAAGCATTTGTAAATACAAGCAGAAAACTTGAATAAGAAAGCTGCAGATTTTGGGTCTGTATCCAGCAGCATCATTAAAAACATTAACAAGTTCACTCACTAACCCCTGTCTTCTCTTACCCTCTCTCCTGTCCTATCCCAGGCCCAGTTAGTACCCTTGTAGGGTTAAGTCCTTGACAAATGTTTTAAATATCTGGGTTCATGTGCACAGACTGCTCATGTGCAAAATTTAGGGGTAGCATCGTAAAAGGGACTTAGGCCTGGTCATGTCTCTCATTTATCGCAGATATTGTGGCTCATTTTACCTTGATTAAAAAAAATGGTGCTCTGACATATGGATATTACACTTGGAATAATAGCATTTTTAACAGCATTTCTATTGGTCATTCAGCCCCACACTGTAAGTGTGAGTTGGCTGAAAACCCGATTATTGGCTAACATCATTTTTGAGACAGTTTCAGTTTCTGAACCAAAATTATTGCTTTGCATCATTTCAATGCAGGAGTAATAAGTCTTTATCAATAACCTAACCTGCTTTTTTACTCAATTATAATGTTGCATTGTGTTTATAAATAGTTTGGATTTGGAACCAAGGAAGTCTGTTCTCAAATAATGATCTATTTGAACATCATGTTTTTTAAATTTCTCAGTAACTAAAAGCCTTTCTCTGTTTGTCCATGACTCCTTCTAATTGTAACAGGTGTTTTGAATGTAATGAGGAGCTCTCCACTCACTGCAATAAGAAATCATTGGCTCAGACCCTGGAATTCTTGCAAAAGCACTCTGTCAAGGCAACATCAGGTAAGATGTTTGGCCTCCTGGAGGTCTCGCCCCATTCTAATGTTGAAAAGAACTTTGTGAGACACATACATCCTCACTGCATTTTCAGCAAGGCTGAAGTCAGTTCTGTTGTAGTTTTTATACAAACATTCGTTTCATTGAGCAGATCTTGCATTTCTGCAGTAAGAGTAGTAAGTGATTGGCCTTGAAAATGGCCTTGATATTCAGATATTATGGATACATAATTCTGTTCAGAATGTCTTGGTGTCTGCTGTACCCCAGCTCACAAGAGTCTAACAGCACAACATGGCTGTTCCACAGTTCCATGGCTGCTGAACAAAGTACCTGTAATACAGATGAACTCATGTATCTGGTCAAATAAATGGACCCTAATTTGTTTTTTTGTCAGTGAGCTGCATACCAACTTGAAATTCAGTGCAGTGCATCTGCTCCCCCTGGTGGTAATGGTTATCTAGGCATCCTCATTGTTACTTCCTACATTTGTGTAGTTGATGAGAGCACTCTGTTACAGGTGAAACTTCTTACGGATGCCACCACTTCTCTCTTCCTTTTACTGAGCTGCTCAGGGCATGAACAGCCCTTTAGTAATACCATCTAAGGGTCATTATTTAGGATCAAGATGATTGTCCTGCTTACCCCCTTTCTTTATCTTTGTCTACGAAAGCTCAATTTCAGTGCGGTATTGTTAAAAGAAGTTTGGTAAGTGTTTAACAAGATTAAACACTTACCAAACTTCTTTTAACAATACTTACAATACTTACCAAACTTGTGTGGGAAAGCCTGGTAGAACTGATTAACTCTTCACTGAAGTCCCCCTGGTTAGCTGTAATTCAGCTCGTCCACCTATTCCAGGGTCAATAGTTTGATTCCTGAATCCCCAAATTGCCCCTGAACTTGCTCTGAACAGTGTTTGATTTCTAACAAGTAGGTTGGCACTTTGTCACAAGTAGGTTGGCACTTTGTCAGAAGTAACTGCTATTATCTTATGAATGTGTGTGAATGAGGAGATGAATAAGAAACACAATGTAATTGCTGTCCATTTATTAATTTATCATTCCTTGGCCCTGCAATGTTGGAGCTATTAAAAGCATTTTATGCATTTTTTTTTTCCAAGCAATGTCTGATAATGGTTTAGAGTGGATGAATCAGGGGATCTCTAGTTTATACTGATACTTGACAGCCTGATTCAGCCCTGCTTTCAGTCCTATGCCCTCTCTGTCCACCTGAGCCATTGTTGCCCAGTCAAGCAACCATATAGGAATTACCCCCAACCCCTTTGTACTTACATACTTATACACCTTCTGTTCTGTGCCTCTCCTGCTTTGTGCTGGCATGCTGAGAGGCCTCTTAGCAGGATGTAGCAGATCAGGGTGGTGGGCATCACCACTTTTGGTCTCACTGGTTGCCTCAGCAAAGCCCAGTTGCCAGTGGCCAAAGGCCAGCCGGCCAGGCCCAGTCAGGCTGGTCCACCATCAGTCTCTCAGCCACGGCTTCAGAGTTGCAGGATTGATGCTGCAGTAAATCCCCCACTCTCACCCCCACTGTGCACATCGCATGACTGCACACATTAGAGGAATTAGGCGCTTGAGCAACGCTTCCCGGCTGGGTTCCCTGCAGAACAAGAGCAGCTGCGTGGGGTTCAGTTATTCCTCTGTTGTTCTTTGTCTTTCCATAGCTATCTGTTTCTGTCCCTCGCTTCCTCCTCTGTTGAGTAGCTGTATGTCTCACCACCTCTGGGCCTGTGTGCTGCACTAGTGGGAGCCAGGGTCCTCAACAAGTCAGAGCGACTGGATCCCAACAGCTGGAGTGCAATAACTCTCAGTGGACGCACATTCACAGATACACCTACTTTACACAGAGGATATAGAACTTACTCATCCACTCTGGCAAATACCCTATTTTTCTTTTGATCTGTATTAAACATTTGCCGGCCATTTCAAATTATTCTGTGTGTCAGTATTAAATTTCATTGAATTCTAATGCAACAATGTATTCTTTGCAACAGAGAGCACAAGCTCTCCCTATAACAAAATATGAATAACTTTTTGTTATTTGCCAAGTACATTACATACCCGAGGAATTTGGAGATTCTTTGAGTAAAATGTGTTTTTAGAAGTCCTATACTCATATAGTTCGTGTTATTCAGCTGCACCAAGGCACAGAGGATTTTAGGGACAAACAGAACCCCACGGACTACAGAAAAAATGATATGTAATAATGTAGCTGCATTTGTTTGACATGTGTGGATATTTCCAGTTTCCAATTCCCATCTCAGTCAGAATGCTCATTACAAACGTATTCTTTTCTAGGAAAATTTTACAATTATTTTTTAAGTGTCCATGTATGTTCATCACAGTATGTGGTTTTTTAAAGATAAACTCATATACCAGTTCTTTGAGTCAGGGGGGCACTTTGTGTGTGTTTTTTTGTATGTCTGTATGTTTGTAGAGGTGCCCTTTATGGCACAAGGTGCCAGCCGTGGGTCCACGTTTTTGGGAGAAGATCTGCTGAACTGGGCGGTCGATACCTACAGCTTTCGCCTTTGCTTCTTTAAATTACCTGTCACCTTTCCTGCCACTGAATTGTTTCACACCGGTCGGCCAAATGCGTATAGAGACGGGCAGCTATTGTTGCAACAAAATAAGAGGTTGTTGTCTGATGAGGAGCTTGTGAAATTGCATTTCAGCATGAAGGCCATGTTTTCAGAGGAAGCTGCTGTTGTACTGTTTTTTCCTATAGACCCCACCACAAAGGATCCCCAGCAAGGATTTTTTTCAGAATCTATAATAATTTTGTACAACAACAGCTCAGGGTAGAAAGAAAGTCGATTAACTGTGCTCTCTCACCATCAAGGCCTTCAGCTCAAGTACCAGAGTCTCAGTAAAAAGTGAATTGACCTCAGGGAGCTTGTAACACAGCTGGGGAGTCTTTGTGGAGCAAATTAAATGTTGGTTAGGGTTAGGGTTAAGAGGGTTAAAATGTTGGCTCTGAATAGGCATCAGAGCTAGTTTCTCAGTTCTGTCTTGTTGAATGGTAGTGATTATTATCAGTTGTTACATTAACATATCATTATATTACCTAATTCAAGTATCATTTGTTTTTTCATCTTCAACAGGGAATCCAAAACCTGAAAATTTGTATTTTATTCGTTATTTATGATTCAAGAAATTAACTGCCTGTTTTTTTTTTATTTATATTTTTTAAATCAATGTTCAATTTGAAATTGTAAAGCAAAAATTGACCACAAACTGAATGTTTGATATTTATTGTGACCAGAAAGCAGCTTCATTTCTTTATGTCTTGTACTTGATAAAATTGCAGAAAAAAACTTGAGCAGTGGCGTTACCAGATTAATTAAATTAATATAAGCTTGAAATCAAAAGGAGAGGTTTTTACTTTCAACAAGTGTTTTACACAGTTGAGCAGACAAGGGGTACATGCAATATGTATTTTACATATAATGGATTGAGTGGGAAGGTTCTCATATGCTTATATTATATATTTTTACATTTTTGCATTTACATTTATCTTGATTCAAAACCTTATATCTCACAGAAAGTAATAAATGAAATGGTCACTTGTCCAGTTAACTCCTTGGTCTTTTCCATGATAGATATCTCCATTACTCTTCCTCTTTGAGAGACCTTGGTGAAAGACAGAGGTGGATGTTATAGTTTATAGTTTTCTTATTCATCTGGTTTCCTGCATCTGGTTGTCGATTTTGAAAGCAAAAGTCTTAAGTCTTCAGTCAGCTTAGCGCAACCGAGTCAGTGGCCAGTAAGATGCCTGTCCCCTGGTGGTGCTTTCATGGAGGTAATCAAGGGTGATTCTGTCTTTACTCCACCACCACACATGAAAGTAGGCCAGATAGTGGGTAGCAAAAGCTGTGTGTCTATGTGTGTGTGTTTGTTTGTGTGTGTGTATGTCTGTAAGTAACATGGCACTGGGTTCTCTTGGCCTCAGATGGCAAGGAAACAGGCTTTTCATGCCCTGCAGTCACAACAAATTAGCAAATTAATAAGACATTTGGTGTTGCCTGGCCTTCCTCTTGACTGCTTGCTCTGCATGAAAGGAGCTGGCCTTGGTCCTCCACACTGCTGCACTGTAAGTGAACATGGAGGCATTAAGCCCACTGGCCATAAATTTGATGGTCTCTCATCAACTGTGAACCAGATTAGGAGGGCAATGAGAAAGCCACTCAAAAAAGCATTTTATTGGAAATGTACTTTTAAAGACTTCTTAAATTATTTTTAGCTTTATCATATCAATCAAGGGCTTGTGAGACTAAAATTGTCACTATGTACTAATGTGCTTGAAAGTTAGAGAGAACAGCAAATGATGGTGTAAAACAGTTTATAAAAGAATGTGTTCTGTTTATGGCATTGTTTTATGAGATTGAATATTCTTACATGAAGTCTGGTGTTGGCCTTGCTTAAACTTGACAAAATGCCACAACAGTGCAAACACATGCACAACAAAACATTATAGTTTTTGAGAGTTTTGTTTGCTAAGTTTGTTTTTTTTTTCTTCTTTTGAAAGCACTCTAGTACTCTAGAGCAAACAAGTCCCATGTTCTTTGTGTATCTCTTGTGTGAAAAAGAGCAGGCAGTGCAGGAGGTGTTGGTTTACATGCGTGCATGTGGACGATCCGGAGCACAGCGATGCTTTCTTTTACCCTGGGGAAAGGCTCCACAGTGTCACTGCTGCCCATACTCGGTGGCTGAGCAAGGAGGGCCAGGTGGTGGTGCCGAGTGCAGCACAGTCAAGCGTGGACGCAGCGCATGCTGACATTTGCCTTCGCTGACTGCTGCAGGGAGAGGAAAAATCTGCTTTTCCATATGCTTGTGCTCGTTGCAACCCTTCCCTCCACCCACTGCCCCTCCTGCCCTCCTCTGCCCCCCTCTCCCCAGTCTCAACCAGATGGCTCCCTGAACATTGTTTACCTTGGGTGACGGTCCCAGATGCAGAGTGTGTCCATCGGCATCCCCATTCCGCCCAGTTAGTTTCCTCATTCCTCTGCTCCCTCTTAGCTGAAGTGCCAGTCACTGCTCTTACACTGAAGTTGCATGAAGTCTGTTGATTTTGTGTTTCCTTTTACAAACACTACAACGAGCGGAGACACTCATTTACACGCCCTTTCTCTTTCTTTCTCCTTTGCTCAATTGTTTAGACTTGCATAAACACATCTCTTCACACCTTCTCCGTCTCCCTCCAAGTCCAAAAATAAATAGTTTGTTTTTCTGACCATGGCTACGGTCTTTCCTCATCTTCTCTTGTTTTCCATGCATTGTATGTGTTGACATATGGGAGCTCCCTTATGGCTGCATATTGAAGATGGAAATAGGCCTCCAGATGTTGCCAGCACGGAGGACCAGATGTATTTAGAACTACTGGGTAGAATGCTACAAAACCACGTTGTCCCAACAAGCTGAACCTCACCCCTCTTAGTCCCCAAACTACAAGACTCTCTTTATCTCTCTTTAGTACTGAATGTTTTCAGTTAAAGCACTGTAGCCTGAATTCAAAGCTACACAGTTTATGCAGCCAAGAAAAACATAATAGTGCAGCATATCTGAAAGAGATTATGCACGGTGCATGTGTGTGTGTTTGTGTTCAAATAATTTGTTTTCTCTTCTAATATCTAACAGAAAAGTTGCCCTTTACCCCCATTCCTTTGAGTTGAATTTGATTGAGAGTATAAAATGCAAATTGCTGGGCCATGAGTAAAAAGCCTACAGTTTGCATTCCAGTGAGTGTGACCAGGGCACCTCTGCTAATGTCCTTGGCCTTGAGGAGGAAGCGCTTGTTGGGTAGCGGCCAGCAGTGGGCTTACCTCTGCTGTAGGTTGAATAGCTTTTTTTCAATAAATGTGTTGTGCACAAGTAGTGGTGTTATGAATTGAATATGTGGTAAGGCAAGGCCATTTGTGTGTTTAGGAGAAGAACGGCGAGAGTAAAGGTGCAAGTTGTTATGATGATTGCAATGGTTTATGGTTCAATTGAATTTCCTTAGTTTGGATATAAGCAGGTTAGGGTCAGTGACCTTGCTGCTAGCCTGCTCTCTTGACGGGTTTATATAGGTGAAGTGCTTGTGGCCCAAACTCTTTTTGTGTTTATCAGTTTTTATTTGATTTCTATACAGTCTGTAGGCCTTAAGACACAGTAAAAAGTGGCCATTTTGCACCGATACACCTTATGATCGGCTTGCAACACAGGAGCATGTAGTTTCATGCACTTAATGGTAAAAAAGTCATTGAAACTTTTGCCTGCCTCAAGAAACTCTGCTAGTCAATTTACATCTTTTCATGAAAGATTGGAAACTGAGTATAAAAACATGATGATGCACTTTGGAAAAAGGTCAGCAGTATATAAAAATAAATAAAACTCGTATTGAATGAGCTTGGCGGTCATGTACATTTACCAGAACCATAGAATAAAAGTAAAAATATTTATTCCTTCATCCATTAATAAACTATCAGCGTGTTTACCATTTAGTATTTAACTCATGGCACAGCAACCAAATATATGTTGGGGTATTTTTTAATGAATGTGACTGTGTTCAGCACCTCCTGGTGTTTTGGATCATGAAGGCAACATAAATGGTGTAAAATTTTTAATTTCTGTAGACAGGAGAAAAATCCTCTATGTTTTCTGAAAATCTTTACAAGTTGTTTTTTCAATAATGTTTACAACATCCCTTTTTTCTTTACTCACGGCCACATTAAAGCCAGTTTTGTTAGAAACCTTTCATCTTAAGGAGGTATTAATTTTTTTATTGTGAAAAATTCTAAAGCTTTACAATACTAGAAAAAGTGCGGAAAGTTCAATGTTTGATCACTTGACTTGAAAATTCAGCAGCAGATATTGGCACAATGTTGTCATGTTATGCAGTTACTATTATGTTCAATAAGACTAAAACGATCTCTGATCTTTTTTGTTTTTTCCTTCTTAATGAAATCCCTGCTAAATAGCTAAAGTACTGTATGTTGTGGCATAAAGGGATTGTGTAATACAAGACTGAGCTTTTCATTCATTATAAAACCTATGTTATTGTGCATGAAGCTGAATGTCTGGGATTTTTTGAATCTGTCCAACTTCTCCTGTATCACATTAGTGAACGCCTCTCTGCCTCAATTTGCAATTTCCTTTTCAAGTATCCATTCATTGCTTCATTCATCTCACTTCTTTAACTTTAAATCTATTAGCACCACCTCCATTTCTTATTCTGTCTGAGCAGGGGTGTTATAGCATATTCACACATAGACATTATTCCCCAATTGCAAGTACCAATTTTACATAGAAAGTGGTGAGAAGTTTATCTGTAATTTGGTAATTTATTCAATATGATATATAGAACTGGAGACTTAAATAGTACTGTAGTCTTAAAATTAAAGTTACCTTTGTAAAACCTTTCAGTTATCCACATTTGTCAAGTGAGAGACATGGTTTTCTCCTTCCTAGACACTTGAAGTCGTGTATAGTGGATTCCTATACACTGAGATTACATAGTTTTTTCTCTGCTCTTATATTATAGGTGTTTATTTTCCTTACTTCATTGTTCTTAAAGGATTCTCTGGGACAAATACAATGGATATATAGGAACCGAAGTCTCTCTCTGCAGATACTCATTATTAATCAACTGTACTTGGGATGAATGTCAAAAAGCTTCATAGTAACAGAAATTCACATGTATTACACATAAACCGAAAGAAAAAAGTAGAAGCAAAGAGTAAGATTTTTCTTGTTCGGCCCAAAGGTTAGTCCTCTTTTAATTTTGCATACAAGCAAACATTTTTGCTAAACACATATAATTCCTTTTAAATAAACAGACTATGTGCATCTTGACCTTCACTTACTCTTATTTAGGGTTTCAGGACCCCTCTTAATCCCAGCAGCATCCCATTCACCTTTAATTTTTGAAGTGCACAAGTAGCCTGTGCCTATAAATGGCGAACGAATTGGAAATCTTAAAACACATCCACATGATTACATCCACATAACATTCATTTTGGGTTTGTCGTATACAGTGTGTAGAAAATAATAAAAGTGTACATTTTCTACACATTGATCAACATGACATTGTTATATTATTCATTTTTATAATTGGTATTGGTACAAATGGTGTAATAGATAAAGGAAAAGATGACGGTGGAATCTCAGCACTGCTTTCCATTTCAGGCTTCCTTATAAGTTGGCTAATATGTAGCTACTAGCTCATGTCAGTAACATGTTTTTGGTATGGAGTCATCATGGTGTTGGCTTTGTTGTTAGCTTCTGGCGCATCATTAGCTCGCACAGCTACACTACCTACTGCGGTCTGTCCCCAGCAGACTATCTATATGTCGCTGTTAGATTCTGACCATCTGTGTCTGAGTATCTATTGAAGGTTAGTTTTCATTGGTGATCAGAAGTAACAGCTGGCTCTGGAGAGCCATCCCTCCAACCCTGGCCCCCACCCCTCCCTCACTAACCAGCGGAAACTTCTGCAGCTGTCATCTGCTTTCCCAAATGACCCAGCTTTCTTTCCAGCTGCTATCCCAGCACCCTGCTCCCAGCCCCAGTCCTGCTTCAAGGCTAAGCCCAATTTTTTTTCTGCATCTTGCTGCAATCCAAATTTTATGGCGGCCAAAATTCTTTAGCTTCAAGGCTGACAAGCCACCCTCTCAGCTTTGTCTTTGGGTTATGCTGCCAAGAATTAGTACCAAACCTAACTTCAAAGTAAAAGCCAAAACAGTGACAGTGTCTTTTCCATGTCAGAGACAGTCCACACACTATCCACACATGTGTAATTTCCGGAGTTGTGATGTACCTCTTTAATCTTTTTACTGATAAACATGAACTTCAAGTTTTATACTATTGTAAATAACTGCACTGTTTTTTGTTTGTTTGTGTGTGTGTTCAAGGTGCATCACCCAAGATCATCAAGTTGCAAGAAGAACTATCAGATTACACTGACCCGCCCAAAGGCAAGAGTGCAGCTGTCAATAGCACCTTGGTCCCTGTCAAAGGCATAAATAACCTTGGTAACACCTGCTTCTTCAATGCTGTCATGCAGGTTAGTACAGATGTTAACTAGGTGAAACTACATGTTTTTTATATGTGTGTGTCTCTGTGTTGTTAGTGAAGAAACTAAAGCATCTAGATAATAGCTACAAGAAAGAAAGCCCAGGTTATGGATGCTTTGGTTGGTTATTGCTACTCGTGCCTTGAGGAGGACGATGGTGTAGTAATAGTAAACTATTAAGTTAGTAATAAAATACCTGAGAAAATAACAGAAGTGTAATTTTATTAGTTAAAATGAATTTTGTTCACCACAGATAACCTGCTTCCAAGTCATCTCAGGAGACCTTATGATAGAATGGAAATGCCTGTTACTCATTAGGCTGACATGGCATTGTTAATGTTTGCGCCTTTTGCAATGTGTAAACACTTCTCAAGTGCTGCCTCTCTGAGGTCTGGCGTATAGTAAACTAGATACAGTCTCACAATGACTTTGAGTGTTTGCAGGCTGGGGCTTGAGGTCATTTTGAAGCATATTCAATGCAGCAGTAAATGCAGTGCTGGCTTGGACACTCTTACCTACCCATATATGAGTGGCACTCAGTTGGTACAGAGCATGTTCACCATACAACACAGCCACAGAGCCTCCCCAGTCTTTCTCTGGTCGTGTCATGGTGACTGCAAACTGACATGCCTCTTCAACAATGAAGCTGTTTTTTCCACCATTTTGTTAATCACCCTCAGGGCCTTACTCATTGATTGAAATTTGAGTGTGCGCGCTTTACATCCTCTTCCCTCCCTTTCCCTGTCTGTTTGTATTGTCTGCTTGAAAATTGCAATCTTTCTGGTGAAAACACATAATTGTCAGAGGACGAGCTGCGTCTGTGCTCACAATGCCAGCTCCATTGTGTGTTTTCCATAGCAACTGTCTTCATTGCCAGGATGTGACAAAACAAATATCTCTTGAAAGGGAAGGAAAAGATGTTTCTCTAACATGAAGGGACAATGACTGCTTCAGGCTATCTCCTCACCAAGGATCTTCTCCACATTTCAACCTCACAGATCATAGATGGATTTGAAAGCCTCTTTCAAAATAATGAACTCGCCACAAGTTTCTTAAATTCTACTAAAAAGGGAATAACATTTTCACACTGGTATTTTAATTGACGACACTGAATTGCTGCAAGCTTAGAGTGGATATATTTTTATATCTTTGAAAGATTATCACTTTTTTGTTGTTGTCTTTTGGCAAATACATACAGAAACATATATACAGAAGAAGCTCCCTCTGCATGATACAAATCCCTTGTGCAATATATAGAAAGTATTTAATAGA
>JAQNCA010000030.1:22618791-22631302 GCA_029783725.1 Acanthurus tractus
AGATGGCAAGAAAAAGCGAAAATTAATATTTTTCTATAGATTTTATTTGGTTGTTGTTCCTCTTGTAGTTTTCAGCATTTTGACTTTTAATGTGTGGGTTTGATTTTAGCTTTGAAGTTAGAAATTCATCTCAGTGTTGTTGGTTTATTATCATGTGCAGTATGTTGTATAAGTTAAGGCTAGGTCATATGTCAAAATATCTTACCCCAAATTTTTGTGCAGAATTATAAATGAAACCTCGTCATCATTGATATCATGTTGATTTTTTGTAAATGCTGTTTGACAAGTTACGGAATAGCACAAGTAAACTTATTTTTACGTTTAAAAGATTTATGAACCCTAAAAAATATGACTTCATATGGAGTGTCTCTGTCAAATGCCTTTTTTAGAGTTGTTTGTTCTCGGCTTGTGGCCTTTGGCTGCATGGTTGTAGCTGATACCCTTACATGTGATCTCCTCACTGTTTGACTGTCTTGCAAACTGTCTCAGATGCTTTTATGGAGGTTGTGAATTGTTTTTTGCTGCCAAGTAACATGTTAAACTGATCAATGCAATCTTTGTTATAACATGTCGCTGCACACTGTCAGTTTTGAAAAGTTCTGTCCCTTTCTTGGTTCTTTAGTTCCCTTCTTTCATCGGTATTTTATTTAATTTTATTTTTTTCCCTTTCAGGGCTCCGCGTTTCAAGGGCTACCAACAACAAGACAGCCAGGAGCTTCTGCACTACCTAATGGACTCCATACGAGTAGAAGAAACAAAAGTGAGCTTATGTGTGTGTAAATGTGAAATCCATTAGAAAAAAAAATACAAATATATGTATGCATGTATAAATATATATGTATGTATGTACGTAATATACTCACACACACAAACACACACACAATCACATCATAGCTTTGGCAGTAAAAGAGAACCGCCTCCCCTCTCCACCCTTCAAAGGGCAATTAGGAGACCCTACAACAACCCTACAACTCTGTGGGGCAGAGTTGCCCCCCGTGGCCCCACCAGTGGCTACGTGAACCCAGGAGAAGAAGTAAGTGGGTGTGTCAGTGGTCAGCCCAGACCCAAGAGGGGCCACAGGCTGGGCTCCTCTTCTCCCATTCAAACTTGTGAACACTGACAGTTGTGCCACTTAGGGGACTTGCAAGTGGCACAACCAGTTTCATTGTGTGATCTTGGGAAACCCACAGCTGCTGAATGAGGTCCAGGGCCGTCCTATTTTGCTTGAGGGTCACCCACAGCCCCCCTCCTACGGACCTCCTGCACACTCACACACACGAACACGCATACACACTCACTCACTCACTCATCAGTCTGTCTCCCAATCCAATCAAGGAGGTAAAGGAGGAGGGGGTACAGCCTCCTCTATTCATTCACTCAGAAACTCATTTATCCTGCCAAGCACATTCAGACATACAGTGGCATTTTTGCCTCCATTATTGAATAGTTTGGGTTTTTTGCTAAATAAGAGCATTACATTAGTCCAGCTTTTTACTTTTTTTCACAAAGTTGTAACATGTTTTAGAAATTAAATTAGTATAGCTTCTTCAAGCACAAAAAATTTTTTTTGCCATTTTTTTAATATATATCTAGTGAGTGTAAATAAACCCATTTTTGAGTGGGCACATTTGAGTGACTGATTAATGCCATACAAATTCAAAACACTTGATGTCCTGTGTTAGGGTGCGTGCATGTGTCTGAGGAAACTGGTACTTTTGCAGTGGATGTCACCAACCTCTTAGAGGCCCTAAGTGTTTGTGTTGATTGGCCATTAGTATCAGAGATCTAAATATGCTAATTTTCCACCCCAGTCAATTATCACCAATTAGCTGAGACGGTAGGTATTACTCTCTCAGGGCATGGACTGTCCTTCTTCGCCCTGTCTTCATTTTAGTTTCCACCCCTGCACCCTTGCACCAGCAATTCTCTCCGCCCCCCCAACCCCCTCCCTCAGCCCATCATGTGTGGGACAGAGCACACTTACAATGGGGAGGGAGAGACGGAGGCTGGGGGGGTTACTGGTAATTAATTAGTAGGGGAGCCTCAGCCTGGTTTGACTGTGCTGACTGAGTGGGGTGCAGGCTGGGATTAACAGGACTTTTTGACCTAAATAGCCAGTCCAGTGCGTGGGTCCCGGGACGATGGGGGCTGACTGGTCTCGACTGCAGACATGGACCATGGCCAATTATCTATTGATTGGTGCTTTACTGTGGCTGTGCCTCTTCACAGCTCTTTCACCAACACACTCACTGACCATGTCACCTTCAATAAGAGGGCCCCGTGAACAACGCATACACACACACAAACATGCACAGTTAATTAAGAGAATCCCATGTCAATGTTTTTGGACAAGCACAATAATTATTTTACACTAATGATGCCTATAATAGGTACACCTGTCAGACTGAGCTGTGGGCTAGATTTTGATATTACACTAATGAATGTAATGGAGAGAAATAAGGGGGAAAAAATTGGGTGAATTTCGTTTGAATTTATTTAATTACATTTTTGTCCACTAATATTACTTTAAGTCTATTGAGTGATTTTTATTTAATTGCATGTTGTTGTTTTTTTCCAGAGGGTGAAAGCTGGAATCCTGAAGGCTTTCAACAATCCTACAGAGAAGACAGCAGATGAGGAGACCAAACGCCAAGTCAAAGGTTCATTTGCTTACTACAACAAGAAACTGGCCTAGATCAATAGCTCCATCTTGTGGTAGCAAAAGGAAATACTACTGCTTTAAAGACAAAACAGTATAGTCTGTTGGATATACTTATAGTGTATGCATGCATGTATGCATTGTGATGATGTATGATTTCATCAAAATCAGTGGTATACCTGTAAGTGTCAGGCCTGTTCAAGCCAGTGACACTGTGTCCTGATCTAATTCTCTGATAGTTCTCCACTTTCATCCGAGGTATTAACAGCGAGTACCAAGTATAGTGAGTGAATGATCAGATTAGTTATTACACAACTAAGCTTTTCAATCAATGATCAAACTATGTCTCTTTTTCCTATTAGCATACGGAAAGGAGGGTGTGAAGATGAACTTCGTTGACCGCATCTTTGTAGGCGAGCTGACCAACACAATCATGTGTGAGGAGTGTGAGCATGTAAGTTTATGTGGTTGAACCTTAGCAAAGGATCTGAGTAGTCAGTGTGAAATGATCAGGCGTATGCATTTAAGTGTTGCAGTCATTAAAACACAAAAGGGGACACAAAGGGGTGACATGTTCAAACTTTCCTCTGCAAGTCTTGTATTCAGAGAGCAGTTTCTTCTGATCTCATGAAAACCGGTATAGCTTTATTGTGAAACCTTCCCTACCTTTTTTATTACATTATTTTCATTTTGCTTTGCTTTTAGAAAGATGGTCCACCTAGAAAACATCATTTTAACCTTACCAGTAGTGCTTATTATCTATTTAAATTATTTGGCTTTAAGTTGCTGAGTTTTTTGGCTTGGACATGTTAACTGTCTCTCTCACACAGTGAAATAAGATGGCACTTGGCCAGTGGTGCTCAAAGTGCCAACAATACATTTAAGAAACTCAATGTGACAACAATGTGGCGCTCCAGAGATCAAGACCTGGTTACTGAGGACACTGCATGCCTTGATTTTTTTCTTTTCAGCATGCAGATAGAAGTGTGCCAGCTCACCCAGTACCACTGATCCATGCAGTGTTAGAGCTCAGACAAGGAACAGGCAGTTAATGTTTACATTTGCTGTCATGAGCACAAGCATGTTTGACAGTAAATGCAGCTGGTTACTTTATAGTACAGAGGAGGCAGATGTCTTTACAGCCAATGTCTTCAAATGAAATGGCTCACTAAAAGAGTCAAACCCTCCAAAGCAGCATTATGTAAAACTGGTACGATGTGCAAATTGTTGCCCTCAGAGTTTCTGACTGTAATACCTCTGCCATAAAAATAAATTCAAGGTTTAAATGACTCGATTGTAAGGTAAAATGAACTATTTTTTCCTCTTTATTGAAGTCCTCTTCTTTACCTTCGCCTCTGTCATAGTGAGGCACCTGAGCCATTTGGGTTTCCAGGTTTGCTGGCTGTAGTTGCTGTCCATGACGCCCTGCTCCCTGCCCATGCACCATCAAAATGTTTTTAAGATGTTTATTTAAGACAAAATAGTTACATAATGAAGCTATTTGTTGCTATTCCTGTTTTTGTTGTTACATCCAGATACATTTTTGGCTTTGATACTAACAAGCAAATAAAGATGTTGTACTAAAGTAAGAAGACACAGAAGTCACTCAGGGGGGGAAAAAAAAAAAACGAAACAAAAAAGCACTTCAAGGACCAGCTCACATAGTTGTCAACAGGCTTTTACAAAAAGTGTGGGAGCTCAGAATTGTTAACAAAGCACCTGCCACGGTGAAAACTAAAGAATATCCTTGAGGGTAGTGAGCACCAGGTGCAGAGCTTGAAAGGAAAAAGCACATTAACAGCCAGTTTCCGCATCTCTTTGAAGATTTGTTGAAAATATCATTTTATTTATGACAACTGCTTTTACTTAACCATTAAAAAATGATGAATTATCTGATACTAACACTGATTTTTATGTGATTTCTCTTTCAGATTTCCACAGTTAAGGAAGCATTTATAGACATCTCGTTGCCCATTATAGAGGAGAGGGTGAGCTGCTACAACTGTTTTATCAAAAAAAATCTACACAAATAGTATGAAAAGAGAGATTTTTTTAGGGTGTCAGGCATGTCTCAGTGATAAATTGTTCTCAGGATAGAAACTGATCATTACTTCACCAAATTCTAACAGTTTTGCTCAAAACTGCTCATGCTTTCTTTGTCCTCCTCAGATATCAAAACCATCCAACCCTGGTAGGCTTGGAAAGGGCAGCAGGGAGCAGGACAGCCACGTGACCCACGGCGACCAGGTTCTTTCTGCAGTTCAATCTGTCAACAGAAACGCCAGGAAGCTGAGCGGACAGGTAGGCTGCAGAAATTATGAGAAATGGATCAATTTGATTCTTAACCTCTAAAGTGTTTCATAGCATGTCGTGCCTTGTTTCTACATTAACTCTGATTTATTATGTAAATATTCTGATACATAGAGATACAAAACTTACACATTATTAAGCATCTAGCAACCACACAAGCCAACACAGGATATATCATAGGACATAAATTGTTTAGGAAGATTACTCTAATGTCTCCAAGCTGTCTTGCTATATCTGTGTGTTGTGTTGATCCTGAGGTTGAAGAGTTCTAAGTTAGTGTCAGTTTCCAGCAAGGCTAAACAAAACTCAAGATATAATCTGAATCAAGAGTCTATCTCTCTGAAAGGGGCTAACATGTTTGTTCTTCTTTGGCCCAGAAGCAGCAGAGCAGGAGGTCTTCAAGCTCTGTGGAGGAGAAGGGAGCAGGCTGCAGTGCTGAGCGGCCAGAGGAGGAGGGGGTAGCTGGTGGATCAGCCCGTGGTGTCTCCGTTTGTAAGATGGCTGCTGCTGGCAGCCTATCAGACGGCAGTGAAAGAGACTCCGGTGCTCAGGACAGCAGTAATGACGCTGACAGTGAGGCCTCAGAGAGCGAGTGGGCCCCACGCACCTCCTCCTCCAGCCACAGCCACGGCCATGGGCACGGGCACATGTCCACCCCATCGTCCTCTTCCATCCTTACTCCATCTCCTACGCCCATCTCTGCCTCCTCCTCATCATCATCAGCCTCTACGAGGCAGGGGGGCGCCGTAGAACAGCTAGTTACTGCAGTGTCAAAGGTCAACCTCGGCTTCACTTCTGGGGACTGCTGTCCTTCTACGCACTTTTCTGTAGAGGAGCAGGGGGAAGCACACTCACGAGATAACCTCCACCATCAGCACCACCAAGGGGCTTTTCAGGCGCTGTCCCACAGTTACACACCCAGCTCCAAGGAGTGCTCCATCCAGTCCTGCCTCCACCAGTTCACCTCTGTGGAGCTGCTGATGGGCAACAACAAGCTGCTGTGTGAGAACTGCACTGAACGCAGACAGAAGCAGCTGCGCAAGAGCGGCTCAGCTGGTAAGAGAAAACATCTGGAACAACAAAAACCAGTTGGCAAATAATCAATGTGATACAGTTTGAATTATTGCACCATTACCATGTACACCCACCCACTGCATCTCAAGTCTACAGGGAACACTTACAGTGATCGTCCAAACAAGTCTGTCCTTTGAAAATTAAACTCGTCACCAGTTTGTTGTTGGCTATTAAAAGTTTTGCAGTTTTGGCCTTTACTGATCATGGAGGTAAACAACTGGATTTATTCTAAGTCTTTGGCTCCTGTTTTCAAAAATCAGCTTTGTGGTTTTTCTGAAGTTGAGCAGCAGGTTGTACGACATGATGACATAAACTGTCTTTGTAGTTTGTAATCCAACAGATGATGGTGATGTCATCTGCAAACATCACACATAGCTCTCTTTATGTTGAGATTAGTTATGGGTGTAGAGAAAGAGCAGAAAGGATGTGCCGGGGGGGCTCCCATGTTAAGCATTTGAGTGGAGTAGAACAATCTATGGTTGGACATACAGCTCACGTCTTAATCCCTGATTCTTGATGCTTAACTCTGTTAGGATCATCAATAGCGTGATTCCGCACGTCAGATCCACAGCAAATTCTTAACAGTGTAAAAATCAAAGGCTACAATCTCCCTCTTTTTAAATACAGTTTTGCTTTTATTCCTCTCTATGAGATTTAGGACCATGTTCATTTGAATTAAGCAGAACAAATGGTGTTTTTTGTTGTCGGTGTAGATAAGAAGATGGAGAAGATTTACACCAGCGCGAGGAAGCAAATGCTGATTTCCTCACTGCCTCCAGTCATCACATTGCATCTTAAACGCTTCCATCAGGTGAGCACGTGCTGCTTCTCCATCTTATCATACTCATTTTATCATACAGACAGATAAATGTTGCATTTGATGGAGTAGTGTGTGTTTTTCTACATAAAATAGTGACAGTGTGACACCTGTGTTTGGTCTGCAGCCTGAAATGTTAATGGGTGCTGTGCTTCTGTTTTCATATTTTAAGGCAGGGATGAACTTACGAAAAGTGAACCGTCATGTTGATTTTCCCCTGATTTTGGATCTAGCTCCATTCTGTTCAGCGTCCTGCAAGGTAATAAATGAGTAAATTAATGTTGAAAAAAAAAATGGTGTGTTTAAAAGTGAAACTCCTCCATGTCAAACTTCTGATTTTTCGTGTTTTTTTGTGACTCTCTCTTGCATTTACTGTTACTTTTCTTTAAATGACTAAAGATTTTTAGTTATCCCTTGGTTCAGTCACACAGTTTGCAATGAATGTCCTTGGTTGGTACGGCTCCTCGACACCTCCACCTCTATGTCTTTTCTTTTTTATATCAATTTCTCTTTTAAATAACTTTGTTTCTGGTGTTTTTCCAGAACTTGGCGGCTGGTGAGCGTGTCCTCTACAGCCTGTATGGGATTGTCGAACATAGTGGGTCAATGAGGGGGGGCCACTACACAGCATATGTGAAAGTACGCGCTCCGCAGAGGAAGACTGAACAGCACCACAAAAACCTGCCAGGTCAGAGGGTATCTCATTGAAGCTCCTTTAAGACCTTTTATCCTCATTGTTACTGTGTGTCTTTAAGTTATCAAGGAGAGCAGCCAGAGTTTTGAAGCAAAGGCACCATTGTTGTTACTTTGAAAATGTCCTCTACAAATCGCAGAAATTCTCTTCTTTCTTCTACTCAAGCAGCGTCCAGATTTAACGGTGCAGAGCAGCGCTGAAAGAAACTAGACAGACTTGTCCTTGTAGCTAAAAACTTAATGTATGAATTGACACAACATAGCTTGTTAACAACACAAGAAATCAAACCTGTTGTTAGAGAGACTGCTGAAAAAATGTGTGCTGTACAGCATCTGCCTGTTGTAACGGCATCACCACAGCTCCTTTCTTAGCTTGTGTCTGTCTGTCTTGTGCCTGAATTGACATTTGAAGCACAGTTTGAGTACAAGAATGCCTTCTGGTTTGTAGTTCCATTGATGACTGAGGCCCCACAGAGAGCTGCTGTGCCCCATGATATTAACGCTCTGTGCATATGTCTGTTTCAGGTGCGAGGGACGCCAGCAGCAGCTCGCCGGGCCAGTGGGTGTACATCAGCGATACCACCGTTCAGACTGTACCAGAGTCAAGGGTACTCAACTCTCAGGCATACCTGCTCTTCTACGAGGAACTGCTGTAATATGACTAATGAAACAGAGTTTTCCTTGGTCTCTCTTTTGCTTCGTATTGTTTTCGGCACATGCATGTACTACTCCTCTTACTGTATTTGTAAGTGGGTGAAGGGAAGAATAGTGAAAGACATCACTGTTCACTTGTCTTACATGAGAGGGATGATCGCTGTGTCTTTTGCATATAAATTCTTGGTTAGAATTGAAAATTTTGAATATCTTAGATATATAAAGGATAAACATCAAATGTTAAAATAATTATTTTTTGCTTTAATGCAGCGCAGATATTCATTCATGTTTCCTGTTTTAAAAGTGCAGCCCTTTAAAGGAAAAGGTGTGGAGAAATGCTTGTCAGTAAAGCTGAGCTGTTTTCAGTTTATTGTTTGTCTCTGTCACGATCACATGAGATAACTGCATGAGGGAGTTCCAGCCCTGTTTCTCACAGGAAAATAAGCAGAATAATCGCATGCTAAGCTGCGCTCAGCAATGACCAGTTGATGTCAGTTATGTGTGTGCACACGTTCGAGTGAATGAGTGAGTGTGAGACGGAAGAATGTAAATTTAAGGTGCTCTGTGTATCATTGGCTCATCAGTAAACCATTGCCATATAAAATTTGAGTCAGTATTATAGTTGTGTTATTAACTTAATGACTGTCATGATGAAATTTTAGTTCTCTGTCGACACAAAAGATTTTTTCATTGGCACCAGCTCAGGTTGAGACATTTTTCTCTTGATTATACAACAAGTCAAGAGAAAAATGTCTTCAGACGTTTGCCTTTTTGTAAGTTAATAAAATGATGGAAGAGGGCAAGTAGAAAAATCACTGGTGATAGAGTTTATGGAAAAATAGTTGTACATTTGAGAAACTCAAGAAATAATAATACAGCACAAGTGGTGCTAAAAGTCACCAGAAAACGGCTGCGAGCTCTTTATTTATGGTGATAGTAATCAAGCTATCTCAGCTCATAATAGTTTGCATCAACTTACTGATTTAAATTGCTACACACAGCACCTTTGAGGAGTAGCACAACAGTTGTTTTACAGCCTACTTTGGAAATGGATTGTTTTTTTTGTACATCAGAATGTATACATGTTAGACTATCAGTGAATTACATTTGCCAAAGACGAGTTTTGCAGCTGCATGTTGGAGCAGGAGGGCAGAACCAAACACACAAGGACTTAACTTCATCCACAGTTTCCTTAACATTAGTTTTCTTAAGGCCATCAGTATTTCCCTGGAGTGTCGTTTACACCAACAAACACACTCCCATGTTTATTAGACACATAAAGCACCTCCTCTGCCTTCATTGCATTTCAGCTTTACTGTTACAGTGTAGACAAAAAAAACATTAAGATGTTCAACAAAGAGTGTCAGAGCTGTGACAGACTGACTTTTAATTCCCTCGAACTTTCAGTAAGATTGAACAAGAACTAAAAAAAAAAAGTGAAAGGCTCTAAGCCTGGCTAGAAAAATACTTTGCTGTAATGTGCATGGGTTAATGTTCTAATGAATGTATTGCCTTTTCTTGAAACGTTTATGTCAAATGAGCTTTTCATCTTTTCTATGAGAATATTTTAGATGAAAACATTTCTCTTGCTTGGCGGACATTTGCCAGAGCAGCAAGAGGTTTTCTTTGTGTCGAACACACGCATCAGAATCTAGAGGTTTATTGTTTTCTTTCCAAACGGGGACGAATTCAGTGCCTGTGCCTCAGGTTTACGAAACCTGTGCATGGTGAGAAGAAAAACATATGCATAGAAATGTGTGGCATATTTATATACAGTATGACTTACTGTAAACAGAAATAAGGAGTATATGGAACTGTACATACTGGAAATAACACAAAATCATGGTGCTTCTGGCGTGCAGGGTTTTTCCTCAAAACAGAGTTGTTTCCAGAAAACTGTTTGATTTCAGTTATGAAATGATACACATTTGGAATGAGTATAACTACATATACTGTATCAAAATAAATCTAATTTATGAACTGAATTTTCTTCAAGCCTCATTTTTCTTTTAAAATGTTAGCCTCTCGTGAAACAGCACTGGCAGAAGATGGATCAGAGTGGAGAAGATTTTGTTGTTTCTGCTTTGGACTCCATGTCACCATGTTTTTACTCTGAGCCAGACGTCGTCCACTGTTGCTCTCGGCTGTCGCCGCCGATCCCGCAGTGCCATATTCAGCCCATCTTCACCGGTGATTGGCCCTGACGGGTGCAAAGCAGCACTGCTTCAGAACATGTCGGGAGCTGGTGAAGAGGAGGTGGGTGTGGAATCTGGAAAAGGGCAACGTCTAAAAACATTGCCTTACATGTCCTCTCGTTCCCACACGCTGTGACATCCCAGTCATGCCGCTGGAACATTTAAACCGGTTGTCAGGCCGCCACCAACAAAAAGAGCAAATCTTCTCTGATATGTATTTGTCTATTTTTGAAGCCAAAGGGGGGGGGCTTTCTGCTCGGGGACATGCTGCTGAAGCATTAGATGTGATTTAATCTCACTTAATGAAAGGTCCCCATCCCCCACATGTGAGTTTGTTGGAAACTAATGCTGGAATGCTCATTAATGTCCACCTACCTACCAGCAGTGGAGGTTAAATTCTGCTGCTCTTGTCGCGCACACCATCTAACTGTCAGTCTCACCTTAGCTGACACCACTGCACACACACATCCTGCGTCCACACACAAAACTCTCAACACATCACCTCGTGCAAAAGTCCACACATTGAGAATGCACATGCCTCAGGCTTTACCCCTCACAGTGCATATACATCACCACTACTTATTAACACCAACACAGCACATGACAGAGCCCTGAACAACACCTGCCCGTAACCCTTTTCTAAAACAGAGCATGTGTGAAGTACATTTCTGACATGTTTCAGGAGAATGTGGCACTCAGCCACTGAACATCAGGCCGGTTTTGGTCGTTTAACTTACAGCGCTCCATCTGTAATGCTGTACTAAAACTGAACCTAGTTGATATGTCATCTCTAGATTTAGAACATTTGTTCTTTATGTGTCATGTACAAAAGTAGCTACAAAATGTATTTTAAAGTATCAAAGTAAAAGTATTTATTGGGTGGAAAATGGCCTCTGTCAGTGTCATGGTGCTGATTGATGTGTTATGTTTTAGGTTGTTGCTGATCTAAGAAAGCTAACATCAACCACGTTATATTATTGGGAAGATAAATCTATAACAAAGGGTCATATTTTATAACCTGATATTGATTTGTATGAATACCCGAACCTGCAAAATAACAGTAACTAAAGCTGTTAAAAACACATCTAATCAAGTCTAATTACTAAGGTAAGTTACATCACTTATGGACTCATAAAACATCTGGCCCCAGCTCTCCTTGCAATAGGCACATCCTTGTGTTGATCCTGCCTGTTTTTTTAAATTTGCTTCAGTCTTTACTGTTTCTTATGTTTGTTTTTTGTTACCAAATTAAGAAGTATTATTTTTTAGCTACACCTCAAGGTGCACTTTCTTAAAGAACTAAACCTGTACAGTTATTATATGTCCAAAACACAGTTCACACCACAGAATTCCTGAATTATGTTCTTGTTAACATAGCTGCATTAATCTACAGCAAATAAAACAAGTAACAAGTATTTTTTCAACAAAGGACATTTCAATCCTCTGTTTAATCTTCATAAAAGCAGTTACAGTTGTTCTGCAGAAAGGTAAAGATGAAACAGCTCATCTCAGTCTTTCTGGCCTCTGAAAAAGCAAAGGAGGACAGTCTCATCACAGCAGAGGTAACAGTGATCCATGGTATTAATGGACCTGATGGCTCAGACACCAGACAATGTGAGTGATGATCCCTTCATCTCACAGTGTTGAAGGAGTCATCCACCTCGACCGGCTGCTCCATGATGACCAGCTCCTCCTGCTGTGTGATGATGACAGGAGGTTCATCAGCAGGAGTCAGAGGAGCTTGTAGAGTAGAAAACACTAGATGAGACTGGTTTATGGCTTGGTATTATTGAAGTCGACGTTGGCAGGAGGTTCAGCAGGGACAGTAAGAGGAGCATGTGGAGATGTGACACCAGAATCTGGTTCTGAGGTTGGTGCTGGCTGATCCTCTGCTTCATCCAGATGACTGTTCCAGTCATCGTGGACGGCAGTGTGTTGGCTGGAGGTCCAGTATTGGAGGTCAGGGGAGCTGGTGGAGGACGTGGTGACAGCAGAGACTGTTTCTCTGCCTGGTTTCCTCCACCAGACCAGGCTCCTCATCTTCCTCAGTGATGGGGTTTATACTTACAGACAGTTCAGTGAAGTCTGAGGCTCAAACAGCTCACAGAT
>JAQNCA010000030.1:22633004-22701313 GCA_029783725.1 Acanthurus tractus
CTCCTCATCTTCCTCAGTGATGGGGTTTATACTTACAGACAGTTCAGTGAAGTCTGAGGCTCAAACAGCTCACAGATTTCAAATGATAAGGCTGTTCGGCCACTCTGCTGCAGAGCAGTTGATCCTCTTCACCAGGACATCATGAAGGAAACTCTGTCTAACATTGTCCTGGATAGACAAAGCAACTTTCAGAAAAACTTTCAGGTCACACTCTCCTGCTCCATCAGAGCAGTCACCTGACGGCCTTCATGACTCCAACAGCAATTTTCCTGAGCCGCTGGGAGGGCATGTTGAGGGAGGTGTTTGAAGAGGCAACCAGAAATCCTGCAGGACTTTTGAGACTGCACCTCCATCATCACCTCCCTTGGTCACAGCAGTTCAGACCTGGGACCCTCTTGCTGCTGCTCTGACAGGCTCCTGCTGTACTTCTGAGCCTGAGTGATGAATTTTCACGCTCACTATCACAGATTTCATCTGCTTGCAGGGCTGCTTGCAAATGGCTACTTTGGAAAGAAAAAGTTTAAACTAGACAGTAATTAAAAAATAAATAAAAACTGATGGTTAGTGGGGAAACTGCCCACAAACATGTAGTTGATATTTCACCAAAAGACTAGCTACAAGAATGGGAGGATGCAAAAATCCAACAGGTGAGTTGACTTTTTTGGGGAGAAAATGCTGTAAAAATTGGTGGAAGCTAGACTAGTGCCCTTATGTTAACTGATTGATTGTCTGCTCATTTCATTTCAGAGGTGAAATTTCTATCAGTCTTAGATATTCATGTCTCAAGTATTTTCATGAACAAAACCTTTGAAGAGACAAAAAAAAAAAAGAATGGTGGTCCCAGTCTAAGGAGCGACACAAACTCAACGGTGGCCCACATATTTAAACACACCGTCATATTTGAACCTACATATTTAGTGATTACATTGTGCAACCTCTTTCCCTATCCATCTCATTAACACTTGGTCTTTTGTTTGCCTCTCTTGTCTTTAACAAGGCAGGCAGCACCCAAACATTGTAACTTTATGAAAGCCCCCTGAATTGCAATATTCCGGGCAGCCAGTGAAGGCAGCAGCAGCTCCTCGGATCACACACTTCCTTCGAACGGCTCGCTGGTGCGGCCATTTTGATTTGGAGGCGCAGCGCTGGAAAGAAACTGTCTGGAAAAGGTCGGAGCTATGTAACTGAAAGCACAGCGCTGACACTATTTCCCATCCTACTTTCTCACTCGTACGAAATCAATTCAAATTGAAAGGCAAGGCTAATAACCCGGTAAGAACTGGCGCTGCTATCCGTTAGCTTTGGATGTTGGCATTACTGTCGTTAGCTCGCGCTAGCCCGGCTGAGCTTCCTTAGCTCACAAGCGCATGACCAGAGGCAGATTCAGAGGTTTGAGTTTCAGCGGTCCCTAATTTATTTCAGTACCATGCGTCAGTAATGCCATTAAACCCCAAGTTGCATTGCCTCAGTTACTATCAATAACGTAGTCAGACGTCCCTAGCTAGCAGGAGCCGCCGGCATACAGTTAGCCGGTCAGCTTGAGGTAACGTTAGCTCCCCGAATCGAAGCTAACGCTCGCTCCTCTCTGGCACCGAGTTAAAATTTACAGCCCATTGACTGCTGCAGCCTTCCTCGACAAAATAGATGTTTAGGTTGCAAGTAGAAGTAAAGGCATCAAATCAAAGTATAAATGCTTCAATATTTCAGGTGTGAGTCCATAGGAGAGTGATGTGGGACCAGGGAGGACAGCCCTGGCCGCAGTGGCCTCTGAGCCAGCAGCAGTGGATGCAGTCTTTCCAGCACCAGCAAGATCCAGGTCAGTGAGTGATGGAAATGCACTTGCATTAAAAAAAAAAGTCATCTAAATAAACGTGCATCTGCAGGGATCTTTTGCACACCTGCTCACAATGATCAAAGCTAGAGTCGATCTGCAAAAGCATTTGTGGGCGTATTTTAATAGTTTATTTTATTTATTTATTTTTTTTAATGAAGGTCAAGTGGACTGGGCCGCCCTGGCACAGGCATGGATAGCCCAAAAGGAGTCGACAGGAGCAGATCAGCAGAACATTCAGCCCAATGGTCAGGACATCCCAGGCCTTGAGCCTGTCGGACAGAGCAACCATGGTGCCTTCCAGGGTGACCCAGCATTTGGCAGAATGTGGCAGCCAGGTATGAGTTTTAAACACTGAACCATATTTAATATCTGTTGTGCTTTATTGATTATCTTTTCTTCACCGGTATTTTTTTTTTTTTTTTTTTTTTTTTGTGGTAATGAATGAATTATGTAAGTTTAGAACACCTGAGCAGATGTGGAGGATTTTAAAAACTAGAAATTTTATGATTACACCTGGACTTTCATATTGTCTCAGTTTTTGTTTATTAATTATGTTGCCATTAACAGAATGGGGAATACATGGCCAGCCTCCTCCACCCCCTCCACCCCCTGACCAGGCCTGGATCCCCCCAGGGTCGGGACCAATGGATGTGGTGAACCCTAGTGAGGACAGCAACAGCCAGGACAGCGTGGAGTTCAACTCTGAAGCCCACCGCGGGGTTTACCCCCAGAACAGCCATGGGTATGGGGCACAGCCCGACAGCTACGCCATGGCCCCCATGGCCATGAACCAGTTTGATTATCAGGTATGCAGATGCTACAGTAAAAACTATTGAAGCGTTTGGGTTTTAGTGTGACAGCCAAGTAACACAAGAAGGAGCAATCCATAGAAACTGTGCCGGGTCCCAGCATCTAGGTGTCAGTCATTGCTTTCTTGATGCGCTGCAGAGGAAAGTGTTGGCTTGTTGAGGATCCAGCATGGTTTGGTATTATTTTATTAACTGATTTCTATTTATTTTTTTTTTTAAACCAAACAGGTTTTCTAACCCATTCAGTCAACCAATGCGGAATGAATGTCAGCTATCTAAATCTGGGGGAAGACAACAACAACCCCATGTCCATTGCATGGCACTTGATGGCAGTTAAGAGAGGACCTTGTGTATTTAGAGCTACTTTTTTAATTTTCAGTTTGTGCTCTCTCTCCTCAGCATGGAGCCGCCTCATCCTTCACCCCCGCGCCCGCAGGCTTCCACTCCCCATACTGGCAGGGTCCTCCTCAGAACAGACGCGATGCTAGACCACCGGGGTTCAGAGAACGGCCCAGATCTCCTATCCAGCTCCCTGTCAAGCAAGAGGCTCCAGCACCGTTAGGTGAGTGGAATTTCACTTGGCTAAGAGCTGGCCCTCAGATTGTATGAGATGCATCAGTAAACCACAGAGTGTGTGTGTTACACCCAAAAGAGGGGCAACTCCTTTTTTATGCAGCATATGCCAAATGTTGCCCCTTATTAGAGACTCGAGACAGAAATTAACTCTTATTTTTATATTTTTTTCATGCTGCTTACTACTAAGTATCTTGTATCAGTTTTCGTTTTCATTTTTCAAAGCCAGTTAAAAAACCTTGCTGTTAACATAACAGAATTGGCTTTAGTTTTGCTCTTCTCTAATTTGTGTAGATCAGGTGATGTCATATGAGCACACCTGTAGGTTTATGCTGATGTATTCATGCATTGTTCCTTTTCTTCATCCTTATTTGATGACCTTTACACATTAACTCATATGTTATTTCTGGACATATATTTGTCTTGTATATGTTCATGGTCAATGATTATTAGAACACCTATAAAGCACAGTGATACATATACAATGTAAAAGTCCCAATGCTGTTATACTCCATATCAGCACTCACAGATTGCCTCCTCAACAATCATGTCATTCATGAAGAACTAAATGTTGTATCAAGTAACACAAACTCAGTTCAGCTCAGGAAACTGTCAGCCTAGCTGAGGTCCATTTGCAAGTTGTTATTAAGAGCATTATTCCTCAAAAGAGGTTAATGCATCTTAACAAAATGACAGCTTGTGTTTTCATCGTAACCTTGAATTCCACCTACAGATGCTGTGAAAAGGCGCACACTACCTGCATGGATCCGAGAGGGCCTTGAAAAGATGGACAGAGAGAAGCAGAAGAAGCTGGAGCGAGAACGAATGGAGAGTGAGCGTGCAAAAATGGCAAAAGATGATGGCAAAGAGCTTGAGGAAGAGGAAGGAGACGGGCCTCGAGTGCCCCGCAAGAGTAAATTTGTAAGCAACCCATTTCTGGCCTTAACAGCAAAATGTATCCCTCTAAAAACAGGTCACAGCTATGTGTTGTGTTGTGGATAAGAGGACGCCTGAGGTCATGCAGTGCTTTCTGTGGCACATGCAGCAGAACTGAAGCAATGATTGATTAATGAATGATTAATGATCTCGCAATGGATTCACACTTTGCTGCGGATGTGTTGTGGGTCCTGGCTTTTGTCTGTATCAGGACAGTGACGATGAGGGGAATGATGAGGATGATCAAGAAAAGACTTCCATTAAGAAAGAGTTTTCCGGCCGGAGCCCATCACCTCCTGCAGAGGACAGTGAACCTGAGATGACAGAGGAGGAAAAGGCCTTCCAGCTGGTGAGTTTGACCATTCAGACTATTTCCTCTACATGTAAATTATTGTAGTTTATCTATTTTGAATAGGCTTTGTTGACTTTTATGTATTTTATGTGTTTTTAGATGGTGATCACAAAAACGCTCCTGACAGAGATTCTGCTTGAGGTCACTAATGAAGAGATTCTGCATGTGGCCAAAGAGGCTCACCGGAAAGCCACACGAGGTCTGCTCTCTTTTTTTTCCAGTTTATGCATCATCTATGTTTGTCACCAAGACATTGTTTTTATGTCTGAAGAAATTCTATTATGTCCGTAATTATCTTTTAATTAAGGTCAGTTTTGCCCTGTAAAGTGGGGTGATAGAGCGGCAAACGTTGGAGTATATCAGATGTATATTTTCAACCATTCTCTGCTAATGCATCAGAAGGAGAGAGCGCAGAGAAATGTTTCTCACTAGCAGTATTTGAGTACCTGGTCTTTTGGTACGTGGTATTGAAAGCCCTGTTGAAAGACTGTGTGGAATGAATGAATTAAGTTTCAGCACAGACTCTGACCAGCATCCAGATACAAGTGACTTCCTCCATTGAAGTGACTGTGCATTAGTACTGATTGGTTCTTTCCGTCCTGTAAGACTGTTTGACTTGGATTGTCTGACAGAATTTTGTTTGTTAACCCTCTCTCTTTTCTCCATTTTTTTTTTTGTTTTTTTCTTTTCTTTTTTTTTGTTACCAATGGCAGCTCTTGTGAATAGTTTTTTATCTGTGACCCCCTTCTCTAGTGACTCTTGCCTTTGAGAAAATGGCAGTATGTGTTTTAACATGTTGTTCCTGTTGTTGATGTGAATCAAAGCTCCTGCAAAACAGCTGGCACAGTCAAGTGCACTGGCTTCTCTGACTGGTCTCAGTGAGTATACCTTTTTCTGTCACTGGGGGGAGGGAAGGAAACTATTTATTTATTGATGTATGGCAGGGTGTTAGTAGGAACATGGGGAAGACGTAACACCCAAGTACACAAGCTCATTATAAAGACAAGTGAAATAAAAATGGATTCTAGTGACTGACTTGGATTTAGTTTTGCACTTTGATAAAAGAAGCATGCTTTTGAATACATATTTTTCAAGTAGTTTTTCTTACAGGGTTTTATGAATTAGTTTGTTCTTAATGGGTTTATTAATGTGAAATATACAGTTATTAGGGATGAAGTGCCTTTCAGTGGGACCTTGAGTTTGGATTGTGGGCTTTCAAAAGTGAAACCTGAATGTAAGCATGGAACTTTGTCCTTTCCAACACTCAACAACACGGGGGCTCTGTTGTGGCAGGTGGGCTTGGTGACTATGGTTCAGATGAGAGTGAGGATGAGGATGATCGCAGTGTGAGAGGGTCTGAATCCTCCGACACCGACGAGGAAGAGCTGCGCCACCGCATCCGAGAGAAGCAGGACGCCTTCCGCCGCAAAGAGCGGGAGATGCTGCAGCTGCAAGAAAAACAAGCCCAAGAGGCTCTACTTGCACGTGGTAAGACATGCTGTTCACAGCTCTGCAAGTTTAAATTAGGATAATAAAACATGGCTTGACTATAATGCCTCAAAATGTTTAAATGTTGGGCCTGAACTCTCAAAAAAAGTTTTCACTGTTTCATAACAGACTTACACTCGTGCTGACTTGATATTATTTTTGACATTATTTAAGATTACAGCCATGATTAGTGTGAACACTGTGTAGTGTGATCCTGGTCTTTACGGTACCTGATGTGTATTTAACGTGACTCTTTGTTGTTTGTTTCCACAGAAGAGATGGTAAAGGAGAGATTGAGCAGAGAAAAAGGGGAATATGATGAGGGACAGTTAGAGAACCCACACAAACAGGAAATAAAAGAGAGGGAGGCGGAGCCCATTGTAGAGAGGCGTAGGTCCCGTAGTGAGAAGGAAGATAGTGAGAGCAAACATTTGGGTAGAGGTAAGGAGCGATCCGGGCGAGGTGGCAGCGATTCTCCAGCCAATGGTCACAGCAGCAGCTCCCGCTCCACCTCTAGCCACAGCAGCCGTCGTTCTTCCTCCTCCTCTTCTTCTTCCTCGGCATCTTCACGCAGTTCTTCTCGATCGTCCTCTCCCCGAAGAAAGAGAAGGCGTAGCCGCTCCTCCTCCCACAAGGCTCGCCGGCGCAGCCGCAGCCACAGCTCCCACAGGCATCGCAGTGATCGTAGTGAGAAGGTCAGGGACAGGAGGCGGAGCAGCGCTGAGAGGTCAGGCCGCCACAAGAAAGACCGTAGTGATTCAAGGGAGCGCAGGAGTCGCAGAAGTAGATCCAGATCCAGAGACAGAGCCAGGGGCAGGGCAAGGGCCAGAGACAGCCGCAGTCGCAGCAGGGACAGAGAAAAGGAGAAGGACAAGGAGAGGAAAAGGAGCCGGGATGGCAGAGACAGCAGTCACAGTCGCAGCAGTAAGCATAAACAAAGGGCCTCCAGCAAAGACAGGGAGAGGAGGAGGGACAGGAGCCATAGCCATGAGAAAGACAAGAAAAAGAAGGAAAAGGATAGGGAGAGAGAGTCAGACAAAAAGAAGGAAAAGCCAAGGGCGAAAGAGAAAGAAAAGGAGAAGGAAAAAGAAAAAGGAAGCTCTGTAGTCACAGAGGAGAATGGCAAATCCAAAAAAAGGAAAGAGAGCGACTCGTGCACGGACTCTCAGAGTGACAAGCACTCCCGGCAAGATAGCAAAGCCAGCAAGAAGGGCTCCGCAAAAGCTAGCAAGAGACGGTCAGACTCTGACTCAAGTAGATCCCCCACCCCTGAAGTTAGCAAGGAAAAGAAATCCAAAAAATCTAAACGTAGTCGTTCAAGGTCGACGGAAAAGTCTCACAAGTCTGGTAAGAAGGCAAGCCGCAAACACAAGTCTAAGTCGCGATCAAGGTAGTATTTGTTTTTTTCTCCTTTTTTCCTACTGTATGTTTTCATTGTATGTCTCATTGTGATTTCTCTGTAGTCCTTTTAATCTATACATTTGATTAATCTTACAAACACAATTTCTGAGAAATGCTGAGTGAATGTTATGAGAATGTGATGGGAAATGCAGTCAAATCTACTTAGCTGTAAGGTTGAGTCTTTTCTATTCAATAAAGGGTTTTAGTGTGTCATGATAGTTTTATCTTTCAGATGCAAATTTGCCATATATAAGTTTTGAACAGTCTTATGAAAACTCGCTCTTGTTGCCAGAAGAGAGTCTAGGCCTTTGTTATGTAGCAGCTTGGTAAAAAATGGAAAATCAAATGAGGCACTATAATGCCAAATTGAACCAAACAAATGTCTTGCCTTACACTGCAGGGTAGATGTACTTTCTTAGAGGCTGCATAACTTTGGTTTTTATTGAGGGGGGGAGTATCTGTGCATGCTTGTATTTTATAGCCTGCATGGGTAAGTGTGATTGGTGCAGTATTAATGATATGTCCACGCTTCTCTTTCAGGTCAACATCCCCCTCCCGTCGTAGCAGACGCTGAGGAGTGCAGTTAACCTCCTGATCTGTGCACTTTAAATTCCATGAGTTGAACAGGCTTGTCTCATTATAGAGGCAGTTGTGTAGGTGAACCCCCCTCATACATTTCTTTCATCTTTGTAAATATGTTGTTATTTTTAAAGTGTGACTGAGAACAAGAGTTTTTGAATGGTAGGAGTTTTTACTTGTATCATTATGCAAAGCTTGATAAGACTCTGGACACTAAAAACTCAAGTTGTATCATTTTAAGGCAGCACAGGATTAACTTTTTTCCCGAAACATTATTGTAAGATGTCCAATAAAACTGTTTGTTCCTTGTCTTGCCTCTGTGTCTCTTGTATCTTGGTGCAACATATAACAACAGGTGGCATCTCTAAGCACTACAGAGATTTTAAGTGTCAAGTTACAGAGCAACACAGAACCACATAAGACAGAATACTGCTGCTGCAACCTGTGATCCCAATGTTAGAGAAAGTTTTCTGAGGACTGTGTTGTCAAAACAAAACACTTCAAGATTAGAAAGGTTCCTAAAAATGTCATCCCAGTCTGCTTTACCTGTCAAAATGTCCTGCAGAGCAGATTTAACCCAAAAGCTCCTTGACATTCACGTTTTATTAGTTTCCTTTTTTTTTGGTTTCTTAATTTAAATATGTGATACACAGAAGCCACTGTCTCAGCAACCTTAAAAGGGTGATTTAAATGAACATAAGGATGCTTAACTTTATATAGGCATATTTTACCTTGCATAATGAGTGATAGAAGTGTATGAAACTAGTCCAATAAAACTGGTAGCTATAGTAACACAGAAGATATAATATACGTTGGCCTTTATTTATTCAATTCATGACACAACCAAATCACCAAAGTAGTCATAAGTAAACTACACAAATCATTGTGTACCGCATTTCCTCCGGTGTTATGCTCTAGTTTCCTGTTGATCCCTCCCAGCGTATTTTGGTTCCTACTGTGACAAGTAGGAACTGAAGTGAGTGTTGTTTCCACCCGAGCAGAAAAGAATTGAGCGCTGTCGGTCAAACTGTGATATCGCAGTAAACACTGGACAGTAGCTCGTAACAAAACTGTGTCATGTCAGTATGTATTCGAGCAAGTTCGGCCGCCTCATGTTAGGGCTGTACATCCGAAAACCTGCCGCCATCTGCCGGGCGACGCAGAGCGGCTTCAGCTGGGCTGCGGTGTGTAAACAGCGGACACTGTGGCTGCGGAGGACCGCTGCCTGTGCGGAGACCCAGCAACATGCCGAGCCCTGCCAAATCAGGTACACCAGTGAAAGGTCACATCTTGATCTCTATTAATCGCTGTGGAAGAGACAAGTTACAACCTACAAATCAAGTCTGAATAGAATCATAAACTAAGCTTTTAGCACATTTTTCCTCCTGCGAGTGTAATGTTATGCTAACGTGGTCTGAGTTCATCTCAACAGTTTCCTTTTTCTCTGATCATGTTTGTATTGGTTATATCGTAAAGACTACCCATCGTCGCCAACATTGCAGAGCTTACGGGGACCTTAGATGCAATGTTTCATGTAATCATTTAACAAACAGTCCAACATATTTAATATTTATTGATATACTCGAAAATAACCCCCTCATTTGAGAGGCCAAGCCAAGAAAACGTCCAAATATTGTATTAGTCATTTACAAAATGACTGAAACGACAAATGGACCATCAGAATTGCTTTATTACCCTTTTTTCTAATTACTCAATTAATCATATCAACGCAAGAAGATTATGATCAGGTTAGATACAACAATTTTAAAACCATGCCCCCTAAATAATTGTTCAAATTAGTCTACTGTTATGTATCAGATGTTGTACACTGGCATGTACCTTTTTTTTTTTAATTGACCCTGTCTTTTTTTTCCATGCACAGTGTTAGGTCAGCCTCCCAAACCACAGTGGACCCTGCTGAGGTGAGGAGGTTCCAGTCACTGGCCAGCAAGTGGTGGGATGAACAGGGGGAATTTGCAGCTCTCCATGCCATGAATGACCTCAGGGTGCCTTTTGTGCGGTACGTATTTGTACCCAGTACCCACTTCAACATTTATTATATTTTTAAAATGTCAAGATGTCATGCCCAAGTCACTGTCGACACAGGGGACTGACTGGCAGAGGCGTCAAGCAACCGTGTCAAAACATAACCCTGAGCAGATCCAGCCTTGTGGTATTTGAACACAGAGAACACGAGAGCCGCACCGGAGTAAAATGCATCCAAAGTGACAGGATTCCTCCACACATCAGCACATTTTCAGCCAATAGCATCTCAAATGCCCCCGATGGTACATAACATGCATGTTTTGGGGGCTGTGGATGTTTTGATTGATAAGATCTGCTGTAAGAGCCCCGCAACATCATCATTACATTACCCATCCAGCCGAGAGTCTGTTGCAGCTCTCCCCTTCCCCCCCTCTGTGGCACCGTTGTTGGTGGTGGCGGTGATGATGATTTGTGTTTATGGTGACAGTATGACAGATCCAGTGCCAGTGTATGTCTGAGTAAGGCCGATTTGCCTGATATGGGTCTGCCCTCAGGGTCTGTCTAAATGAGAGGCAGCAGCCCCATTGCTACTGTTGCTGCTGCACCTTGTAGACTCCGACCAAATCTTACTGTGATACCGTCAAAACCTGCTTTCATAACGGGCAATTTATTCATTCTCATCCACCAAAAACCAAACCTTATAAATTAGTTAATAAGATCAATCAATCAATAAATTACAGTTATACTGTAATGATGCAAAGTTAATCTTCTTATACCACATTTACTGTTGCAACCAATAGTAAACACAGGACAACATTTTGACAGTAATCATAAAAAGAAAAAGTTGCTTTCTTATTTTTCTTCCTACACTTGAAATGTGAAATGAAGAGATGATCAATTAATGCTGCAATGTAGCACCCCCAGGCAATGCCAAAATTAGGAAACACATGTTGCATTGACTCAATGGTGTGCACAATGTGTACAGTCATCTTTCTTGTTTTGCCCTTTGTATAACATGACAGTATTTTGTATTGTGAGTCATTCTGGCCTTTTTGCCACAACAGATTTGTCCATTGAAATCTATGGAAACATGGCATCAATGCATTCTGTGACCATAAAATACTGAAATGCAGTTTAGATTTTTAACCAAATATGATTTTAAATAAAAGAGAATGACTTTGAGGCAAGAAAAAAAATCTTTATTATTTATACTATTATGTAACATTACTTTGAATATTTTTATCACTAGCATTGTATGTCTTTTGTGAAAATAGTTCATCTTGTGCAGATAGCTTGATATTCCACTCACAGTGAGACTCAGTAGCTTTATTTGCCTGCGTCTTTCAGTGTTGTGGTGGGGTTGGTAGCTAGCTTAGTTACTGTCTGCTAACACACTCAGTCATCCTTTCCCTTCACTGTTTGCAAGAATGCCCTTGCAGCCCAGCAGAGCTTTAATGAGGATGATGCATTCACGTATCTTGGCTTGTTCTGCCTGTTTAGTGCCTGAGGCAAACAGTTGTCAGACAGTTTGTGAGGGAAGCAAGGTAGGAAGGGACACAGTGAAGATTTTGCATTCAGAGGATATTTATGGTTGTCGGCTAGCTAACGCTGGAGCTCATGGTCCAGTGAAAATGGTTGTGACAGGAGATGCAAAATGTAAACATTCATGTGATTTCAATGCTATAACACGTCCTTATGCTAAGCAGCATTATGTAGTCTGTGGATGTTTTAGAATACACCCATCATCCCTCAGTCCTTTTCAGTTCAAATGAGGCAGTCTGTAACACTGTGGGCGAATGTTAAGAGTTGGAGGAGGATGTTCTTAAAGGGGATTTTGATTTAAAATTTGACCATTTGCTCGTTAACCTGTTCAGGGATCATCTGCTGAACGTGCACACCACACGTCATCCTGGGAAGCCACTCGATGGACTGAGAATACTGGACGTTGGTTGTGGAGGAGGCCTGCTCACAGAGGTAAGTGTGTGCCTGTGTTTGTGTGTTTGTGTGTGTGCATGTCTGAGAAAGATGTAGACTCAGTGCAAACAAGGACATGCAGACAAAGATATCTTTTCCCCTCCTGTAGATTCTCTGTCCACTCCCAATAGTTTCAATTGCTACCTTTCACATCACATCTATTCTTTCCAGAAAGCATTCCATTGCAGTGTAAGATTCTGCTTTCAGTGCATTATAGTGCCAGTCCTTTCAAATACACACCAGTGGCCAAAAAATCATTAAACGTCAGCCTAATTCTCGCTCTCTTTTGATCTGACTGGTCTCAGTTTGGTGGATTGGACAGTCGGTCGTTTACTGTTGTTTATCTGTTTGTTAGCGTTGAGAACCGGGCAGGCTGGACAAGGCTTCTGTCTCTGCCCTCATGTAAACTGAGGACATACCAGCTGTGTTGTGTGATTTGAGCAGACAAAATCAGGTCCCGTATTTTTATGGCTCCGTCACACAGGCTGTCATATGCAGACACACACACAGAAAACCCCAAAAATGTGTCTGTTGAAATCGCAACCGTGGTTGTGTCTGTGGGTGTCACTGCAAACCTTCCATCAGAAGAGATCATCTGTGGAAGGACAGCGATCGGGCCCCTGGGCAAATGAGTACAGCCCACCACAGTGTTTTGTGCTTAGCTCTTGTCCACAAGAGGGCGTTGTAGTGCACACTCAGCCAGTTATCATGCTTATAACCAGCTTAAAACACTGTTAATATTTCTTTTTCAATGTTGACCTCTCTTTTTCAGAACAATTTACACAGTTATCAGTCAGTGTGGACTAACATCACTTTCCATTGCTCTGACACAAATGACATTTAATGACTGCATCTTTTAAATTACATGAATTGTTTTCTTACTCAAACTTTACCACCACCACCATCCCTGTATCTTAGAGCTCATTTTTCACACCTTTCTATTAAATCCAACATAACACAAAATTATATTCAGATATGTTTACACCCAAAAATAACAACACCGCAGAGGAATTATTTCCTCTCGGATGGTTGGAACGTTTATAACCACCAGCCACATGATCAGAATCAGGCTTATTGCCCAGTAGCTTTCATTTCCTTATGAAGAAATTGTCTTTGTGCTCAGGTACAAAACAATAACCAGAGTACTAGAAAATAAAAAGATAAAAAGGACGTCCTGTCAGTCATGAAGCAAACATAGAAAATAGGATATGAAAAGATATAAAAATACTTTTTTGTGTAAAACGTGTGCAAAGTCTGGGAAAATAAATGTGAAAAACTTTACAGTATGAAATGAAAGAATGACTCTCTTCCTTTTTTATTATAACTGTATGTTAGCTGTATAAAAACAGTTTCTGTTGATGACTTTTCTTCTCATCACTTCTCTTGCAGTGTTTTTATCACTGTGTGGTAAAGCTGAAGACAGGTTTACAGTGTGCATAGTGTTGATTAAAGTTTGTAACTAAGTTTCTCTCCAGAAGGCATTTTTTTAAAATGACACCCAGTAGATCCAGTTCCAAATCCAGATCCAGTTGTGACTTGTCTCTCTCCCCTCCCTCCCTTTACAAGCCCTTGGGTCGCCTGGGGGCCAGTGTGTTGGGTATAGATCCAGTGGAAGACAGCATCAGCACAGCTCATCTGCATTCGTCCTATGACCCAGAGCTTAGTGACCGGGTCAGCTACCAGGCCTGCACTCTGGAGGAGCTCTCTGCAGAGGAGGAGCAGTTTGATGCTCTTGTAGCATCCGAGGTGGTGGAACATCTGGCTGACCTGGAAACATTTGCCTTCTGCTGCAGCCTTGTGCTGAAGGTGTGTCACGAGACAGTGTGTGTGTTTGTGTGTGTGTATGTTATCCTGCAGCTGCTATCTTATGTCACATGTATCTGCATCACTACAGTAATGTGTCCGTGTGTTCATCTGGGTTTATTCTAATGTGCATATGGTGATATTGTCAAGTTTGTAGTGTTTGCATCTGTTATTTGTCTCTTTGAATATGTTAGCATGTGTTCTGATGTTTATGTGTGACAATGTTTAGTACATCAATACAAAGACCATGTAATCTCCTCGGTCAGTGGTCCAGAGGAGTTTACAGGAAAAACAGATCTTCACTTTATGTTTTTGCATTTTTTATGCACAACCAAACTCTCTCTCTGTCTCTCTCTCTGTCTCTCTCTCTCTCTGGCTAAAAGCTCTCACTTCTGCTTTTTTACTAAAAAAAAAAATTCAAATGTATCTTGCCTTGAGGCACTTATGCAGGGATGCTTTAGAATTCTCATATTGTTTGGGTTCATTTTAAAAAAGAGCTGCACTCTTGTGCCTTTATTTTCCATCTCCTCCTCTCCCTCTCTTTCTGCCGACTCCCGTCCTACCTTTTCCTCCCTTTGTATTTGTTAATCTTGACCGAGGTTGAACTTTGAGGTTTTGGCACTGTCACTTTCTGGTCCTGTCTGCTGAAAGCTCTAAATCCTTTCTATAAATACCCTGATGAGCCCAGTAGCACCTTGTTTATGCGTGTGATACCTGCAGGGATGTGTTGTCTATATAAAATTGCAATTTTGACAAAGTGTTTCTTGTAAGAAGGATATATCTCTCATACTTTTTGTAAACAAGCTGTTCCTTTTCTCTTTTGCAGCCAGGTGGCTCACTCTTCATCACTACAATTAATAAAACCAACCTGTCATACGCGTTGGGTATTGTTGTAGCTGAGCAGCTGCTGCGCATTGTTCCCAGTGGGACGCATGACTGGGAAAAGTTCATCAGCCCAGAGGAGCTGGAGCGCCTCCTAGAATCCAGTAAGTAGCTCTGATCTCTATATGGAGAAGAAGTACACAGGATGAAAGTAGTTTCCTCTGTAAATGATGCACAGCAGATTATTATTAAGTATAATCAGCACATGTTAGAATAAATATTTGTCATGTAAAAGCTTCAATCTGAAACTGACTCACTCTACTTTATTCACTACTTTTTCACTATTTAAACATCACACCAGCTCTACAACGGAAACAACAACGGCAAACAAGAGAAATAGCTAGTCACTAATTTACTTATATTTAATGTCTAGAATAAGCCGGGGTTAAATGCAGAATGGATTTTTTACTGAGTGAAATTTCATCATTCTAGAGGCTGGTATCAAGTCGGGTCCGAGCTCTAAATGTTGATTGAATAAAGCAATATTTTACTCAACTCTTATTTAAACAGAGCAAATTATTATTATTATTATTTTAAAAATTTATAGACAGTTTAAATGCTGTAAACTGAAAGGGTTTTC
Organism: Acanthurus tractus; assembly: GCA_029783725.1. NCBI lineage: Eukaryota > Metazoa > Chordata > Actinopteri > Acanthuriformes > Acanthuridae > Acanthurus > Acanthurus tractus. Next base: position 22,648,202 of record JAQNCA010000030.1, read on the forward strand.
CTCTATGCAAATTATCTTCCCTTTTTGAGGTGTAACCATGATCTCTCTTCTTTTGCTTCCAACTCCTCTGTATCCTTTGATCAGATGGTTTCGCGGTGCAGTCTGTCCGAGGAATGCTGTACAACCCACTGTCTGGAGCCTGGAGCTGGACTGACAGCACTGCCATTAACTATGCCCTCCACGCTATCAAAGTGAGAGATGACCCACAGCCTGATCAGCCTGAGGAGAGCAGCTCCAACCCAGAGGACCACACTGAAGCCAGGCACAGCTGAGCTGAACTACTGAAGAGCAAGGCAGAAGATAGAAAACAGTCAGAGCAGATGTGTGGAGTCCTGTGCTCCCACTGGAAGACTGAGCTCATTGAAGGAAGGAGACAATGGAATAAAAGCTGCATTGTAGTTGTTGATTTGCACTCCTGATAAATTTGCAGTGGGTTTTTTGTTACAGACTGTTTTAGAAAATGTGAGAGTTTGAGGAGGAGCAGTACAAAGCAAATGTACATCCTCTAATCACTCAGCAGCAGAGCTATGAAACCACATAGTTTCAAGTGTTCACATTCATGATTTTCAGTAGACGATGTGCTGAATTAGCTTTTTATTTCACCTTGATTATTTTTGATTTGCAATATCATCGATTAAAACACTCCTGATGCATTTCTGCAGTGTGTAAGTTCAACAATCGAAAGTCTGCTTCGTGTGAAACCTACTGCAAACAGTGAATATGATTTCACTGGAAAACATTTTTAGAAGATGTGTCCACGCATGCGGATGGGACAGTCACGTCCTCTGGGATTTAATAGGTCTTATATGGAAGTATTATATAATAAAGAACGAGCCTGTGGCAGAGAAGAAGTCATGCATGCATGTTGTTTTAAAGAGACTGACAACCAGGCTGTGAAGCCAGCCTCTGTAGGGCTTGCAAAGATGATATTTTCCTTTTATTAATGAAGCAACAAAATAGACTCTAGAAATAAATGGGGCTCTCGAGGGGTTTCAGGGGTTACAACAGATCAATCAGTCTCACATCTTTTATTTCACTGTTTAAATTCTCTTATTAAATCATAATAATAGCCTAATCGGTGTCTTTTTATACAAAAAAGGGGCAATGCGACAATCCTCGGGACTCCCACATAAACCTACATTGTGCCTGCAGTGGCCTATTATTCCCACACTAGTTCAGCTGTCTACAATACGTAACAAACGCTCCTGCTCTAATGCGCGCTCCCAAAAGACGCGTGCGTGCGCACCTAACTTGCAGTAGCCATGGCTGCATTGAGGACTCTGAGACGCATCCTCGTGCAGTAGATTAAACGCAGCCCTTCAGCCCAACCTGCCCTGCATAATCACACCAACTCTCGTCGACCCAGACAGACTGTGTCACCTGTTGGCCGAGAGAAGACGGGATTTCACTGGCATCAAGGTGGCACCGACGGTGATGTAAGCTCTAGATACGTCTTATACGAAATCTTCTTTTCTCCAAGTTGTCTGCGTCCTCCCGTCGGCATGCCCGACCGACAGACTCGAGAAACAAGCGGTGGATCTACCCGTCAGGATGAACGTCTTCCTACACTTCCGAAGTTGTTCCAGAGTGAGTGGATTTCCCATTTGGCCTGTTATTTACATTCATGTGTTTCCATTATGTATCTGCGGTCTTAGACCTACAGGTGAGCGGTGACCCGTATTAAAGGAGGGATAGCACACGGATAAAAACAGATGAGGAGTTTTCTTTTCTGCATAGTTTTAATGAAGCATAACATAATGTAATTTAACATGATTCCGTTAGATTTTTCAAGAATACTTAACAGTCATTTGTAAAGTTTGACCTGGAGGCTAAGTATAGTTATTTTTTTGCAGTTTTCAGCCTATAAAGACAACATATTTCCCAAACTACAGATGTCTTGTGAGTGATGAAGCCCCGTACTCTATTTAATTTCTTGCATGAATATAATCAATCACACAGAGAGTTGTCATGCTGTGTAGTTGGCCAATAGGCTGCGTCCATCGCGGTGAACCACTGATTTCACTGCGATGCGGGAGGCGCGTCAGGGCGGGGTGGCTCTCTACTGGAGCAGACAATAGGCTAGCTGCGTCAAGCTACCACAGTTTGACACGGTATCATCGGATGTTCACCCGGGCTAACCGTGGAAATAAAAGCATGAAGATGTCGCACGGTATCACTTTGATTGAGCCGTCAGCCCCCCTTAACTATGATCAGCTGGCTAATATTTAAAATATAGCCAATTAAAATTTAGTATAATAGAAAAACAATATTTAAAGATGTGCTAAAAGATGAGAAAAAAATCTCTTTCTAAGGTTAATTTGCCATTTGTTTTGCAAAACTTTCCTTAGATCTTCCAGTGCTTTGTTTCTTTTAAATTCTCATAATTGAGATTGAGCCTCATGGTTTTAATAACAGGATACTCATAGTGACCAGTAATATCAAGTCAGAGTTGTGTAGAAGAGAAATATGGAGCGATACAAGTTATTACATAATGCCTAATGTGCATGACAAAAACATCAAATCGGCACTAAACCTGGTTGTTTGTGCCTGTTTAGATTTCTGTAGTTTAAAAGAAAGGCTTCTCTGGCTTGTAACTCCGTGGCAAAAGACAGACTACAAAAACCATTCTGAATATCTTTAACATTAGAGCTGAGTTTCATTTGTTTAACAGAAAATTACTCAGCAACATCCTCCTATCCTCCTCAGATCACCAACACTTCCAATCAGTTTAGGGTTCCTGCTTCTTAAATATGATGGTTTGCTGCTCTACTCTTGCTTATATGAACTTTTGATTCTAGACAGCTGCACATAAAACAAGAAGGTTGAATTTGCCTGTTTTTGACAGATGGAAATTGTGAAATTTGTGACATCTGATGTAATGGTAAGTTGATTGATACGTAATATATTACTTAGCTATATCCCTTATAACAATAAAAGACAGAGATAGTCACTAGTTAGTTGCTGTAGTGAATGTAAAGCTGCTGAAGCAGAGCTGTTTATGTGGGTTAACTGGGAGCCCTGACAGTCACAGTGGCAGATTATGCAACTTGGGATTTTGTCATTTAAAACAATTTGAAATTGTTAATTATTATTTTATGTCGTTTTAATAATGTTAATTATGTTTATGTCATCTAAGTAAAATTGCTACGCCACTCTATGAGTAACCATTATTTCTTAAACTAATGACCGGAAGTCAAGCTCTTGTATTTCTGAGTCGCTTGACAATGTTTTCTTAAACCTGCAAAGGGAAGCGAGCTGGGCGCTGCTGAGCATCGTCCTGGGGCGGGGGAGTCGAGATGTTTACTCCTTCTGATTTTTTGGAGAAATACTAGCCACGCCGCCGCCATGCCTTAGACAACCCGCCGGGCGTTTAGATGAAGCCTAACGGGGACTACAGCAGGGAGGACGCGGGGTGGCTGTAACGGCGGGGAGGGGGGGGAGGGAGGATGTACTGGGCTGCTGGCTTCGCCTCTTCCCGGCCGTGCGTGGTTGAACTCGGGCGGAACCACAGCCTGCCCCTCGGGCTGTGCGGCGCCGAGCAGCAGCAGTCTTTGTATGGCTATATCATCGCCTTCCCTTTGCAGGACTACGGAGGCATCATGTCGGCCCTCGCCTCGGACTCCTGGTGGAAGAAGACCCTGTACATCACCGGGGGGGCCCTGCTGGCTGCTGCAGCCTACCTACTGCATGAACTGCTTGCCATCAGGTAGGGACGCGCAGCATGCCGGATCTGGCTCTCCTGATCACTTTCTCTCTCTCACTCTCTCTTTTTTTTTTTTTAAATTTATGCTTCAAGGCTTTGTGTCTAATCGTTAATTACAGCCACTGACAGTGACTGGTGGGTGTCATTGGATTAGGCTTTGATAAAACCATGAATGGGGGTTTGGGAGTCTTTCTATTGGATGTGATTCCGGTGCAGATCTCGCGGTGGTTGCTGAGGTTTCGGTCCATGTTTTCCTCCTCCCAAGGACACGACACTAGATGGAGGAGAGAAATTAAATAAATATTAAAAAAAAAAAAAAAAAAAAAAAAGCAGTCACGCGTCCGCCCGTGTGCCAGCTCTCGTGCCGGCTCCGGCGGCACCTGAGCGTGTCTAAACGAAGCGCTCCGCGGGCGCTGCGGAGTCAGACGGTGCCGTTCCATGCACAGCTGCTGCACATGCGGGAGTGTCTGAGGAACGCTCCCGCATGTGCAGCAGCAGACTGCGATGGAGGCAGGTGAATGAGCCGTGATCAGTCCCTGCGATGTTAATCGTGTTTACTCAGGACTGTGTGCGTGTCTGTCAATGGAGGGATTATTTTGGGCCAGGCCGGTGCCGGGGAGTAAGTACATCCTGTAACAGTGGCCTGGTAGTTTCTGCTTTCACTCCCCCCCTCCCCCCACCTCCCACCCCCCGATAATCTGTGCAACCTTGCATTCCGTGCAGGATCGCTGCTGCCGAATCACGTGCAGGCAACAGAGGCTGGACTCCGCAGCCTGCCGGCATCATCTGCTCGTGCCATGTGATGTGTTTGTGGGCACTGGCAGCAGCTCTGTCATTGGAGACTGCCACTATTCTCCCCGCGATCTGTAATGAGAGATCCTTCATGTTTGCAGAGCTCTTTTAGTGGCTCTGCAGGAAGGTTTTTATCGGCAGAGACACCGAGGAAGGATGAGGTGCTCAGGACAGAGCAGGCACAGAGGTTTCAGTCATCGTCTAGAGGTGACAAAGGTCAGAGATGTGGAACAGTTTCAGCACCATGTGACCATGGACAGTTACTTGCAATAGTAGAACAGTTTCAGCACCACAACACAGCGGACAGAGACACACACACAGAGTTTAAAGTATGCTCTACATACTGTGTGTATTCTGTAAACTCTGGTGTTAGCTACCGTGTACACATTGATGCAGTCTAATACACACTCCTGCAATAAATTCCACCTTCATGAGGGTGACGATGTTCCGATTTTGCTAAAATTGTTTTGTGAAGGTGCTGATTAAATCTATGATATTGGATGTAGTTTGTGTTGCCACCAATCATTACTATATTATACAAATTTTGTGTTTAGCCCACCTTTATTAATATAGATTTTGTATAAACCATTCTGACCCATTGGTGTCACTAGTGATGTGCTAAAAAATTGAAGAGGATAGTAGTGTTTGTTGCAGGGTTGTTGTACCAAACAGATTTTTTTCAGTTAGCTGTACCTAATAATCTGGTCACTAATTACATTATTCATGAAATACTATTAGAGATACAGTACAGTTCATATGGCATAGTAACATCAAGTTGCCCGACTTGAACAACCACTAATAAAAGAGATGCTAAACAGACCATAGGCGATCCATCTTTCTGCCCACAAAATGATGTTAATGCCTGTTTGTAAAGTCTCCTTTTACAGCTTCCTGCAGGCAGCATAGATAACATCTGAGACACAGGGACCTATAGGTTTGACAGTATGGATCAAAACTGTATCTCTTCTTAATTCTGTTTGGCCTTTAGTAACATACAGAGCTTCAGTGAGTCATGTAAAGTATTGAATCATTTACTTATAAAATTTCCATGTTAGGGTCAGAATAAGAGTTAGATAAGTGTTGGATTTCATAACTGAATCTTTTCTTTTTTTTCTATTTTAAATGAGACTGTAAATAATCAACATCTCATTGGATCTAAAATAGAGTGAAATCAAATATTACTCACTGAATGAATTTGTGGCCTGGTGATAATAATACAATATGTGTATACTGGCACAGTTGCTGCCAGGACAACAGGACCTCACATCTGCAGCAGTCCAGGAAACACAGACAGAGACAACAGCTTCAGTAGACAGTTTATAGCTGTTGGTGTTTTGGACTGCAGCCTCACAGTATGACTGGAGCACTGTGATGACTCATTTAGTCAATAAATTCAATCCTAACTGAAGCTCTTAATGCCACTCAGTTCACTGAGTGATCCAGAAGTTCAGTATCAGCAATATTTCCCACATATAAACTCAGCCTGACTCACTTTCTGACTCCAGTACAATCCACATTAAAAACAGTTACTGATTATATAATACATTTGGTTTTAAAGGTTATCTTAGTTACCTAAACTTCCCTAAACATAAACAATACACAAAGTAAATCATTTGCATATGACAAAATACATAAATCACATATAACTTTGACTTGATGAGCTGAGTTCAACTAGGACGACACAATGTAGGTCTGCACAAAGCCAATGCTTGGAAGTTAATGAAGTAGAGCCTCTGCAGCTGCTGAAAATAAGCGTGTGCATGTTGGTGGGTGGTTGAGGGTGTTTAGAAAGGCAGAGCTCAGGGACGCAGGGACTCTCTGCTGTGTCACCGAGCTATAATAAACTCCAGGTATGACCTTTTCTTCCCAGGAAGGTTTGTTAGAGCCTGAAACTGAACAGCAGGTCCTGCTGCCTGTTTGATGAGGCTCAGATCTGTTTGGTATTAATCCCACATCTCTGGCTGACCTAGAAAACAGGTAGTAACACCGGTGGCTCTCAGCCACACATAGTTTTGGGTGATTTTTGTCTTTTTTCGGCCGGCTCTCCCTCAGTGAGTTAAGCCGGAAGCACACAGAGGCCAGCAAAAGCAAAGAGATGCAACCTGGATAAACACAGTGCAGAACCACAAAGACTCTTCAACAAACTTTGATCCTAAAAGTTTAAAAGTAAACTCAGGGCTCCTCTTCCACCCATGAGTTGTTCAAGATACTAGCACAATCGGGTGTGACTTGGGTGTTTGTTTCTTCAGAGGCTGCAGATCCTTCTATGAATCTCTCTTCCAGAGCTCAAACAGCAGCTTTGTCCCTTTGCTCCTGTCGTTTTTACCCTTCACTTCTAGCTCTGTGAATTAAAGGTTTACTTAACCAAACCAGTGAATTAAGACCAACCAACTTTTTTTTCCATTAAATTTAAAAAAAAGTTTTTTCAAATCATCATTAAATTAACAAGGCAGATAAGCTCCTTGTAGCAAGTTGAGATAAACATAAAATTCATTTTCTATTACATTAGGGATATAGGTAGAGGAATAGTTCCTTCCTTGACATTTTGTGGGTTTATTTTGTTTCTATATTAGACTAAAACCTTGCACAGAAGCACAACACATCTCCCATCTGAAACTATGAGGGGGTTCAGCGTGTTTTGATCAAATGCTGCAGACTGCCTGAACACCACCATGTCAAACAGCCACAAGCAAAAGGGATCCGATTTGGCCAACAAGCAAACCTTAACAAGTATTTTCTGAAACCAAGCACGTCTAATCACTTGTTTTGAATGTCTGTAAACATAGATAATATTTTACAGGGACGTTTTTTGTCTTCCAGAACTTGTGGACCCCCATCATTTTTTTTACAAACAGACTCTCTGGTCTGCACAGAGTCAGGAATACATTAATATCAAAGCTCATATTTCTACCTGAAGAATTGGCTGTTTGCTGTTGTTTACTCTAAAACATGAAACACATTATTTACAGAGTAAGAATCCATCAAACAAACTCAAAGCTTTGGAGTTTAGCACTTTTGCACTCTGCATTCAAATAACTCCTGACCAACTGATGGTTTCACACTGTAACAGATGGTTTTTAAATTCAAATATACCATTATATGTTCAAACATTGTATATTTAGTTCTCTTGTTAAGGCAGAGTATGGGAACATCTTCAGCAGACTTGTCCAGCCACAGTGTTTATTTACATGGTGCTCTGTTGTCTCTGCCTGTGCTCTGTGCAGGAAGGAGCAGGAGTTGGACTCTAAAGACGCCATCATCCTCCATCAGTTCTCCAGGCCAAAGAATGGCGTGCCCAGCCTCTCACCTTTCTGCCTCAAGATAGAGACATACCTGCGCATGTTGGATCTGCCCTACCAGGTGACACTCAGCAGACCGTCTCAGAGATGATTAACTGTGTTGTTTACAAACTACACTTCCCAGAGATCACCAGCTGCTGGAACAGCCTTCAGTGTCTTATTTCTGCTTCAGCTGGTTCTCTGTAATGTTGCCTCTTCAGTCATAGATGCTCAGATGTTCGTGCTAACTATTTAGCTAATAAGAAGAAGGCTAATGCATAGTTTGCCTCAATACAGATTATTGGATTATTGTCATTAGCCTTTTTTTCAACACATGTATTGAAAGATTTCTACACCTGATCTGAGATGATCAGTGTTTCCCAAACTTTTAGGCTTTTATATCTACCTTGACTACACTGTACCCTTTGAAACAAATCTCATCATTGGTTGCACGTTTGCATTTTAACTAAGAAGTGTTTTTTCCTTTATGCATGGGAGGTTTTATTTGAAGACTTTCTAAAAAGATCATCTTATCCAATTAGCCTTGGACCTGTTTTTATTGGGTTGACATTTAGTGGACCCCTCCTGTCCGATAAATAGCCACATCTTTCAATTTACACACCTCAAGGCTCACTGTTTTGAGTTAAGAGCTTCTGATGATATCATCAGCGTTATTTTCACAGACTTTAAAAAGCTTCTCCTGAGCCACAGAAGATATTATACAGCGATTGTCACAGGTTGAATAGTTTTCCTCATGACACAAACTGCTGGAGTAACTCTTGAAGGATCTCAACCTACAGCTCATCCAAAACCACAACAGCAAGTCTTTGCGTTAAGAAATGGCGAGTCTTCATGCTCTGTTTGTCCAGTACTTGTATGTAGAGTCTTGCATGCTCTCACATGAAGCCACTTGCCTCTGCAGAACTACTTTGATGGGAAGCTGTCGCCGCAGGGTAAGATGCCCTGGATGGAGTACAACCACCAGCAGGCTTCGGGGTCAGAGTTCATCGTAGATTTCCTGGAGGAGAAGTTTGGGGTCAACCTCAACAAGAACCTCACCCCGCAGGAGAGAGCCGTGTCCCGAGCTGTCACCAAAATGGTTGAGGAGCATCTGTACTGGTGAGTCAGGGCTGTGTTTTAAGAAAGAAAGCAACCAAAATTTCTCCAACTTTATTTCAGTCCTCAGAGATTTCCATGGAAAAATCTGATAATTCAGTAATTTTATGCAGATTTTAAAAGGAAATATCAGTTTGTTTGTTTGTTTGTTTTTTGTAATTTGAAACTTTTTTTATAACTTTTGTGCTTTAGAGATAAATCATTCATTACTGACTTAACCAAGTGTGTCTGTGCTTACAGATTTAAATACATTTTAAACACCCAAGCTTGGTGTTTTACTATATTAGGAAACACCCACACTAATTAAAATAAAACATTTTATATTGATTTTAACAGCTAAAACAAAGACAAGTTTTTATGCAGCCTCCAGGCCAGGCTGACTGTGTCTGTACCATCAGTTTTCTGTTGTCAGCCTTCTCTCACTGTGGTGAGTCACTCCAGGACCTCTGGGTGAGAAACATGCTGCTGCTAGGAAATCACTTTCCACTCCTCCCACAGCCACAGAGGCTCAGAGTTTATTCCATTGCCTGAAAGCTCTATCCATCTTCTCCTCCACCCCCTTTACACTAACACACACACACACGCACACACATAGCTGACACCATTTGACCCAGTGTGTTGTGGTCTATTCTCCTCCATTTAATGATGTCAGGGCACATCTTGAACTGAACTTGTGCAATTCAGTCCTCACATTCAGACCATTTACAGATTTTTATAGATGTGAGATTCTGTAATGTTTTTTCAAAGCTTTAGAGGTCATTCATGTCACCTACATCCTTCCTCCTCGCTTTCTCTGCTCCTCCACCCACCCTGAGCCATGTTTAGAGCCATATATAGATCTATTGATTGAGTTATTTATGTCAGAGAAGGGCAGGTTGGCGGCTTGTTGCTCTTTTAGGGGCCACGGAGCTGCAGTGAGGTCGTACAGTTTCCCTCCTGCCCTTCTGATTAATGCTGCTAGAAAAATAAAATAACAAAAAACTAAATAAAAGCAACTATGTTAACTGAGCTTTATTCACCGTTGCTATCCAAGCAGACACTTGAGTTATTAGTTTGTTAGAGAAAATAGACAAACTAGCCTTTCAAAAACTGTATTTTCAATAATTGTCAACAATGGATTAAATTGCTGTCACAGAGAATTATCAACTGATTCCAGTTCAAGGGGACATTTCAGCCTCTATTAGTTACCTACTTTGGTTTCCTGTCCCAAAAAACTTTGACTTTCTCATCAGCCTGGTTTCAAACAGCAGCATTCAGCTGTTTTCAGTGCAAAACCTTTGAGAAATCCACAGCATGCCACCTGATAACTCTAAACTGTTCACAAACAACATTTGCAGCTTGCAGATGAACACAACAGGAGAGCTGAAAGGGGGATGAATACAACAAGTGACACAAACACGGCCCGAAATGAATGCTGTTGTCACTTTGTGGCTGCTGGATGAGTAAATAAGCACTCGTTTGCTTACGCATTTGCCAAAACTTAATATAATGATAATAAGTCAGACATTTTTACAGCTTTTTTCTGCACCAAGTGGTCAAAAGAATCAGCAAATACATTAGAAATCCAAGTTTCCCATTTTACACACATTTTTATGTGCATTAAAAATGCACATAGATGATCAAGATTCTTTTATGTTTTTCAGAAACCCATTTAGTGTTTTCACACTTTTGACTGGCTGAATCTGCATTTGATTGTAACTTCCTTTTTTTGTTCCAGATCTGTGAACAAAAGACAGTAAATCCTCCTGATGTATCAGATAATGTTACAGGAAGTTGGGTGCGGCCACAGTCACCCCTCCCAGATGCAACACAGGCCAGATGCTTTAATTCAATTTGTATTGAGCGATCGTCCCTCCATAGTGACCCTGCAGGTCAAAGATGTTCCTTTACAGCCAATTTCACAGCTCAGGGGTTCGTCACCACCAGCAGAAATATGACATGAGGCTTTCAGACTAGTTGAGAAAAAGAAAAGCTCAGTCTGTTTTTCTAACAGGGTGTTGTAAGAAAGCACAGGAGAGTGAGGACACAGCCACTTAATCTTGTTAGCTTCTAAACACACAAGCAGCCAGACTGGAGAACCATTAACAGGGCAGAGTGGACTATCAATGTACCGAACATAAAAGGCAGTTACTGTTGTGTATTTCAATGAGGTAAATGCAGGTAGAATAACTGTCTGTAAATGGTTCTTTTATTGAATCTATAGTGTTCACAAAGGAAGAGACACAGATCAATAGAGGCTGAGTTAGAGAGGCATTCTGCGTCTTTGAGTCGAGCTTGTATGCACAAATATGCACACACCAGATCCGTCTGTTGGTGCTGTGAGAAAAAAAAATCTCTACTTGACATCAGGACAGCTCATAAGGCTGCAGAGGTTCCCCTTTTAATTTTAACACCAGCAAAGAATTTGAATTTGAAATCTGTGCAGTGCAGTAATGTGTGTTCAGCAGCTTTAGATCCAAATCTATAATGGAGTTTCTTGGACGTGTGCTCAGTCACCTTTTGTCCTCTGTTCTATTTCTGGATGAGAAGCATCGACGGACTCCAAGCTTTTCCTCATGTACATAACAGCAGCCTGACAGCTTGAAAGGCTGAATATATATTGCTGTCTCCTGGCAGTTGGTTGAAAGCAGCAGAGTTGATAAATGGGCAGTGCGAAGGATGTGGCAGTGCGGGTTATTGATTGAGACAACATGTATTCTCAATACTTAGATATATAGATAAGTGCTGTTGAAGTAGATATTGTCAGACAAGTCTGATATGTTTCATGCCTTTGCAACATCTTATAGAAGATGCTAATTAAGATAAGACAGCATATATATGTATAGAGAGAGAGATTTAGATATGTATTTTTACAGATACACACACACATGCATATAGATACATACATGTATCTATACATTCAGCGATAGATTAATCTACTTATAAATAGTTAGAAACGTAAACATACAGATTCACAAAAGTAAACAGCATAATTACACAGCATGCAGATATCATTCAAGGTTCCTCGGTGAACATTTGATTTGTGATTGAGCTCCATGTTTAATTTAAGGACTGACTGGTGCACAAAAGAGTGCTTCAGTCTGACCGTATTAAACTGTAGAACCTTGTTTCCCCGGTTTGACAGCAACTATTCATTTTCAGTGTTCAGGACTCAGTTGGGGGTACAGACAATGTTGTTTACCAACCTCAACGTGTTATTATGGTGGGCTGACTCATGGTCTTTCTCAAGGGGTTGACCTAGAATCTGCCAACAGATTTTTTATCTGGTGGTGCAGTTTTGACCTTAGAGTGGTGTACAAATAATGTAGTAGAATAATACTGTAGAATACTCATAAGAATCTGAGAATCTGTCTGCTTGTTCTGAAAGAAACAACAAATTCTCTGTTTTGTATTTTTGCAAGTTTCAGTGTGTTCTTTCCATGAAAACAGATGGTCAATCATAGATACCTGATTTTTTTTTTTTTTATTTTGGATGACAATAGGAACTGCATGAGAGTGGGTGAACCAAATGCAGTTTCCTCTGTTTTCCTTACTACAATCTAAAAAACAATATTATCTCTCCACTTTACCACTCTGTTCACACCATGTTGGTGCTGCCAAGAACTGTCGAGTTCCTGAACTATGATATCAGAGCTGTGTCATCTGAATAGTTTGGAATGTATTGATTTGGTGTCTGATCAGCATTCATTAGTCGGAGAGTAAAAAACATGAACTTACACAACCCCATTGGCTTTAACACTGGTGATACTGGCAGATTAAAAGTTTTTTTTTTTTCACTGTCTAACCTCTGTTAGTGTGGAAAGATTTATACAGACGAGTCAGATAGGGATTTAACGTCTGCTGGATCATTTTTGACAGCATAATGTCAGCTTTTATTGTGTTGAAAGCTGTCAAAACATCTATGAAGAGTGCTCTCGCGTTCCCTAGAGACGCAAAGCTTTGTGAGGAAACAAGGCATGCTGGCTAAGTCTCCAATTAAAAATTCTTGATAATGACGCTACTTTGACTCTGCATGTTTCTGATGTGGTGAACTCCATTTTTCAAAACTGAAAGCTAATAAAAAATTGCATGCTGGAATCTTAAACTTATGAGTTCTCATCATATGATGTGGAAAAAATCTCTTGTATTCAAAATATTTTCTCATTATTTTTTTACTTTATGTACAAACATGGCTGCTGATGTAGTTTGTGAGGATCCAAGTACAGAGAACAGACAACATGGGTAAAGTCAGACTTTAAAATTTTTTATAAGATTGTCGTTAAACTTGACGCTGAACAGTAACTAGACTAAATTGAAAATGACTCAGTGGATCTGGAACAACAAGATGAACTATCTGTCATCAGTGGGCCTGTGGTCTATTGATGTGAATGTGAGGGAATGATTTCTGCTTTTACAATGTTTTCCTCAGCAGCTACACATCTGTGCAGAGTAGACGCTGCTGTTGATGTTACTGTAACAGGAGGACTGATGAGGCTGTTTGGTTGTAGTCATTTCCTTTAGCGGATTTCTTGTCAGGTTGTTAGCTTATCAAACCAGAATTTTGAATCTGTATAATTTCCCCACATTTTTAAGTCTAAGGACGTAAACTGCATGGATGCAATGAATTACTGAAATAAGCAGTAGAAGTTTTGTTGAGGATCAGATATCCTTTAGTTTTCAGGCTATTCCTGAGAAAGAGCACAGATTTCTTACTCCTTAGTGACAGTCCTGACATGTATTGCAAGTAGTTCTGATGTCAGATCTCTGCTCTGACACAGTGAGGTAACCAGTGATGACACAATGCTGTCTGCTGTGTGTGTTCGATCAGGACGATAGCATACTGCCAGTGGGTGGACAACCTGGAGGAAACTCAGAAGCTTCTGGCGATGAGCGGCCCTCTGAGTGACACTCTGAAGTGGCTGCTGGGCCACCTGAATGGCAGCATGGTGCGCAGGGAGATGTACGGACACGGCATCGGACGCTTCTCTAAAGAGGAGGTCTACGCACTGATGGAGAAGGACATGAGGACGCTGGCCACACTGCTGGGTAGGAGGAGGAGTGTGTGTGTTTGTGTGTGTGGATATGTGTGTGGATAATTGCTCTTAATGCCTCGTCTTCAAACCTTTTCCATTAAAATGTCTTCCATTAGGGCTGCTTTAGTCATAAATTTTATAAGCAGTATTCCACGAGGGATTACCTAAGCTGTTTAATGTAATCTGATAACAGAGTTACAAGATATTTTTAAAGATAAAACAATAACATGCATTTGTTGCTACAAATCCTCGGTCATTAGTAAGCAGAGTTGTATTGTGTTTCCGAAAGCACTGGACATTGTCAAACATATCGAGAATCTCAGCAAATTTTCCAGAACACTTGCTTTGTTGTTTCATCCAGAAAATCAGAAGTAAGTACCATGCCATCATGATGTTGAAGTAACATCAAGATCATTTGTTATGGCATTACCAGGCCATAAAGACCAAAGTGAAAACTGCTGGATGGCTCCGGCAGGCTAATATGGCCTAATGAAGCATAAGTGTTAATGGCTAATAGACCCTGACAGATGACTTCAGAATACATTTGCACAATAATACACTGTATTTCAGGCTGACGAGACAAAATGTAAATGATCATAAGCACTTAAAGGAATAAAAGTAGCATATAAATGTATTTGTTTTTCATGCACATAACAGTTTTAAAATCTATCCCTATATTCGGTCTCCATATATGTCAGTATTGAACATTCCTGTAATTTCCTGTGTTTTCACTTTGCAAGATATAGAAGAACTGAACAAAAATGGAAACCTCTATACATTAACTGCAGGGAAACAGGATCAGAGTGTTCAGATGGAAACAAAGAGTCAGATGCCGGAAAGAAAAGTAATTTGCATCGATCTGTTTGTGCCATTTCAACAAAGAATAACTTGTAAAATGGAAAGTTTGCAAAGTGAAAGCATCAGCACACTCTAAAAACATAGAGCGTCTCTATTAATGATTTACTGTCCTGGACTCAAGTGCCAGAAGTGTTGACCTACTGATATAAGTTCAGCTGCTACGTAAGACAGAGAGAGTTCATTTTGAAATGTTTTAAATGAAGATACAAGGAAGAAAAAGATCTTTGACGAAGCATAAATCACAACACAATGTTGGATTTGTCCTCTGTCTTATCAAAAGTTTTTATTTTGAAAAAAATCCGAAAGTTACATTTCAGTGTTTAGGGTTTAACATGTATCCCAGGTGATGACTCTATTTTTATTATTCAAATTAATTAATTTGAATTTGTAGAAATTATGATTTGATTAAAAAAAAAAAAAAAAACTCAACTTATTTAAGTTTCCGGGGATATAATCGACCATATATAAGCATCTAAATTGGTGTGATGATAAACAGTAAGCCACTAGCTTTAATATGCTAAATGCACAGCACACACCTCCCACTTATCTGACCTGTGCTGACACCTTAAAGCCAAAATTATTGGGTAAACAGATTAGGTATTTAAAAATTATCTATGAGAGAATAAACATTAGAAAAAAATTGCAAAAATGAATAGAAAAAGAGTATAAATATTTGCCTTAAACTATTGAATTAAAAGGGGGAATACTTTGCTAAAAGTGATTATTTAAAAAGTTAGCTGAAAGTAGGCTTGTGAATCCAGTGATGTGACAGATAAATGATTGAGAGATCTTGCTTTACTACTCCAAGTATTAGTGGTAATAATAATTAATTTGAAAGAATCATTAGTATTAAGAATTATCCACATCTGTGGTGTAACATAACCTCAACTTTAAAATCATTTCAATAACAGGTGGTGTTGATGTTGTGGTTATTTGACTTGAGAGGGTTGGGTAGGGGCATCTGGCAAAACAGTTGTGAGCCACTGCACAATGCTATCCTGATTCTGATTTTTGTTGTTGTTCCCAGTAGGACTTTTTATTGCAACTAACCATTATTAGTTTATATCCATATTTGTTTATTAACTTTGGTCACTATTTAAAAAATAAATAAAAAAGGAACCTTCTTTGCCTCAAAGCTTCATATTTTGTTGTCTACTCTCTGTTCTGTAGGAGATCAGAAATACTTTATGGGCTCTAAGATATCAACATTAGATGCTACAGTATTTGGACATCTTGCTCAGGCTATGTGGACTCTGCCTGGAACACGACCAGAGCAACTCATTAAAGGTTAGTGCATCAGTAAAATGCTGAGTAAAACAGAATATTCTAATGATAATCTAAAATGAAATCAATGCATGAATTAAATTACTGCTTATTTACTTCAGAAGCCTGTGCTGTAGTTGGAGCTCAGTTATTGCACTGTGGTTCCAGAAAATAAGCATAATTTATATTGTCATTGACAGTTTTCCATGCTCGTTTGTCATAGATGTAATTGGCCATTCAAGCCACTAGATGGCAGCAATACTCTACTGCACTGCAGTGTTGCTGACAGGCTTTAACTGTTGCTTCAACATTTACACAGTCAGACACACTAGAGTCCACTGTATCTTGTTTGATACATAAATTATGGTAAAAGTGATGCCAAATGAAGAGGTTACACAGAACATGAGTCAAAAAATGTTCCCAAGAAATTGTCGGTAATCACCAGTGATACCTGCTGCTTGTTTTCACTGTACCCATAAAAACTTATGACTAGACTGACTGACTGAAAAATTAGCATGTGAGTGATACAGCCCAGCACAGGTGGGCTCTGCAATGGCCACCCAGAGCATCACTGGCCCCCATCTATCGAGCATCAGTGATATCACAGCAATATTAATGAGATGTGATGCCTGCATGGAGCTCAATTAAATTTAAATAAAAAAACCCACTTCAGCCACAGCCTGTTCACAGTTCTGCTGTCTGGCAAGAGATACAAAAGTATCTGCTGCCTTACCACCAGCTGAAGGACAGCTTTTACCCACAAGCTGTGAAACTTCCTAACTTACCTTTCACAGTCAGACAAAAAATATATATTTTCATGAGCTCATAAAATGATGTATCCATTCTTCAAATGAGTCTTGACTCTCTTGTGACCTGCTGTATCTGTTGTCTGTATAGGTGAGCTGATTAACCTGGCCATGTTCTGCGAGCGGATGCGGAGGAGGTTCTGGCCTGAGTGGTTTGTGGAGGTTGAGGATCTTTATTATGACGGGGACAGTGAGAGCAGCAGCGGCGGCTCCCCTTCTGGCCTGCTGGACTTTGGCCTCTTCTCCAGGACTGACACTCTGGAGGACAGTGACGCCAGCAGCCACTCAGCGGGACACACAAACACACACTCGCCCGACTCCGACCACTCGCTCTTTGATTCGGACGTGGGCACAGGATCTGACAATGACATTCAGCTTAAGGAGGAGTTAATGCCCGACTTGGAGGTTTGACCTGAGAGGGTCATTGATCGGCTGACAGATTGGGACTGAGCGGAGGCGGAAAAGTTGTGTTGGTCAGCTTGAAAAATCTGGCAATCAGAGCAGGTTGCCAGACAGCAGCTCTTACAGGTGAAGAAACTATTCCAGCACCTTCATCAAAAAATACTCCAGATAACATACCCTCCTAATGAACAACCTGGGTATTAATATGCAGAGCATACAGACTGAACCTCTTAACACACGTGCTACTGTATGGTTTTTCCCTCCTGTAACGTCAGAACTGTCCCTGTGGCAGATTCTCTTTGCCTTATTTGTCTCATCCCAACATACAGAGGCTGATGTTGTGAAATTTAACACAAAGGAAACGTCTCATCTCATGAAAAGTGTGGAGATTACAGAAGGGTGTTGTAGACAAGACAGGTGGCACTTCACTTGCTATGAAACGATGCAACTAATCACCACTCTGCCATGTGTCTAAACGCACAAACCCATTGGAACAGGTGGAGACTGATCATGTGGCTAAAAGGAACAGCTGCTGTATCTCGACTGTTAACCACCGTGTGCTGGAGAGGAAACGCAGATGACATCGAGTGCCAGTCCATACTCTAATGATCCTCTCGTCATTTCCCTTACGCTACTGTATGTGGGAAGACTCTGCATCCGAACCTGATGTGCTGTGCGTCTCCATCAGTCCACAACCCTTCGTGTAGTTGTAGTCTATTGGAATAGAGGTCAGAGGGATAGATGAGCAGATTTGTGCCTGTTTTAGTTGCTGGTTATCATCCCTATTTTTCTCCATTAGTTACTATTTGCTTGCACTTTGTTACTGGTGAAGTTGGAGCACCTATCATTTGTTTTAACATCTCTTGGTATAAGTGAAGAGCTGTAATTTGTATATTTCACCCCTAGATGGAGTCAACAGGGAGCCTGCTGTCTCTTTTATTCTGTAACATCAAGGTTTTCCAATGACCCGCAGTCCGTTTAACACAGTAAATAATTTCTCCTGCAGTCCTAAACTTTAATATTGTGGTTCCCATTCATAGGTAACCTGTCAGTGTGTGTAGGTGTGATGTGCATATGCATGTATATTTGCATATTGCAACAAAGCAGCCTTAGTTCTCTCAGACATAAGTGGGTGGAAATAGTCTGAAACAGTTTTTTTTTTGTTATGTAATTTATTTCAGTGCCACTTAATTATTCTTTCTATGTGATCTTATGTGTCAGATATATATTTTTGTTAATCTCTGTGTTCTTATTGCTCTCAAAGAGAGAAGTTTTTTTGCACTAGTGGAAATTTATTTTCACCTTATTTCAGTGGAGAATCTGCTAAGGAGATAGAGGACAGAATAGGCCAAATGAATGGGAAACATAAGTGTGTATATCAGTAGTACAGGACGCTGTGTTCTAGTAGTGATTGTGCTGCAAGGAGACTGTGCTGCTTACGCCGACTGTGTGTGTATGTGTCTGTGTGTGTGAGAATATTACTGGGCGTGAATGTCTAAATGAAGCATTTGATGAAGAAGCCTTTGCAGAGACAGTCAGAATACCAAAACAACAGAACTAAACATTTCTAGTTTAAATACTTTGGGGTTTTTAAATGGACCAAAACGTCTCACCAGTGTTTAGTCTGTCATGTTAAGCGTGGTGGAAAGTGCTCATAATGGCAATATGATTGCTGTAAAAAGATTGTGGTGTATATAGAGTAGAAGACTTAAGTCAAAGCGTCACTTCACCTGAGTCACAAAAAAAAACATATTCTCACTTGCAGTGATGATAAGTAACACTGAAGGTGGTGGTTTTATTTCCAGGTTTTGAGATACCATGTGTGTCAGTAAGTAGGTCTATTTCTGACCCTGCATCAGTAAATAAAGGGGTTTAGAAGATTTTTGTGGTGCTATAATATTGAAAACTGATGTGAAAAATTCAATTTCTAACTCTGATTTTGTCATCAGTTTTCATGAGGGCTGGTTCTTTGGTAGAAATGAGTTCCAATGACAACCATTTTATCCTTTTTTTTTTCAAAAAAAAATAAATCTAAGCAATTTACATTAGAATTAGAATGCTACACGTTTAGCACAATGCTAAGCCACCTGCAAAACTGACATTTTGACAGTGGAGCCTCTGCTCAGTTCAGTGCTTAATGTGTAACTTCTGCCACCAGAGGTCACTGAAAGCAATGAAAAGCAATGAAATCATAAGACGTGGTTTGATGACCTCATGACATAAAATGGGATCATGGGATTTGTTTATTTCATCATATAGCCACATGCAGAAAAAAACCTGTTTCAGTTTTTTAAATTCTATTCACTTTTATTTACACAGTGCCAAGTCATGACATAAGTATTCACAAGACACTTTACATACAGAGAAGGTCTAAAATACACAATTTATTTGAGTGGATGACTCATGCAGAAATTTTCATTAGCAAGGTAATATATTAAACTTGTATTCATGTTACCTTTAGTCACCTTTGCCGACTTGCTGGTTTACCCCAGAAGTTACCATTTGCTACCTTAACTAAAATAACAGATATGTCTGATGTCAGATTTGTTGGGAACATTTGGAATAGTCTAAGTACTCAGCTTAACAAAATATTTAAAGAGTTGTTTTGGACATTCTAATGTTAATATGTTACATATCGTAACGATTTAACTGGAAAGTGAACTCTAATATTGTTTTGGAAAAGCAGTACACAGCCCCTCTGGTACATCCATTGTTCTAAATAAAACGGTTGTTTGAATTTAGTATGAAAAGTAACTGTCTTAGTTCCCAGCCAAGTCAGTGGACACTGCCTCTGGTTTCTTTTAAATGAATTAAAGCTGAAAGTCTGTGCTTTTATATTAACAAAATATCAAATAAGTGTATTTGGTTTCCGCTTTTGTATTTTGGTTATTATGACCGGCAGCCTTACTGACTTGTTTCACTATCATTAGCTTCATTTTTATTCCCAGGAGGCAGCTGTTAAACAATAATGCTCTGCAAACCTACTGAACACTCCCTGCTAAACCAAACAGCTACAGACAAAGTTAGCAACAAACTGCAGTACATTACCTCCATCTAGCTGCCTCAGAGACTTATTTCCCTCATAGGTTATGGGAGACTAAAAAGCAGTGGGAGCTCTGGACTTACACTAATCAGGTGGACAGAAACAAATAAGAACCTGCTTGCTAACAAGTTTGCTAGCACCACAAACTTATTTCTTTTCACCTTCATGGTATTGGGAGGCAGAAATCCTAAAGCCTGGTGTTGACACTATAACAAACCAAAACCTAAACCATCTGCATGGTTACGAACCACCACTTGGCGCAGGTGTGAAGATATGTAAAGATATTTATTGTTTTTGCAGTTTCGGGTGAAGTGAGCTTTTTAAACAACAAGCCTGGGCAGATAGGTGAATAAGACACAGAAGTTCGATTTAGATGCTTGGACTCGAGAGACAACTTTTCTTCCATCATGTCGTCCTGTGGTTCTCATCCTGACCCGCCCTGCCTGGCCTGAGTCGAGTACCTTTCACCCGGCTCCTTCAGGCTGGTTCTCATATACAGTTGGACTGCTTTAATCAAGCCATATTAAAATTAAATGTCTTGTTATTGGAACCTTGTCATAGCATTACTGCTGGGGTAATGTAAATATTGTATGTGTGACAAAGTGTACCATACTGTATGTCGAGCCGACTGACTGATCAAACTAGGCCTACCTATGGATGTGCAGTCCTAAACTGAAGCGACTGGATGATTTCAATAAAGAATAGCTGTTTCAATTTTAACAGGCTGTGATTCTGAGTTGATTGAGCTCTGCACTGTGGTTTAGTAATCATAATATGTGTTGTATTGTCATACCTCTAACTGTATATTTTTGTGTTCAAATGTGGTTGTGTGTATTCAATCAGATTAACAAGTTGCAAACATTCAAGTGCAAAGGGGGCCTGATTAAGGCTCCGCCAGCTGCTGGAGGCCAGACAGGAGGAGATAGGGGTGAAGTAAAGAGGTAAGGGCAGGAATTGGAAGAGGAGAAGTTAAAGGGGTGTGAGAGAAAAAATTGGGGGATAGAAAGGAAGCTGAGCCAGGGCAAAGAGGCGAAACAAAAGGTGGAAGTAACCAGGAGCAAGTGGAGAAGGAGGGATACAGAGGAGGAGAGGAGCAGGTGGTGGAGAGGAGTGAAGGGGTGAAGAGGCCAGGGCTGAGGAGCGAAGAGATAGAGGGAAGTCACTGGGGAGGAGGAAAGTGGAAAGGAGCATCAGGAGTTTTTGGAGGGAAGAGACTGAGAGTTAAAGTTTAAGAGGAGGAGGATGGAGACTGCAGAATGGAGGAAAAAGGAGGGAAGATGGGGAGGAGAAAGAGCAGACAAGGAAAGTAGGAGTGGGATTGAGAGGAGAGGAAAGAAGAGGAGAGGAGAGGAGGAGGCGGCTGGGCTAGGGGCCCGGGGAGGAGAAGCGAGGGCCACGGATCAGGAACCAGGCTCCCGGGGGACGGAGCAGGTGCAGGCTGTGAGCGAGGCCTTTGGGCCTGAAGGGGCTGCCAGAGCTTAAAACAATCTGCACTGCTCCTTTTTTAATTTGGCTCTGTGAACAGCCCACCCTCCACACTGACTGTCTCTCCCTCTCTCTCTGCTTAACAGATCAGCGATCCACAAAGAGGGGTAAACACACACAGAGCAAAATTAAAATCGGAACTCCCCTGGCACGGCAAAACAAATTAGAGCAAACAAATTACAGAGAGTCAACACACAAACAGTGGAGCATCTGTGGCTCTCTGGACTACTGGAGCCGGTGGCTACCTCCCACACCACCACCACCACCACCACCACCACCTATAGTACATGTTCACAGTAAACTCTGTGTCAATTCTACATACTCCAAACATATTCTCTTCAAATCGCCGTGTTCAAAACGGTCCTCCGTATGGTGTTGGTTTGGGCACCATTTTTCTTCCTTTGTCTGTTTAAGATCAGCTCAAGAAGGTTTAAACAGACTTGATGTCTGGTTGATGTGGCATTTATTTATGAGCATTACATGTCATATGTGAGTAGTTTACATACACAGGAGTGCAGTCTTGAATATCAATTAAGGGTTTTTTTGGTTCAGTTCTGACTTTTTTATGTAACACACCTGCCTTCTCTGTTGTCCTGTAGTGTCATTCCTCCCAGCTATCGCTACCATCCCTGGTAATGGTGTTATCATGCCAACAAGAATTAAACACAACTACAGGTGAGAGAAATTTGGTCAATTTGTTCAAAAGATTTTTGACAAACTGAAATTTTGACTTGATTGTGGTGCTGGATCAAATGTTCAAAAAAATCACCCTTAGTCAATACAAGTCATTCTACTGGTGGTTATGGAGAACTGTACCAAGTTCTATAGCAATCCATCCAATGTCAACCTCATGATGGAAAAGAAAAGGAAAGAGCAAAGGTTCACTTGAGTAGTAAGAACTTATCCTCTGGTATCCAAAAATGTCTCTGCAAAATTTCATCATAACTCTTCAAAGTGGTGGACATGCCAGCGTTCCCAGAGCTGCATCGCTAATACGGTTTAAAATACAGCTAACATCAGTTAATGACAGCAGGATTTGGCTTTAGTGCCCATAAGAATCAAAAAGCAAAGACCTTTTTTCAATAGCTCAAACGCAGGGAAAAACCCATATCCAATACCAGCCCTAACCCAGATGAAGAGCTATGTGGCCAAAAGCTCAGAAAATGGAACGGGTATGTGCAGTAGGGACGTGAGTAAATGTTTGCAGCATTTGTATGAAAGTTTTTCTCATACAAAGAAAAGCAGCATTTTGAAAAGGCACCAATGTGTTGTCAAAGTTGACAAATAAGTTTCCAGACATTTCCCGGCCATTTTCAGAAGGTTTTGAAGGAAACCACAGTGGGGAGGTTAAAGGATAATTCCTCTTTGTTACAACTTGGTTCAATCTTTTGCAGGTTTGGTCATTATTTCTGTTATATATGTTATTTGAACAGAGCAAGAAACACAAGCTTATGGAAATTTAGACTGTTTTGCAAATTGCAAAAGCAGCATTTTTTTAGATAATATAAACTACCTTATTTGGAGTTGAAACTGAAAGTGAACACACCAGAAATGTCCGCAATAGTGCCACACAATCAATTTCAGTAAGCACTGTTGGTAAGAATTAAACCAACAAGTTGTGAATTGCAATGGTTGTTCACAAGTAGACAGTTTAGGTCATGATTTTAACACTACCTTTAATTTTCCCTGTAAAATAAGTCTGACTGGTTTGGGGTTTGTCTGACAACTTATGTTTCTTAACCTGTCAAACATTTTTAAAATCCACATTGCAGCAATTATCACAGGGGACACAAAGTCATCATAACCAATTACAAATGATGAACAGCCTTTGAAAAGAAGAGCCAGCTCGTAATAACATTAAATTATCATTTAAGGGTTAGTGGAGCAGCTAAAAAATTCAAATTACAACATAACTGATGCAATGCACAGAGCACCACAGATCTATGATAACACAGCTATGCAGGTCTTCTGGTGTGCCGTCATTGTTTTGAGTTTCAGAACCAGTAAAAGGATTGATCTATTTAGTATCTAAGGATTAGTATAAAATGATCGAGTTTTGTATTTCACATGTATTTTATCTGTTACTGTGTGTGTGTTTTTCTTTGTGTGAGCTCAGTTGGTCTTGGCTGGCCCTCTCCCCCGGCTCTGTGGCCCCTCTGGCCCTCTGGCAGTGGCTGTGGCCTGTCCATCTGCCTCCTACTGTCTGAGTCTGGTGGGACAGGGGCAATGGAAGACCCCCCACACCCCTCTCGGACCCCCACCACCACCACCAAACACCCTTACCAGCCCCCAGGCCAGCTGCTCAGGCCCCAGAATCTGCACAACGCTGCCAGGTGGGCCCCAGGATACGCAGTTGGACCCCTTCACATACACACACTTACACGAGGGAACGCACAAACACACACACACACTCTCACAATACCAACACATATGCTCAGTAAGCCTCTTTACAAATGGGAGCCATGCAACACACATGGTTACACGGGCGGCCCGCATGAAAAACTTCCTCTCGCACACACACACACACAAGCACACACCCACATCATGCTTGTGTGCCAACCCTTTACCACACAGCCGCTGCACGCCCAGGTGTTTCCCACAGCACCATATAATGGTCTTAGTTCAGAGGGGTGAGACACCAACAGGTGGCGCTGTTTTCTTTACTAATTACAGCTTTATTTATTCATTGGCACGTGAAAGCTTCCAGATGACTTTGGCTGGCCTGCTCATTGCAGGATAAAAGTGTGTGTTTTCCATTGTGCTTTCTTCTCTCTTGTGCAATACAAACCATCACCTGCCTTTTAGCACCAATAATAAACCCTGCAGCATTTTGATATTTTTTTTGAGTATTTTGGATTTATTCTGAACCGTCAGCTGATATCAGATGAGATGTTGTTCTCTATATTGTTGTCTGCTATCATCAATCAACTAGATGCTTTTATGGCCACTAAACTTATGATAAATTAATAAATTTGTACAGTTCAATTAAATTGAGAGTTAGCTTAAAAATATTTCCTCTGACTTAAAGAGCTTTGAAATGAGCTCCTACAATACATGCCCTTTTTTCTTTTTACTTTTTGATTCCTTCTGGTTTTACTGGTTCGGTAAATGTTCTTCCAATATTTTCACTGATACTTTTCACAGTTACTAACATATTCAGCTTTTCAATGAAGATTCAATTTGCAAATAAAAGAACACAAAAGGCCAGAAAAAAAATTAAAATGACATTAGAGGGGTTCTACACTTGGTTTATGTGAACAAATTGTTCATGGAAGGGAATAAAGTGACATGGAAAGCCATTTAGCAAAGAATGATGCACTCATGATACATGTGACTCAAACATCCTCTGATGCTCCCGCTCCACTGGAGAGATGAACGGTTTTGGCAGGACTTTAACATTCCTTAAGTATTACAACTATAAATGTCTTACTTCCAAATTTGGATGACAGTGTGCCACATTTTGATGGAAAACTGGCTACTGATGTTTGCATCACATTGTCAATATAGCTAACATGTTAGCAAATGTTTTCCTCATATCCAGCAAATAAAACACTAGTATTTATTTTATTTTCATTTTTAATTTCACTCTTATTTTAACGTTTTAGGGGTTTCCAGAAACTACCAAGGAAAATATCTTGTTCTTTATCTGCTCCACCATGATTGCTTGCTAGTTGCTAACTGTATCTGTCAGCTGTGTGATGCTGAGCATGTACCATAAAGTCGAGGAAATTAGATTTTTCCTGAAAACAGCTGTTGACTGTGGCTGAAAAACCACATAAAAACCATTAGACTGAACACAAACAGTAAAGTCTTGGAAAACCAAAGCAATGAGCTGAACGTTGCTATGAGTATAAAGCTCTGCAGGGCTGAGGAGAACCACAGAGCTGGGAATTATTCTTTGTAGGTTCATCATTATGAGTGTAATTTATTGTAAATGTAACAATATTTAATCGAGCAGCTTTAACTTTTCTCATTTTTAAACTAAATCCTGTTTTATATTAGCTTTTTCACTGAGTACATGTGAGGTCTTATAGTTGTGTCTGATATTTTTGCTTTAACCTGTAAAGTATGAGGAGTATTTGATGTATGCTATCACGGCTCTGGTGACTTCTGTTCTCCTTCACTTTCTCCGATCAGTGTTGATCCATAAACTGTCCAACTTCTCCTTGTCAACTTTCCTTCACTTTTTAAGATCCTTGGAGACAGAGTGAGTCAGAGAGTCTCCTGATATTGTGCTGTGCTCTAGCAGAAAGTCAGAGACACCGCCATGGACCAGACCCTATCATAGCTCCCCTTCTGTCAACCCATTATCTTTCTCCCACATGCTCCTCTTCCCTTTTCTCTCCTTCCCCTCCCTTCTCCTTCCTCTGGATGTTATCTCTAGCCGCTTATGCCCTAATACCCCAATTGTTGTACTCTAAAAACAATAATTAGCAATCCCAAACGAGACTGAGGGGCGAATTTAACAGCTTTCTTCTGATGTATTTTGTCCCCCCCCCCCAACCTTTTTTTCTCTTTATCTCCTCCTCCTTTTTTCATAAGAGCAAAGAGAGGTGGAGGGGGGGTTCCGGGAGGTATTGGCAAAGCCTCTTTAAACTCTCTCGTATTATGGAGGATTATTTTGTGCCGAGATCCTGGCTTGTGTGTCTGTTTTTTTTCCCCTTCCTTTTCTCTTCCTGGTTGTGGCAGACACGCTAGGTAAACAGTTTGTGTCACACTTGATTGCGTTTGAGAAATTAAAAAACAGGAATGACAATAGGCCAGGGCTGGGGATGAGGACTGGGGGGACATTGACACCATAAGACCCTGGCTCTTTGGGGACCCCTGGTACGCCATGTGACAGAGCGGCCCTCGCAGCCACAACAATACAAGACCTCGTCCTTCAGAAAACACTCCTCGCTCCCAGTGTCTGAGTCTATCTGCACTGGGCCATCTGCTCTCCTTCTCTCTCCTCTTCCTCCTCCTCCTCCTCTTCCGTGACTCCTTTTGGAGAGATGGAGTGTTTGAATCTGGCTCAATTATTCAAGTGTTTACAAG
Source organism: Acanthurus tractus (assembly GCA_029783725.1). Lineage (NCBI taxonomy): Eukaryota > Metazoa > Chordata > Actinopteri > Acanthuriformes > Acanthuridae > Acanthurus > Acanthurus tractus. The sequence continues at coordinate 22,674,997 of JAQNCA010000030.1, forward strand.
CACAAACACTCTGCCAGGTTGGAGGTGTGTATGTGTGTGAGAGTGTATTTTCTAGACATATTCCCCTTGTGATTCACATATAGCCTGTGGATGTACACATAGACAGTGCAACATCTGTTCCTGTCACTGAAATCAGTGCAAATGTTAGAATAAAGCAAGCCATTTACAGTTTACACTGAGTGATGCTCAACTGAGCAAAATGTTGCTAAGCTTCTCTGCAAATCTGAACTCTTTCTGTGTTGAAATGTAGATCAGTAGAGTGCTGTGAAAACAGCTTGAGAGGGTATATCTCTGAAATACACCTATCTGTGTTAAGGATTATTGCAGCTCAGTTATGATTCTTCCCTATAGAGGGCAGTGTGATACTACAAAAGAAAACTGGTCCAACCCTGATGTTTTCAAAGACAGTGTTAGGCGGTGAAACTACAGGGAAGTGTAGCTAACAGTGTTCACTGTTGATGGCATATAAATATTTCCACAGTGTGGTTGTTACCAATAACTCTAGTTTTCAACAGGACAAATCAAAAGCAGTGAATTAAATGTGGTTTAATGTTGAGTTTAAAAGGGTGCATAAGCAGGTACAGGATGTAAAATGTTGTACTATCTGGGGAGGCTGTGAAGACATGATTGTTTTCTCTTTCTCTTTTAATCATGAAGTTCTGATCTCTTTTTGTGAAATATTATGTGGAAATGCTTCCCATATGTACGTGTTTAGTTAAAGCCAAATCAAGTTAAAACTACAGCTGCAGTCAAACATTTAGTGTATTGTATATTTCATTTTAAATTAGAGAAGTGAAAATCTAGTTTAACCTTGAAAAACACTAAAAGATATAGCAAAATCTAACCTGTGAACACAAAAGTGAATTTAAATTAAATTTTAGTTTAAAGTAACCACAAGCTTTCTACAAAGCCGAAACACAATTAACGAAAGATTTGTGCATAAACTTCCATCTAAATTTGATAAAGCCCATATCTTAATCCCACCTAAATGCTTATGCTAAAAGTAAACTGAAAGTGAATTTAAATTGAAAAATGAAGAAGTTAAGGTTAACTTCCAGCTTCAGTAAAAAAGTATAAAACCTTGTCACCTGGAATTTTTTGAAAGGAGTCTTTGCTTGGCATGTGAAAAGTGAGAGAGAAACACAGTCTGCCTCCAGCACACAAGACAGCAGAGTTAGATAACACTCCTCAAAACAGCAGCCCTGTGTGTGACGGGTGGAGGTAACAACGTTTTCTTTATTTTTGTGTGTTTAAGTCACAGTCTTCAGTTTCCAGATTATGTTTACTGATTTCATTCATCTGATTGACTTATTTCTTGTAAAAGAGATTTTTCAAAGCACCAACAAAAAAGTTACGTGATATAAATTGCAGTTGATCAAAATGTATGTGAGTTGAAAAACGGATGTATAATTTATTCATGTTACACTCTGAACACATTTCCTAATTTTTAAAAATTATTTCAGATGTCTAACCTGTTCAATTGATTGAAAACAACCTATTAGTTAGCCTGTTTAAGTGTGAACCATATCTTTGTATCATGTTTATCACGTCATAAAGTTAAAACCATCCAGCTAAGCTTTGGCATCAAACTGGCAAGCAACAAAGTTTGTTAAAAAAAAGTTCACCTTTTATAGAGTCACCTTAAACTTTGCCTTGGTGTGAAAATAAAATAAATATATACATTTTAATATCCGATCAAGCTTTCAAAATAAAGGTCTCAAGATTAATTTGTTAAATGATTGTATGGCTCAAAATAAAAGAATCAACGCTGACTATATAATCCGCACAGGGGCTGAATCCCAGTCTCCTGCATGTAGCTAACCTGGGATTTCCCGCCCTTTACATTATGTTATTTGTCACTCTCATCAGTATCGCCCCCTGCTGGTACTGCACCTTCACTCACACCAGGTCAACCGAAACATTTTACTGAGATATTCTGCGGAGTGAAACGGTGGGACGCTGGGCATGAAAGTGGGCTGGACTATGAGCTGAATCCTTCATGATACAAGCAGATTGTTCACACTTTTCTCATTGTGTCTGTGTAATCTTTTCCAGAGACTACATCCACATTTAAAGACTTTGCTGCAAGAGGCTGAAGTCTCAAACTATTTCAACCAAGTCTGTGTCAGCCTCAGAGACCCATGCCCCATTTCATTTCCTTTAGTCTTTATTTTGTGTAGAAACATTTACTTGTAGCTGGCCGGAGCCGCTGAGAATAGCTTGAAGCCGAGCGCGAGCAGTAACCCATTTATCACCCTGGGCTTTCTTGCCTCTGTTTGTGTTCTGCCTGCGTTACAATCAATGTTTAATTCAATAGGCCTCACTTCGCAAAATCAAATCTGGAGTTTTGGGGTACTAGTTTGCGTTTACTCGTGCAGCACATTTGTTTATGATTATTTGCATCTGACAATTTAGCAGGAGTAAACCTGAGACAGTTTCCACCCAAACTGTCACACGTCGCGCGTCTGTCGAGGGACCAACCTGCACGGGCCTGCCTGCAGCTCGCAGGCCTCCCCTAATATATAATCTGTTGTTATACTGTCACCACAAGGAGCACAACCAACCCCGCAGAGATGCCACCGAAATTCATTAATCTAATTAAATATGTCGTATTGCCCAAATGAGACGCTGGTATGGCTTTGCTGCAGGATAAGAGCAAAGTAAGGCTGGGTCCCACAAGAGTAGCATACAGCCGACGTGCGCTAACTCTACTGCGCTTCATTACACTCTTAATTACCTATTGTTTCTAACTAGTTGGTGGCGTTTTAATGAGAATCTACAGGCAGTTAAATGTAATCTAAATTTTCTAATCTACTGGTCCATTACCAAGGAGTCAAAATGTTATTGGTTTTGTGAGTAATCAGACTTTTAAATGGTGCTGATATCACTCCCGGAGGGCAAGGAGTGGGTTTCGACTGTGTAATTGAATTCTGTTTTTTTCCCCCCCTCCTTCTTCTTCCTCCTCTTCTTTTTTCGCGGAGCTGAGAGGAAGATTTTTCTGTTGCGGCTGGTCGCTCGGGTCGAGGAGCATGTCCTCGGTTCCGGTCGGATCACAAGGTTTTTCCGCTCTTGGGTCACTGTGGCGACCCCTTAAAGAAAAATATGCGCGTGTTTGTGTGTGTGTGTGTGTGTATGTGTGTCCTTGCAGAATGTGTTTGTGTGTGGGTTATGCGGTGGTGAATATGTGTGCGTGCATGCATTTGTGTGTGTGTTTCTGTGTTTGTGCCCTAGTCAGCCTCAGCACTCTGCTGTGCTGTCACCTGCAGCCAGATAAGCCAAAGGATTTATCACCCAGTGAATTGCCTTTGAGTGGTGGATAAAATGGCTCCAATACATTCTCATATGAAAACGCTGCGAGGTTAATGAGAGCCAAATTCACAGAGGGCTAAATCTATTAGGTTTTCATGGATGGAATCAATCAACATGCACCTCACCGGCTGATTTGTCATATTGAAGCATTGCCCATTTGAATTCCAAAACACAATCCTCCTCACGGAATGATTCACTTTGATTTTGATTGCCTCTTCATCAAGAAGATGACAGCTATGAACTAATTTTCTTTTCTATCATGTTACACACTTATTAGCTCTGGCTGTCCTTGGCAGATGACTGATTCTCCCCTTTTATTGAGCTACAGTTGGATTTTCCTCAGGTCTGTTCAAACAGTCACAATGTTGCTGTTCTTTTTAAAGCAAATTATTTGCTTACAGGATTTTCATTTGCATAAAGGATTATCCCTCGACTAATTCATTTCCTTTAGTGATGTGCCTGCAGATGGATTTGCCTGATAGTACTGTGTGTTGTTGTCTATGGTTGTGGTTATATACCTTTACATCACCATTAGTACACAATTGCACATGGAAAGTTTAAGGAAAAGTTGAACATTTTGGGAAATTTGTTTGCTTGTGATCAGTTAGGTTTAAAGCACTCTTATGTCTCTTTATGAAGCCACCACCACTGATTGTTCAATCCCTCATAAACCAAAGTGTAAAAACATCCCATAGTGGCTCCTTTGCTGCTTGCACCAACTTCCTGCGTCTCCTCTAGTTTTCCCACTGTGCCAACTAAACTGCAGGTTCAGATTAAACAAACATGATATGACATGTTAATCAGGGAGTTTAAGAGGTGCTGCTGGGTTGATTTTCTTGCCTTTGCACAGAGCCGAGCCAGCTGTTTCTCAGTCTTTATTCTAAACTAAGCTAACTGGCTGCTGGATCTAGCATCATATTTATGTAAGAGAGTGGCATTCATCATCTCATCTCACTTTTGGCAAGAAAGCAAAACATATTTCCTTCTCTGAACTAGTCTTTTAACAGAATAATAGAAGTCTGCAGACAAATTGAGAGTCCAGCATCTGAGACTGAGACTCAAAAGAAACACCCTGGATGCAAAATAGTCCTGATGGGTGCTTTTGTGTTTGGTGAGTCAGGAGGTTCATTATTGTTTAGTGTGCTGATACTGAAGTTGATAAAGGATTTCCAGCAGCTGAAGCCTCCACAGGATTTTCAGTTCTTTCTTCAATAGTTCTTTTCAGATGGCACCATGTACAATACGTGAGAGCTGGCATCACTTTATTCTCTCTGCGTGGACGCCGTGATTCTCCACCAGAAGAAATGTCTAATCATTGCCGATGAAATAAAAAGCGGAAAGCTGCATTTGTCTTGGGCAGCTCGTACCTTTCTCTCCATGCGGTGATGGATGACAACCTTGGTGTTGAGTGTGTGTGTTTGTCTATCGCACCGCTGCAAAGTGACCAGGGACAGGCAGCAGCAGAAAAAGGCCCTGTCCTCCAACTAATGAGCAGCATTATTCAAATGGAGTCTTTGTTGTCAGTGCACTGTGCTGTAGTCTGCACACTGCTGTCACAGGCAGCATCGCCTGATGCACCGTTTCTTCATTTTGATGCTCTATCAGTTTAGCGCCTATTGAAATGCAACGGGAAAATAAGACACCTCGAAGACGCTGCTGGTTCCGTTTTCACACACTGTACGTATGTATATGATACCGCAGGTAATTAGCAGCCAAAAAAAGTAATAATTTAATCAATATATTTTCTTATAAATACAACAAAAAGAGTCTTTCTGTTGTACTGTAGCCTCAGACGATTCACATGAAAGCTGTAGGAGGATTACCCTCTGAGCTGCCATACATGGTGTCAGCACAGGATCAAACAGTAGGTGGGCACTGAGCAAAAGGAACAAAAAAGACAGCAAACACAAAATGTCAACAAATAGAGGAATATCACCCAGTTTGTCTATCACACTGTGGAGTCACATGGAAAAAAAAAATGAGAGGAGCTTTCAAGGCCTTCGCCAGCTGACAGGAGGAGCAGCGGTGAATAAAGGAGGAAGAACAAAAAAGATGAGAGTCGAAAGAGAAAAAATCGGCCTTTCTACAAAGAAGGACGAGGGGGGAAAAGGAGGCAGGGTGTTGGAGGAAGCTCCTCCGACCGAGCCCATCTCCAGCTGTCACAAATCATTTCTGCTCGGGAAGTGAGGGGAGGCGAAATGTCAAAATATTTGAATAAATTCCACAGAAGCCTGTTGAGAGTGGGGCGGTGCGGTGAGAGGGGTATTGTTGGCGCAAATGGGGTGGAGAGGGGATGAGAGGGTTGGGGAATAAAAAGGTGGGGCTGGGGGGGCAGTAGCTGAGGGGGTTTGCATGCGAAATAGCCTTCACTGGCCTGAGGACGAACAAGAGTTTAAATGTAAATCAAAGGTTCCGGCCACTGCAAGGATATATTGGCTCATTTCAAACCATTTCCTTCCTTAGTTTAGATCACTGATAATGACGCTGACAAAACACAACAATGCAGATCCGCTTCGGTTTCTCCTGGCTCCTGAGTCGCCTCACCTCAACATCACAGTCTGTACATATGTAATCTGCTTCAGTGAAATGTTATTAAGATGTATTTTTCTGCAGCATGTCCATGTTTCTCATACCTGCTCTATTTATGTCCATGTAAAGGCTTCTCAGTGTGGAGCAGCAATAGTCTGTTTCCACCATTTGTCCAATGGCAGTGAATTCAAACATGTTTTACTTAATATATGTTTACCATTCTGATGTATATATTTCACATTTTGGGTACATATTAATAACAGTTATACTGCTGTGTTTAGTTTTTTTCTTTTGACAATATTCTCTCAAATTTCCACCTACATATCTGTAATTATCCTCTTTAATGCTCACATTGTTATACTTGATACTTCAAAGTGACAATACTGTTTATTCAGCCATATATATGTGTGCTGCATCCCATCTCCATTTAAATCTACAAAGGCACCCTCAGGTGTGATTTCCATATTATCCTCTGTTTAACGCTTGTTGGTTGGGTTTTTGTATTTCATTTTTTATACTGGATTATGTAGACTTAAATAATTGTGTCAACCATTGCGTGTTTTGTCAGATATGGATGAGAATGACACTGAGACAGAGGCATCACTGTCTGCAGCGTGTCAGCTCTGCAAGAGAAGTTTAGAGATGGAAAAGTTCTCCTGTCACAGGTCTGATGAGTTTCAACTGTTTAAGGCTTTCTGTCTGTCTGTCTGTCTGTCTGTCTGTCTGTCTGTCTCTTTATACTGGATAAGCAACTGGGAACCACTGAAAAAGTAACAACACTAACTGTATCTCATGTAATTTTTGCATTGGTGTGCAGTTACAATGTTTTAACAGGTAAACAGTATATGTTTTTATTTGAGGCTTCAGGTGCTTTATTTCAAAACCTTTGAATATGTTATTATATTACTGGACGAAATGGACATTGCACCAAACTTACTCGTTACCTTCATTTTCAGGCTAAATAAAACATTTCTTCTCTGGCTGAAGCAGCTGTTTAAAGTCTGAGAGAAAAAGACTAATGATATTGTTAGGATCATCTCTGTTTAGGCTGGGATTCATCAACTTTGCAGTTTAGAGGAAGAATTTAAGGGAAATGCATAAGTGACAAGAGGGGACTTGAGACGATGAGACTACGTCCAAGCGGGAAAATTCCATCCCAAATGTTTACTTCTCTTACAAGAATCCTCAATATTATTTCATCAACATCATCAACAGACAAACTGAGTTTTGGAGGAAATAAAAGGAAATCCAGTGACTTGACAGAGATATTGTGGCTTGCATGGTTAGTCTTGGGCTCAGAGATATATTGTCACATTTTTACTCATGCTTCTATATCGATTGTTTATTGTTTTTGTCTTTTTTCCCCTGCAGGCTTAAAGTGGAGTCAACATCATCATGAGTTGGTGTTTAGTTTTGCTTAATTTCTCCCTGCCCTCCCATTAATATTCATCATGCAAGGTGAAGAGTGAATTAAGGACAGGTTTTGGCGATAAAGGTCTGATGATGCTTGTTTGTTCAAAGTCTCTGAATGCATGTACTCTATCAGCCTGTGTGCATCGACTCTCTTTGTTCAGATGATCCCCGGGGTGCATTAGAAGTCGCAGGGTCAGTGTCTCCTCTGTTTGCCTCTGAACTCACTAACACTGTATTTAATTAGGCCTCTAATCAGCCACTAAACACACAATAAAATGAGACAATCTGTATCTGTTTACCTCCCTCTCAACTCTCGAACACACATACACACACTCTGCATATTTGCATGTATAGTTGCTAAAAAAAAAAAAAAAAAAAAATCACTTATCAGTGAGAAAGATCAAGGTCATGACTCCTCTTCACACTCGATCCCCTGAAACCAATTAAACTGTCGGTCGGTGAAGTTCAGTTGGAGGACACAGACTGGAAAACAATAGCAGATGACAGCTTCTCTCCACTATCTCTGGACGCGTTTTCTTGCAGCACTAATTATATTTTCGGATTCTGTCATTAAGACTAAAAAGCTGAGGAAATTTCACAATCAGGGTGATCTATTCAGAATGGCTCGTTAATAGGCATTATCAGTATTTGGAAATGATGTCAGATGTCAAAGATGGGTGATGAGAGTCAGGCCTCAAATGATGGAGAGATGTGATCTGCAATGGGAAATCAGTCAAGTGGACTTTATGACATGAAAAAGAAAAGAAGTGAAGAAACAGTAGCTGTATTAACACATAAGAAATGACTGATAAGGCCATTAAATAAACTGTAGGAGTCATTAATATATATATATATATATATATATATATATATATATTTAGACATGAACAAATCGTTAAAATGTTTATGAGGTATTTATTAAGTATTAATACACACATTAAAACAAATATTCATTGTTGGTTTTAGCAATGTTGAACTATATTCTTTTCCATTTCACATGTACTTCATGTAATTTCTACAGCTTAATAAAGTTTTGATGACCTTACAAGGTAGTGTGGGACAATGGGTTTTGTTTATATCTCTGTTCAGCAGCCACCATTGTTTCGGACTGACTCAGGCTGAAATGTTCTCGAGTTTTATTCACACTGCATTAAGTCATGTTTGTCGATCTCTTCCCTCATTCTCTGAAATGTGTTACCCTATTAAGTTGAAGACAGGCGCCAAAATGAAACACACTGTTACCTTGAATAAAAGTATGCAATTTTTGGAATTTGAATATAGTTTGAAACATCTGGGAATTTAAATTTGTAAATATTATATATTTTTAGTTGAAGTTTCATTTAACATTACTTTCATTGATTTACCTATGTCTCAAGCCCTGTGTCAAAATTAAAATGTAATTTTGATAACCAAATTTTAAAAATTAAAAAAAAATTTTAATTCCTTATCAGCAGTGTTGCTCTGTAAGTGGCAATGTCAGTCTGTCAGCTGAACACACAGAAGTGTCTTTGGATGGACTGATGTGTATTTCGGCACAGATATCCATGTTCTTCAGGGGATGAATCCAAATGACTTAAGTGATGCCAAGCTTTCGCAAAGCACCACTATCAGGTTTAGGTTTGTGTTTTTTAGTGAAAAGGGCAACTATCAACAACCATCAGATAGATTAACACTCACTCATACATTGTCCCATGTGAATGACTGTAAAAGGCTGGTTATCATGCAGCACTTCCTTTAACACCATAATCCAGTTTAAATTTTAATTCATATAGTGCTTTGGTTTCCCACAAGATACCTTCAATTCTAATGAAATCAGCCTCATCTTTTCAAATGTAACTCAAAGCATTGCAGTAAACACAACCTCAGAGAGCAGCCAGCATGACTGCAGACTCCTCATCTTGGTGAATAAATATTCAAATGTTGTACATTTTCCTTATTGACTTTGATACGCAGTCAACCTTCAGAACAAAAGTAAGACATATATCATTATTTCCATACTTTGCTAGTTCACTTTTACTGCCATAAATTTGCTTCCACCTCTATCATCTCTACTGAATGATTAAAAGCAAAATAAATCTTCACCTGTGAACAAGTGCACTGCCAACTCCACTCTCTGTTGTCAATCATGTGCAACCCTCTCAGCTCCAGGTACTTCACATGTTAATTGCCCATGCAGGTTTTTGCAGCATTGACATGCCTAAATGCATAAAACATGTTGGACTCTCAGATAAATATAAACATGTGTAAATAATAAATGTCTTGCCACCTGAAAGTCATAATGGCACTGACCACAGATCTGTCCAAGATGAAATATGTTGTACTATAACTTACAAAGATCCATTTACAAATCACAAGCTTCTACAACTCCTTAGTGAAGGCAGGGTCCCACAGTGCATAAACTAGGACAAGACGTGATGCACTGCTACACAGCGAACTCTTTTTCTTCCTTGGGATGCGCATTAAAATAGGAGGTTAGCTACAGTGCAAGGCTGCCTATCTCTGCCTCAATCTAAAGCGAGATCGTCAGGCATGCCTGGATATTCCCAGAGCCTCATGAGATGTTTCCCCATGTGGGCTGACCGTGCTGCAGCTGGGAGAAAAGCACACACATAAGCATACTGTTCTATACAAGCAATAAGAGCTCCTCAGCCTCTATGCAAAAAGGAAGGAGAGCAGCACACTCGTTATTTAACTGGCTTCTGACAGCTGGGGCATAGCAGTGGGACAGAAAGTGTGTGTGTGTGTGCGTGCGTATGTGTGGGTGGGTGAGTGTGTGTGTGTGGGTGTGTGTGTGTGACAGAAAGAAAAGGGAAAATGCCTGTGCACACACATGAATCTTTGCATGCACTTATGCGTGTGTCCATTCTCATCTGCATTTGTGTGTGCGCTTGGCCATGCGCATATCTATGTGTGGCACAGTGGACCAGAACAGAGCTCTGACAGTAGCAGGGCTGCTGCTCGCTGATGCCTGCCTGGAGGAGCTGACAGCTGCCCGGCCTGTCAATCACCGAGCATGCCCACTAGCCCTCTATTCACATCATCCTATCTTGTTAACTCTAAATCTTGCTGGGTTCTGTTTATATACTCAGTGTGTGTGTGTGTGTGTTCGAGGGACACGATGGGGTGGTGCATCCTTTCCTCTGATGTGTTTCTGTGTAACAGTCTTCGCTGCATGGGTTTGTTTCAGACAGAGATCAATCAAGACAAAGTGATGAAAAACCAGTACAAGGATTGCTAAGAAACAAGCCATTCTGTGAGAGTTAATCCTTTCTTGTAGAAACAAGTCCCAGCAGTTGATTTGTGTAATGTATTGATGTCAAAGTGTAACTGATTATTCAGTATATTCAAGAACTGTAAAGTATTACAATCAAGGCACACTGCAAGTTCCAGACATATCAAAAAAGCCACAGGTTTAGTCACACTGGGTCTGTATTTATCTCTGAAGTGGTCCACTGTCTTCATGATGGGCTGAGCATTGTTACCATTGGGAGAAATAGTGCAAGAGCTCTTGTAGTCAAAGGTAATTATCTCCTCTTGTCACCCACAATGGATGCCTGCTAATGAGAGCTGGAGCCCTGATTGGTTGCCTACGGGTCTGTGGAGACCCACAACTCTTTTTGGTCTCAACAATAGAGCCGTGATGCACTGCAAAGACAGAGTGACTGGACAAGTCATTCATCTATGCAAATGCCAGCCAAAATGTGACCACCGCTGTACACACGATCCATTAGGCTCTTAATTATCAGCCCTACAGGGTGTGCATATTTGTGTGTGTGTACATGCAATGGTGTGTGTGTGTGTTTGTGTGTGTGTCTGTGCATGTGATGAAGTGTTAATCTTTGAATATGAGCTTGTGTGCATGGGTTTACTGTCTGCATGAACTATTTTCACTGCAGATAAAAGTGAAATAAGACAGAAAGAAAGAAAAAGTAAAGAAAAAAGACAGTAAGAAAGAAAGAAGAGAGACAAAGAGAGATGAAAAAAGGACAACGGAGGCTAAAAACTGCATACTAAAGTCTAAGTACAAAATATTTTTTTAGAATCTAAGTATGATTTATTCAAGCTTTGACACACTATCGATAAACATCCACACTTCCTCAAAATTATAGTCATCAGAAGTCCACACACACTCTCTGATGTGACTATTTGTTACAATCTCAAGGCCAGATAAGGACATTTAAAATGCAGTCATCATCCATCCAATGCTACTGATATGTTATTTGTGTCTATAAAATAAAATAAAATAAAAAAAAAAATATATATATATATATATATATATATAAATATAAAAATAACTTAGCCAGGTGTTATGAAACAGCCAAATTATTATTCAGGTATTTAACATGTGATTTCTGAATTTCAGCAGTTTCTTATACATTTGCGACAATCAAAGGGCTTTTTATGATTTGACCTTGTCTACATAACCATGTGTTGTGTGTCTGCTTCTGACAGCCTGTTTTACCTGTCAGGTACTCACACTCCATTCATTCCATTTCTTTTCATTTCATTTTGAAGTACTTTCAGGTAATGCTACACAAACTTAAAGTAGAAATTTAGAGATATAAGGGCATTTTACAAAACAGGGTGCATATTTAGAGTGGATTTTTTTGAAACATTAAAGCTGGAACCTGTGATGCATTTGAGTAAAAAAAGAAAAAAAAAATATTATAGTTTTTACTTTTGTCCTGGGTAAAACACAAACCAGCACAACCATGTTCTGGCTTATACCACTTTCAGGATAATGAATCTCTAATGGCCCCAACTACAAAAAAAAACAAAAAAACAGAGAAAGATCAGTCTACAAATCCAGCAATGAGCCACAGCAATGTGACTTTTGGTCTAATGACATGGCTGAGTTTAAAATAAAGCCAGGGTCTGTGTGCTTTGAGAAACATCCATGTGACAAAAGGTGTTACCTTTGTAATACAGTAAAAGCCTGGGAAAACAAAATACTCCTCAAACCACCAATAACTCACCACAAATTGCTTTAACCTTTGCGAGACACAGCTGTGACATTGGCTCTTTGTATTTATGGGCATTGGAGTGTTTCCCAGTGAGAAGACATCACCTTCTCCTCTCTGGAGAGCACACAGTTTGTATGTTTGTATGTATGTGTGTGTGTGTGTGTGTGTTTTAGGAGACTATTTGTCCTCCTTTATGATCACTGTTTTCTCCAGACTTACCTGAAACACAAATGGTACCATTTTTTAGCCACATTTAAAGACAGTCATGAGAGTTCAAAAGAGAGAAACTATACTGTAATTAGAATTCAGTCTTTACCTAAAGGACATGTTTTTGTCTGAGGGGTCACTCTGGATCTCACTTTGCAAAGAAAATATTTTAACTTTTTTTTTAGTTTATCTGCTGTCATGTTGTTAAAGGAAATAGCTCTATTATAACCATTTTAAACCGTGAAATATCATTCAACATTTGTTGGGTTACAATTAGAAGAGCATGCAAGATGATTGGCCATAAAACAATCAGTTTGGAAGCTGTAATTGCCAGTGTATTAAATATAGAAAATCCTCATCCAATTGGCCTGCCCATTTTAAATATTCCCTGTCACCTTAATTTGTCACAGATTACTGTAAAACAGATTGTGTTTAGTAAAGGGATCCTATTCTGACTCATCCGACAGACTAAAGGTACAAGCCTGCCACTGGACAATCGTGTCTGTTTGCATTCTCTTCCAATTCTGCTATCTGTGTGTTGCTATTGTCTGAAGGGCACCCTCACCTCTTTTTGGATTAGAGCTGCCCATTTGTGGTGATTGTGACTGGTTTTGAAGAAATACATAGCAACCAGAATATTTTTTTTCTATTATAAAGGAATGATAACTGGTGAAGTGAGACCTTTTCCAGTGCTAATACAGTGCTGGCTATGTAAAGGCAGAAAAGACCAAACCTTTATCTATTAGTTTTAAACATTTTCAAACGTTAATATAGATACATATAGTTATATAAAACATTTACGTATAGAATACATATAAATTCAAGTCTTGGATCAACTGTGGTGTCTCTTACCTTGGGACAAACAATTAATCATCAAGGCATCTCCTGCCACTGCAGTCCTGATACTTTGACACAGTGACATCTTTCTGTCAAAAAATCTTCCCTGATGTGAAGACTGGATTTTATAGAACCATCTGCAGATTAATTGATGAGACAGAAATTCAGCTTTTGGCCTTTTTACACAGACTCATCTACTAATGAACTCGATCATTGTCAAAAAGCATTGTTAAAAAGCATTGTTAAAAAGTATTCTATTCCTTCTAAGAGCGTGTTTAGTCACATTTTTTCCATCCTAATGTCAGCACTTATGTCCATACTAGGGGAACAAGTCGTGCTTGATTTTCTTGCACCTTCACCATTGTTGTCGTAGAGTCAATCTACATGGAACGCTGTCTCACAGGTTTATAACTGCCCCCAGGATGCTTTGCTTGAAAGTCATGCTGACCGGATGTTGATAAAGTCTTCTCCGGAACTGGTGCGGCTTTTAATGTTCCTGCGTAACTCCGCCCAGAGCAAAATAGCTGTTGTGCAGAATCCATCGCTTTTATCCTCAACCCAGAAGACACAACCTATGCTGATATGCACTTTGTTTTCTAAACATAACATCTCAAAGTCTTGAAACCATTCAAAACTTCGGTAGTACCTACATCATTTTCCAGATTATATGGTTGGTTATTATGTGCACTCAATAAGTAGGTGCACTGTCCGACTGTTCGGGAAGGCATCAAAAGGTAAACGGCAGAATTGTGCTCTGGCTGTTTATACACCCTAAAGGAAAGAGGTGGACTGCACATCATGAATGGATACATGGATCTTCTTTTTCTGTAAATTTAAACTGTGCCCTGTCCTGTTTGATTGTTCGATTTTCCAAAGCGAGCTACGGAAGCTAACAGTTATGTTTTGACAGCTTGTGTGTTGGCTAGCTAGCTAACATTGGCTAACAAACACCAGCTATTTAACGGCAACACCAACAACACAAGCTGGGAGAGGTAACGTTAGTTCACTTTTACCAAATAATTTTAGTCGACATTACATCTTCAGTACTCGTTCTAGGGTTTTGACTGAAGTTTTTCAGAAAACAACTGTTTCTCCGTAGCTAGCTTAAAGTTAACTGAATTCACATTATTGTGACGTTACTGCTGGAATTACCCTTAACGAAGGTTAACTAAGGTTTTTGAACTCTAGATAACCGAACTAATGTTAACAGTTATATTCACTCAAATTGAATTTTCCGGCACACGGGGAGAGCTAAAGGAAGGGTGCGTCCTAAGAAAGACTTATTATTGTTGCTTAACAGCAAGTCACCATTATTGCAATTTCTCAATAGCATTGATGAGGGACTTAACAACTGACGATTGCCCGAATGGCTGCGTGCTCTTTTGCCATATGGATGACATTAAGGCTTAAATTCCATAATAAAGCTTTACCAGCATTTTTAAACAACAACACATATGATGTAATAGTCCTTTAGTGTTGGCTGAGCTCTTTAAAGACCAAGACCTTCAAGATCGTCAAGATCTGTTCAAGATCTTGCAAATGTGCATCGTTTACTGTAGTACAGCTCTGTTTCCGTTTAATTTGACGTAAGAAATAACTGATGCATCTTTAATTAAATCAAGCTTAGCATCGCAAGGTGATTAGATTCTAGACAATGATGTTCCTGGCGTCCTGTAGGCTTTTGTTCCTAAGAGTCTTGACATATAACAAGCCCAGCGTGAGTGTGTTGCAGATACTAGATATGAATCGACTGTCAGATAAAAAACAAAAACAAAACAAAAATAACTAAACCAAACAAAAGGATAATAGACATGCAGGACTTAAAGAAGTATCTACGCTTAATCTCTTTGATGGTTTGGAGTGTTTTACGTGCATTTAAACTTAACTCTCCAGTTTGCATTTTGGCTTCTTCAGTTTGACCAGAAAAACTTGCTCATGTTAAGCATAACTCGTTTCCTGCATGTTGTTATCATGATGACTGGTAATTAATGGAAATTGATATTTTTCTGTCACATGCAAGCAGTTGTTCTAGGCTACCTTCTGGTGATAGGCTAGTTGTGGCAACCTTAGATAGGCAGCGTCACAGTGTGTCATAAATGCTAGAAGCTTGCTTAGTGAAACAGTATGCTATGTATGGCAGGGCATCTTGTTTCTGTCAACAAACTTTGAAAGCTACACTTCCCATTAGTTAGCTTTGCCCTCACTCTCCATTTGCTCATGTCCTCTGAAAGTATTCCTCCAAGTGCACTAAGATGGCAGGGTCTGATTTACTTCCTCTCTTGATGTGAATGTTTCCTATGAGCTTTTGTTTATGTAAACATCCAGTTTACACGAATTCCTTCTCTTGTCAAGTCGAGAGGTATAGGCATTTGGAATATCCTTGTTTATATCAGGACCAAGTGTTCTCAGTGGTGCCTCAGACCTGCTGTCTTGCTCTTCTCACTCTTGTGTTTGTGTTTGTCTCTGCCTAACCTACAGGTCATGCATGCAGCTGGGCCTGTAACCTGCACTTTGTACACCCTCAGCCCTGTAGGCAAAATGCTTCCAGTAGGTGGAGGCTCTTCCTCCACCCTCTAGCCTCCGTTTCTCCCCACTGCCCCCATGTTAACCCTGTTGAGCATGTTTTACTATATCTGTCTGCGGCGACGCTCCAGGAGTGGGACTCGAGGTGAGGCTCTGACCAGTCGGCGGGCCGTGGAGTCTGGTCAGCGAGCGGTGTTGCCAGTCAGTGTGGAGGTGGAGCAGTATGCCAAAGAGGTTCTGGACTTCAGCTCTCACTATGGCAGTGAGAATAGCATGTCCTACACCATGTGGAACTTGGCGGGAGTACCCAACGTCTACCCTAGCTCAGGGGACTTCACCCAGACGGCATTGTTCAGAGCTTATGGGACTTGGTGGGAACAATGTGCCAGTGCTCCACCACCTTTCCGTCGGACCCCTAAAGGTTTCCACAGCCAAGATTATATTGAACTGGGCTTTGAGGAGCCTGTCTACCCTACAGGAGTGGATGTGCTTGAGACTTATTACCCTGGAGCCATTGTCCAGATTCTGGCCTGCTCTCACAACCCTTTTTCCCAGAATCCACCGACTGATGTCAGGTAAAGACAACTGTCTGTCTTGGAAAACCGTCATTGGTCAGTCTCCCTGCTCTGCTAGAGTGTTAAGTTATCCTACACAATATTGTGGGGTTTTTTATGTTTTGTGTTGTTTTGCAAATTTTGTCACCAGATAGGTGTTTTTACATTGCTACACTGAAGGAAGTGTTGTGTGTGCACTTCCTTTTACTCTGAGATCCACGTACCTCGGGCAAGCGAGATTTGATACATCACAAATTCAAAAGCCAATTGCAGAAAAAGTACCCTAAAACCTCCAACACAGAATGGACCTGTCAGTAAAGAGAGAAGAGAGGCATTAGCATGGTGAAGGTTTTTAAAGCAAACATGATAAAGTGTGCAGATTTTTGACGAAAAAAGACAAAAAACCTAAATCCTTATATCAGTAAATCTATTAGTAAAAAAAAATGTAATATCGTAGCATATTTAATAGTATGTTTCACAGCCCCTAATGCTGTACAAGCCCCTGCCAGTAACAGTCTAATATGCTGACTGACAGCGAATCAAAATGAGAACTACACATACCATTCTGCTACATGTGCTAGTTGCCAATTTTGGTGCACGAAAGACTCCTTATCTGTGTCTGAGTCTGGCTAAGGCTCAAACACATATGGCTGAATCTCTTCTCGTTTCCTGTGAAGTTTTCCACCTAACACAAGTAGAAGTGATGGATGGGATATGAGGCCTGTATAAGCAGGGAGGGAAGTAATATTTATTTATAGTTAAATGACGTGAGTTTGCCTTCTGATGATCCTGTGAGATACTTTGGATAAAGGGCCTGAAATGTGTTTAAAAGGTGGTGACACAATTGTGGAAATTGTCTGTCCGTCTGTCTGTGCGTGCGCATACATATATACATACACATGTAAAGTGTGTATTTATATTGACAGTTACACAGCATTACATGTCAAAAACTTTTTTAAAACAAAAAATATGATCTTGTAGAAATGTTTCATAATGAGTTTGATTATACTGCAATTTTAGCAAGAATCTGATTGTAACTCACCCTTTGAGTCACCAACGTGGACCACAGGGAGGAGCTATAAGAGTCCATCACTGCCCACCAATTGTCCTCTATGAGCCCATGGTGTTATCTGTCAAACCAGCAATTTGTGAAGTTGGGAATCAGACATGGTTTTGTCCGACATCAAGACTTTTTTTTACAGAGGTCATTGTGCATTGTATTCAGCATATGAAGAGTAAAAAACAGGCTCAGGAATACTGAGCCACCAGTCAAAGATAAAAGACAGGAGTCTGTATGTAATCCTGATGTATAATTAATGGTTAGGTGTCTTAAAATCCAAAATAGCATTTAGGGCTGCTGGTAAGATTATAAAAATGACTGTATAGATGGAGTCAGTGGACTCCATAAAACAGTGTCACAGGCCTACTCTCGGGAAAAAAATGCTGGAAGGTTTCCACTTGTTAGAGCTTGACAGTACAACTGCGTACTTTTTCTTCTGCCCAGGTGGGAGGTGCTGTGGTCAGGGGAGCCCACCAAGGTGCTGACGCCCCAGGCCCGCCAGTTTTCCCCTACCATCAAGCATATTAACTTCCCCACCAACCTGCTGCGTCTGGAGGTCAATAGTTCTCTGCTGGACTACTACACAGAGCTGGATGCTGTTACCCTGCGTGGAGTGAAAGAGAGGCCCATGCTGGCCCTTTATAAGATGCCTGTCATTGACATTAGTGACTTGAGTGACAGCGAGGAGGAGCTATCTGAGGTGGGAGGTCCATTCAGACCAGGAGGAGACAGCAGGCATCAGAGGACAGGCAATGGCTACTTTGACAAACTGCCATATGAGGTGATCACAGATCTTTACAATGTGCATGCTGAATCACTTAGGGCTTGGTGAAAGAACAGATACACACCAGGACCACAAAGTTCCATTTTTTTTGTTGTTCAGAAGTGATTCTGAAAGGACAGAAGTGAGTCCCATCAGTAATCATTTACATGTATTTTGACAAGTAGGGGGGTCCTTCCCTTCCCACATTAAATGCCTTTAAAGGTGTGTTGTGGAGTTGTCATATAGACAAATAAAAGATAAGTTTATACTCAGCGTTGCTGACAAAAACGTAAGGTGTGTCTCTGGGTCTAAACAAATATGTTTGCTTTTCTTCCTTGCAAAGCCTTTGCAAAGCCACCTGTTAAGCTGGTGTTGCAAGAGGTCAAAATCCCACAACATACCTTTTAAGCCAGTGGCAGAATGTTTCAAAGTGTTCAGTTCTATGTGGATTAAAGCACAAAAAGAAGAAGCTTGAATTTAATTGTAAGTTATTATAAACACGGCACATATTTAAAGATATACTTGTTTGTAAACTACACAACCTTCCAGCCAGGAAATGTTATTATTGTGCTCCACTATTAGTTTAAAACTAGCAGCTATTTTAAGTTATTTATAAATCTTTTTTATTATTTTAGCAATTTTTAAATGGAGACTATTTGTGTTATTAAATTGTCAAAAATGTTCCAAACAAGAGAATCTCTTTATTTGTCTGACAAGCAGACCAAAATCCAAACATACTTACTTTATAAAGATGTAAGACACAGAGAGGCATCAGTTCATATCTTTAGAAATTAATTTAAAAAGCAGGACCAAAAATGTCAAGTATCTTAACTTACTCTAAATGACTCTTAACCCACAAACAATTACTATTCTCTTGTAAAAATTGTTTTCATTTATGTTTTTTTTATTTAGTCAACTTACTGATTCATTGTTTCAGCACTGGTGCACTGCAGCCTGACTTAAAAAAATAGAAAAAAATCTATTATGCCTCAGTTTGTCTCCTCAACCCCTCAGGATAATATAATTTAGATTTTGAAATTCATTTATTAATTAACTTCTTATGCTAAATATAACCTTAAAAAAAAGCTCTGGGTTCATTAGCAGATAGCTCCAAATTCTAGACATGTGCCCTTGAGTGTTCGTGTAAGTTGTGTTTCCCATTATTTCACTCTAACACATAAACATTGAGGCTTGGACCCATTCTAACACTTGATCTCCTTTGCACTCATGGACACAGTCATTTTCATGCCACGCAGACGTGTCATGTTGCTTGTGGTGAGCTTCAAAACACCGGCAGTACTCTTCTCTTATCTCCTCTCCAAACCGCTGCCATTAACAGCAGTCATCACAACCGCCATGTGTTTGTTTCAGAAACACAATATAGCTATTATCTGTCAGCTGATATCCGCCTGAACAGCGTGTATTGTTAATTCACTGCCACACACACTCACACGAGCACAGCCATTGTTTCTCTTTGCGAGACACACGAACACAGTGCAAAACAAGCCGGCTCACCTCACACTGATCCTGCTAACATTGCTTTATATCCCAGATAACCACTATTTAAATCTGCTGACTGAGGGGACACAATTAACATTCTCCACTTTGTTTTTCTGTGTTGTCTACTAGGTTCCAATATACTTTACTGTTCTGTGTTGTTCTTTGCTTTCTGCTATGTCTCCCTACAGACAAAACAGTCTCATGTTTTGCCCCCTCGTTGTTCTTACCCTTTGTTTTCTTCTCTTCTCGCCTCTCCTCTCTTTCTCTAACCCCTCTCCCCATCTTCCATCCTTAGCTCATCCAGCTGATACTGAGCCACCTGACCCTGCCAGACCTCTGCCGTCTGGCCCAGAGCTGTAAGCTGCTGCACAGGCACTGCTGCGACCCGCTGCAGTACACCCAGCTGAGTCTGCAGCCCTACTGGGCCCGGCTGAGTGACGCCTCTCTTGGACACCTGCAGAGCCGCTGCACCCTCCTCCAGAGGCTCAACCTGTCCTGGACCGGCAACCGCGGAGCTCTCACACTGACCGGCTTCAGCAGGTCAGACTGTCAGCGGGCCACAAGGGCTGAAACAATGAAAATGACCTTGGAAAACTGGCAAACACTGAAAAACACATGGATTAGTTTTAAGGAAGGGGAACTTTTTAAAGTACTTCATGACACGCGTTAAAGAAAAGATCAAGTACAAAAGATGTTTGCCCACAGTCCAAAATGAACCAGGAGTTTTCTGATGTGGGATGATATTACTTCTCTTTGCTTCCACTCATGTCTTTTCCACTCTGTTCATTTCTTCCCCTCAGCTTCATGAAGGCCTGTGGTCTCAGTCTGGTCTGCTTGGAGCTGTCATGCTGCCACTTCCTGAATGAGGCCTGTCTGGAGGTCATCTCTCAGACTTGTCCAGGTCTGCAGGAGCTCAACCTGTCGTCCTGCGACCGCCTTCACCCACAAGCCTTCTCACACATCTCCAAACTAATACGCCTCCGCAGGCTGGTGCTTTATCGGACCAAGATAGAGGTAGGCGTGGTCAACAGTGTTTTAGGGAAACCATGATCAAAATGAAACTTTTACCTGCACACTCATGTCCTGTCAGCATGCAATAGCAAGTTCAGGAAGAAGACCGCTGCCTGGTTAAAGATTTGTTGGTATCTAAAACTTTTAGCCTTGCTTGTTGTAATGTTGAGGTTGCTTAGCTACTTTTGGACATGTAAGAATTAAGTTTTTTCAGTCTTTGCCAAGTATTACTTAACCTAGAGAAGATATCGCACAAGAAATTTATACTTGGGGACTGTATGTTAAAGTTCCTGTCAAAAATCAAATATAATTCATAGAGGAAAAAGTAGGGGAATATGGTCAATTTGAGAATTTGAGAAAAATCTGAGAATTATGGGGGCAAGTTAGTTGATAGTGATAAAGCAAAAATGTAAAATTTTACAGCCCTTCCATAAAGGCAAATTGTCAGCCAAACAGTCAACTGCTCATTTATATTTCTAAACAGCTTCTTTATTATCTTAACTTGTAATTCAAGAGTCTGTTTTTTTAAAATGTGTATTCTGGTGTTTGCCAGTGCTTTCTTTTTATCTGATGTAGCGATTAATCTAACCCTGGTTGATCTTGTCCTCTAAAAGTCTTTGCATAAACATTTTCAGTCTCAAATTTAACTCAATTTACATGTTCATACAGAAATTCTGGTGCTGTAGCAGTTCTTTTTTTTGCTTTGTAACTTTGCTACCTCTTCCATTCAGTTTTCCCATGATTGTTCACATTACCAGGAGCTGCATGACAGACATGCCTGGGATCAACACATCTGCATGACAATAACTTGAGCATCTTAGCTTTGCAGCAAAACAAAGTCATTTAAGGGTCATACCTCAGTCCCAGCTGCTCAGTTTTTGCCTTTACAATTCAGCAAAGCATTATCAAACGTCCTGCAGAGCAAATTTAACAACTGTTGGCACAAGAGATGATTGTGTCTTAAGCTGTCAGTATTTGGAACAAATCAGTGCCAAAACATTTGCGAGGTTGCTTGCTGATTTTCCATTGTACCAAGAAACCACAGTATGTCTTCAGTAAAATACAGTCAGCCGAGTCTCACCAAACCACTTAAGGATTCAGCCCTGTGGTTTCCAACACTTTTATCATGTGACCCCTTTACAGCCAAGTCATGCCTTACTCTCAACCCCATGTCACAGGTGGTTGCTTACAGCAGATCTATGGGTTGTGAGCAGTAGTGCTAAAGATTAATGTATTTAGTTCTAACTTTAACCTGAACTCTAGCTTTAAACAAAATGAACATTTTTGATTATTTTTTTCAACCTTCTGAGGACCCCTTTGTGATCCTTTGGGTCGTCCTAACCTCCAGATTGGGGAAAAATAGCCCTTGCCAGTGGTTGCAGTTTGTTTGGAAATACTGATCAGCCATTTTCTCTGGGAATGAATGAGTAAATAAATATATAAACATACAGTTAATGTTTGACCGTAAATGTAATCTTCAGAAACCCGGTGACTAATGATCTCCAAAAGCTGCTTATTTGTCTTGTTTGGATTGAGCACAGCTGTTTAAGATGAACTGAGTCAACTCTGAGCCCGGAGGACCTAAAAGACACAAACTGCTTCAGGTTCAGACCTGTCTGCTGTGTAAAAACCACTGTCTTGTGTTTTGGTGTTACTCCTCGCTGTTTCTCCAGTGTTCATCATGATTCAGAGTGGCGTTGTTGGAAGGATGCAGTGTAGAGTTTCTGTGGTGGAGCCAGTCAGCATGCTGCAGGTTGTTTATACCCAGGCAGACAGAGCGAGCTGTGTGTCTGTTTGAGGCCTTGACATCTTAGCTGTCATTACCCTGTCACTGCTCTAATTAAATGGCTAGCTCACCGGGGAGAGGCGTTTATAAAGATGCCAGGGACAGACTCTAGCATACGCGCGCACACACCGAACACACACTCACACAAAAGGCTTTCACTTTCATGTCTCACACTTTCTCCTGCCACTGAGGTACATGTGTTGGCAGTTGCAGTGTTGAATTCCCATATCTCTATCCAAGCTGCAGTGCCACTGGAGAGGAGCCTGTCCTCGCTCTGCTCGACTCTGTGAGGAGACGTAAAAACTATCTGTTGTGCCATATTAAATTCTCTTAAAAACAAGAAGTGTAACGTGAGCATGCCAGGCAGCAGACTGGAAGTCACTTAGGAGGAACTTTGGATAAAATGAGTGGACATGTTGCTGTTATTTAAATGATGTATACTATCATACTAATGTATATCTCTGTATATTTACACACGGATAAGATGTCATGGGTTAAGTTTGTTGATGAGTTTGTGGCTGCAACAAGGCAGTTTTTGAAGTTTCCTTTTATACTGTTGTGTCTGTGTTGTCACCCATTGTTTCTTGATCTTTTTGGGGAGGAGAGGGTTCCTGATTTCATAACGTCAATGTACCAAACTGAAGTGGAAAATATGAAGGTAATGAAATGACAACTCTGCACTTTTCTGTTTGTCCACCTGTTTGTTGTCTCTGCAGCAAACAGCTATTTTGACCATCCTGACTTTCTGCATAGAGCTGAAACACCTTAACCTGGGGAGCTGTGTAAGGGTAAGCATGCACTCACACACACTCAGACACACACTCAGACACACACTCAGACACACACTCAGACACACACTCAGACACACACACACACACACACACACACACACACACACACACACACAAAAGCATACAAAGAAAGAAGTCTGAAAAAAAGCACAGTCTGTTAAACACACAACCTTCCATGTGTTTTTGTTGGACAGCAGCTTGTCCAAAGGATGGCAGAGAAATCAGTAGCAGTAATTGAGCTGCTAACAACAATCTAATTGGGTGTAAAATAGACTGGGCCAGTGATAATAATCTGAGCACACTTTAAGTGAATACTGTAATGCCCATTCTTGGTTAGAAATGAATCTCCAGCCTCACTTTAAAGCTCAGTAAAAAATCAGAGAACTAGAAACACAGACATAAATCAGGACACAAATACCCCTGAGACTTGACATGTTGGATAACTCACCTTACAGAAATAGTAATGTTGACAGGTTTTTTATTTTCTCAGTTAGCAAATGTACAGGTGTTTACATATGCTTAAGGGAACAGTTAATGATATGTGGACGTACGAGTATGGACTTGAGAGTTATGAAAACATTGATAGCACTCAAAGCTACAGCTGGCAGCTGGTTAGCTTAACTTACCATTAGACTAGAATAGAAAATATATTAGTATGGCTCTAAATAACAGTAACAATAGCTGTTTACAAGCACTTCTAAAGCTCACTAAATATCATGCTACTGGTGTATTTTGTTTGTTAAATCTGTACAGAACTTAAGTGTAAAGGAAACAGCAAATTTTTGTTTTTATGCTAATGTTTTTATAAAAAATAAGCAAAGAAGATATAGTGGAGTAACTAGTGAACTTTAAGAGTGATGCAATGTGGATTTTGTAACCGTTTTACAGAGGCAGGCTAACAATTACCGTCTCTATGCTAATCTAACCAACTGTTTGCTGCAGCATTGACGGATATGATTGTGGTCTTGATCTTCTTGTTTATCTCTCACTCAGTGAGGGAATGTGATTTTCTAAATGATCTATGACCTAAATTAAGACATAGATGAAGACATTTTAATAAATGATTCATGTATCATGGTGACAGTAATGGTGCCTCTCAGTACAGTGTGCCAAAAAGCAGTAAACCAAGAGGGAACACTGCAAGACAATTCCAAGAAAGAATAAAAAAATTCACCACAAACAAATTTTCCTCATTTAAAACCCACTTAGTCACTGAGTGACTCATTAACTCTTCCCATTGGGAATATTGGCCTCTCTTTAGGGGTGCTCGTCTTCTAAATTTTATCTCAGCACCCCAATAAATAACAATGTTGCCAGATTCAGGTTTGGGCTAAAATTAAACCCAGAAATTTTGCCTTGAATCTCTGTCTTTTTTTTGGTTTTCAGACAGATAACATAACTGATAACAAAAATGAATTGCTCTTATTGAGAAGCTTTTATTGCAGCAACAGTAATGCTGTGAGTTGCTGCCATCTTAAGTATTGTATCTTGTATATGTGGACTGTGGAGTGGATGGCTGCATCCACAACAGTGGGGCACAGAAAAAGGAGAAGAGAGAAAATAGCCCAACCATTGTTCAGTTGACTAAAAAACACTGACTTGGAAGTTCCTGATTATAAATCCATGGTGTGTGTGTCACTGAAAGTTCATATTAGGTTATAGGCTCATGTTAGCTCTTAAAGCTTGTCTTTATTGCAATGCACAGTTTCCAGCTATTAGAGTTAGTTGGTGACTAAGTTTTTTTTTGTGTGACAGGATGAGGCCTTATGGTATATTTATAGTATATTTAAGGACAGTGAATTGAAGGACTGGGACTTTATACATCTTTCTCTTTTTAGTTCTGATTAAAATGCAACAGGAAGAAAAGAGGCTGGAGAAAGAAGGAGGCTGGAAAAAAAAAAAGAGCAAGAGCAGAAAGGAAGTTGACAGATAGTGAAGTCATTCTTGTTAAAGTAGCAAAACTGTAACCGTTTAGCTTAGGAAAAAAAAAAATCTAACAACAATAGAGTTTCATACCTCTCATGTCCATCCTAAAGGTCTGATGCTGGAAAAGCCCCTAACCCACCCACCCACCCACCTTTTCACTAGCTGAGTTTCCATCCCATTTGTGGTTATTTGATTTAAATTATGATGTGACAAGAAGAAAAAGGTGAAAAAAAAGTTTCAGTGCCGTTTTCTCTTGTGCTTTTCTTAAGGCATAAGTGTCATCACGGGTAACAAAGCTATGCAACACTTGGAAATGAAAATACCTAATGACAGCAACTCTTTCAGCCAAAAGTTTTAATATCCGTCCAATGCTAACTTGGAGCAATGTTCTCCATGCTGTCATTTCTGTGGGTAAGGTGCCTGTACTGGCTGTGTGGCTGTTAAATTGCATTTCTTTGCTTTCATCTTTGGATGAAAGGATGAAATATGGCCAACATTACCTGACACCAAAGAACAATAACAGCCTCGCAAACACAAATCACTTTCTGAAAGACTATTTCATTTATTTTCTGGTGAAGGTGTTCTCTGTTAGCGCTTTGTTCTCTCTTGAGGAAGTCAGGTTATGTCCCTCAAACCAGCCGATGCAGCTAATCAGCTTTTTATTATCACTACATTTCAAAAGTTTGCTCATAATACACTAGAGAATTGGAGAGAAATGAGTCCTGAATAGCATCTCAAAGGCAAAATTATTGAATTCTATGAATGTATGCCAAAGAAGAAGAGCATTTTAGTTTATCTGCTTAAGCTGAAGCAAAAACCTCAGAATCTCTGTTTAATGTTCCTTACAACTGTCACAAAGGCATAATTACAATGTAAAAATTAAATCCTCTGGATCAGATGCAGCATGTAAGGAGGCTGCTGCAGAGTTGTATTTTTTGAGGGTCCATTCTATAGCTAATCAGGACCCTCCAAAGACCCTCTATAAGACCTGAAACACATCGGACATGCGGAAGAGAACAGAAATAAATGATAACGGCTGCTTGTCTCTTATGCAGATTGAGGACTATGACGTAGTGGCCAGTATGCTGGCTGCTCGCTGTCGCTCACTCTGCTCGCTTGACCTGTGGCGCTGCAGGAACCTGAC
>JAQNCA010000030.1:22701413-22715884 GCA_029783725.1 Acanthurus tractus
AATGATAACGGCTGCTTGTCTCTTATGCAGATTGAGGACTATGACGTAGTGGCCAGTATGCTGGCTGCCCGCTGTCGCTCACTCTGCTCGCTGGACCTGTGGCGCTGCAGGAACCTGACTGATCGAGGCCTGGCTGAGCTCGCCTCAGGCTGCAGGTAGGTAATACCAGTAGGTTCAATGCTGTCTTTTACAACTGCACTTGTCCTTGTCCTCACTAAGGAGAAAACTGGGATATGTTTTTAAATCCATTTGGCTTTTTGTGTGCTGGACAAACTGCCTTCTTTGTGTTGTAAAGCAATCAAGGAAATGAGATGTCTCTACAGACCAAAATGCTACCAATATACTGAGTAATTAAATTGTTAATTTAAATAACAATTGCATCATTTTGTTAAATAAAAATGATGTTAAATAACAATTGCATCATTGTTTTTGAAAGACAGCACATATCATCACTAAGGCTTATTTAAATTGTATTTTTTAAGACAGATAGTACAATGTAAGCATGAAGTATACAGTCTTGTAGCTATAGGGAGTCTTTTTTCAATGAATGTCTGAAACTGTGGACTGAGTCACCCCGGTGCTCTCCCTCATTGTCTGTGATTGCTAAGGATGCTGGAGGAGTTGGACCTGGGCTGGTGTCCCACGCTGCAGAGCAGCACTGGGTGTTTTCAGCACCTCGCCCGCAGCCTGCCCCGCTTACGCAAACTCTTTCTCACCGCCAACCGCACCATCTGTGACTCAGACATAGAAGAGCTTGCCACCGGCTGCCCCTTGCTTCAGCACCTCGACATATTAGGTATGATCTCACCTCATTCATATGTGGAAATACCTTCACATACATTAGTGATTTGTTGATTATAGGCATGACCTGTGCATTTAGTTATTTGTTACTGTAGGTCATTATTTGTGCTTTATATTGTGTCTGTTACTATATTATTCATATGTATGATTATTTTGTGTTATTTTGTGTGTGATGTGGTCTCTGTCATTGTAAACTGCCTCTGAGACCAGAATAAACCACACTAATATGTAAACATTGGCATACTAAATTGCTTCATGTCATCGGCATTGTCTTTTTCTCTTGTTTCATTGTCATATCAGTGAATAAGAGACTGTGGCAAAGATGCATGGAAATGTTTTTTGCACAGTCACAAGTGCATTTGCATTCATGTTCCTGAAAAATGTATTGAATTTTTTTAAATGAAATTTCAGGCAGTAACACAGTAGTGAATCCATATTTTCTCTGTTGTTATGCTACCCATTTTTGCCTTTCAGTTGCATGTTAGCCCACAATTGATGCATGTTGGTAATGTTCATCCCCCACTCATCACTCACTAATAATTTGACCTTTAAAACAGGGGTTTGGCATATTCTTGGATAATACACATATTTTCCTAATTGACTTTATTTACTTGTGATTTTGCAGGCTTCTAATTAAACTTTAATTACTCATGTCTGTGGCAAGATAAATCCTTAAAAAAATTCTGTTGACCCCCACATTAACTGCAAACAGGAACCCAAATGGCAAGCTCAATTTAAAAAAAAGTAATGCTCACTGGAAAAAGTTGCAACAGAACCCTGCAGCAATGACTGCTGTGCACAAACAGTATTACAAACATGTGTTGGTTGGACTGTTGGTGCTGATGAGTTTGTTCTCTGGATATTACATGCTAGCCGCAGTAGTTTGCATAGGGTTACCCCAACCCCAACCCTCTGTCGGCAAAGTTAAAGCAGAAAGAGCATTGTTTGTACTCTGGACTTAAATTTGTATTGAGTATTTTGCCGGAACTCTACATCTGAAATTTGAAGATGCAGTTTATTTTATTCAAATTTACTTAGACCTAAAAATTAAATTAATTGTTTTAATTTGCCTAAATTACTCGGCTCATGTTGTCTTTTTGCAGCACTTATTGTACATTGTCTTCTTACCCTAATTGTGTTTTGTCTAATTGACAGGCACACGGCTGGTGAGTGCTGCCTCGCTGAAGAAACTGCTCCAGTCTTGCCCACAACTTCTCCTCCTGGACGTGTCCTTTTGCTCACAGATAGACACTCGGGTCGTCCAGGAGCTCTCGGGCGTCTTCCCCAATGTGGCCATCAAGAGGAGCTTCACTCAGTGACCCGGGGTTGTCTCATTTCATCATCCACAGTCCAGAGGAAGGGAAGTGCTTGCCAGCAGACTCTGCCCCAAAGTGAATTAGAGTCAGGTCAGATGCTGTTAGAGATTGCTGACCTGCCTGCATCTGTATCACAGACCAGATCTTCTTTTAGCAGTCAGTAAATGAAGCAGTTATACTGGGTGTGGAGGTTTCTTTGGATTAACTGGCTGAACACAAGCAACTGCAGACTGCTAGTCACAGGATTATAGAACAGAAGACTTTATAGTTGTTGTTGGGTTTTTTTTTTGACACTTGAAATCAGGGTTGTTGCAGTAAAGCTGCTACATCTTCCCAGAATATGAATCACCACTCTTGTATTGCCAAGCAACACAAGGCTAAATATGCCTTAGTATTCGATGCAAAACACAAAACAAAGCAACATTTGTGAGCGGTTCTCTTGCGAACATCTTGTTAGGACAACGAAAAGGGAAAAACAAGTGTGAGACATACCCTTACTGAAAACTTGGAAATGGGGAAGTAATCATGTTAGCTGGTAGGATAATGATAGATCAGGGCCTTTGTCAGTGCCTTGTCAGAATGTGCAGCAATCATGGACTGTTTAAATTCACAAGGGTCACTTTGCAGGCATCTGTCAATTTAAAGCTAGTTTGACTGAACTCTAAAAAATATACATGATGATGTTGTTTTCTGAAAGTAACAGGAGCTTTAAAAAAGTGAAAGCTAAGGAGCGAACGCAGCCTTATTTCGTGCAGTGTCCTGTGGACAGTGTCAAGTCAAATGCACATATGCACAAGCTACGTTGTGTTGCTGCAAACAGAATGCAGAATGGTAGACATGGATCTTAAATCTTTACATCTTCGGATGTTTATAAGAGGAGCCCCATCAACTGTCTTGCACCTGAGATTTACTGACAAAATGTTTTAATGCAAAAATGTATGTGAGAACTTGTGAAAAAGCAGACATTAGTTTTAATTTACACTTTTGAAAAACAGCTGAGGTATTGAATCAGCAGCAGACAGATAACCCCAAACCCAAAGATATCCAATTTACAATTACGTGATACCAAGAAAAACAGAAAGTCCTACCAGTGCCTGTATTTTCTTTTGCTTGGAAAATATGAGTAAAACATTTAGTAAATTATCCAAAGTACTTTAATACATTTTCTGTCAGTTAATTCATCATTTCTTTATTTACCTTTTGTGGCATGGTAGGTGCCTTCTTCATCAGACAAATGGTATAAGACCTTTGAAAAACTGACCTTGAGATTTTAGTTGAATTATTTCTTTATAGAAAAAACACCAGATTGAATGTGCCTGATCCAGGTTTCTTTCTGTTTCAGTCTGCCCTCTTTATTAAACGGGGCTGTTCATAGTAACATTTTTGGTTATGTCAGAGACTTTCAACATTTATCCTGCGCATGTAAAACATCAACTAAGGTCAGGTTTTGAAGTCAACCAGGCCAGTGTTAATGGTAGTTGTGAAGGCTTTGGTCATGTTTGTTATTTGTTTTGTTAGTAATTGTTGTGGCTGTGTAATTTTAAGGGAATAGTGAGTGATCGTCTCCGGTCTGACATAGTTTGAAAGTCACTAGTTCTTTAATGTTTTGATGATGTTGCATGCTTTTCCTGTCGTCATTCACACTAAGCTCTCACTGCTGTTTGACCACAGCTGCAGCTTCTGCCGGTGGGACAGAGTGCTGTAGATTAAGTGGAGGATTGTTCGTTGAAATGACACAGTGTAAATACTCTATGTGACCTCAGTATTTGTCCTGTAACTCAGGGTCTTTAATATTTCATCTGGTTTTATTTTTATTTTTTATTTTTACATTTAACTCTAGAAACCAGCACAGCAGACATCTTTACAGACAGTAACACCAGACTGAGTCAGCTTTGAGATTAGAGACAGTGTTGCTTCTAAACCACAAACACAAATGACACAAATAATCAGTCAGCACTGATGTAACCAAGACAGAGAAAAAAAAATAGCTTATTGGGTGTGGAATGTTGCAATAATTGTTTGATTGTGAAAAATATACTGCTGTTCCTGATTATTTAAATTTTTGTAATATATGAAGCCACAGTTGCAATGTGGCAGAAGTGCTTGAAAAGCATTTCTCTTTCGAAAAAACTTGAAGTTTTCTTTTAAGCACATGCTATTAGTCAGTATTTGTGCCTTATACTCCTGTTTGAATGTGGTGTGATGTCCCTGTGGTATAGATTGTAGTGAAGTGCTTTGCTTTTTTGCTCTTCAACCAAAGTATACACAGAAACCTGGTCTTAACTCTTACAACTGTATATGACCAGATTATATGCCATATAACCTACTGTATATCAGCCATGCTAATTAATATGCAAAATATTATTTATTTATAATTCCCTTTGTATTTAAAATATTAAAATGCATTTTCTTTATACACGTAAACAGTAATATCCATTTCCATAAATGCAATGTTTATTTACCAACAGTTTAAACCTTAGCTACAAAGAATAAAAGTACGTCATTAGCCGAGCTTAGCACAA
The DNA here is from genome assembly GCA_029783725.1 of Acanthurus tractus. Taxonomy (NCBI): domain Eukaryota; kingdom Metazoa; phylum Chordata; class Actinopteri; order Acanthuriformes; family Acanthuridae; genus Acanthurus; species Acanthurus tractus. The sequence continues at coordinate 22,706,053 of JAQNCA010000030.1, forward strand.
AGACTGGAAGTACCTATGTAGCCTAGCTTAGCACAGAGACTGAATGCACATCTTTTGCTGTGCTCAGTGCAAAGAATGGAGGCAAGTTTCAGTTGTGCTCCAGCTCCATTAATCGTAGCAAAAATATGCTTCCCAGCCATGAAAGGCTGTGCTATTCACATGTCACAAACTGTTTATTTAACACATACTAGACTAAGATGTAAAGACAACACAACAGCGACAGTGACTGCATGTAGCAACCTACAAGTCCTGTCTTGTAGTGGAGGTAAAGGACTTTAAATAACACTGTGCTTTGGCCTGGCTTATAACTATTTGTATTAAAATAATTATTTTTAAAGCTTTTGTATATTTATTTCATTTCCCTTTGACGTTGCAGTGTGAGCTACTGCTGTCCATACTAGTTTTTTGTAAACTGGATGATGTAAAATAAACTGAGAAAGACCTTGTGTTCTTCAAATAATAGCTGTTTTTTTTCTTAATTCATATGATGTAATTCCTTATAATTAATATCTTTCAGTGTCAAAGTCAAGCTCATGAACTTCTTTATGTCTAAAATTCTTGCTGCGGTCATATTAATGCTGGTAGTTTCCCTTCTTCCAGTCTTTGTGCTTAGTTTGGCAAAACATGCACATCAATTATCCTACTTAATGCCCAGAATTCAAATACATATGAACCTTCTAATCTATTTACAGATTTGATGGTAAACCCCTTTAAATGCTGAAATGTAACATTAAATTGCAGTTAAATGGTTGCATTTAAATGCTGAGAGGGATATTTTTCCTTGAGTTGTGTTTTAAACTAAATAGGTGTGACAACAGTTAGGCTCACCAGCCCTCCCAATCAGGTAATGCAAATATTACTTCAGCGGGTTGACATCAGGAAGTTGAGAATAATAACAGTCTGATTCTAGCTGGTTGACTGGAAGCCGAGACATGCATACATCACATTTGCTTAGCGCACTCAAAACCCGACACTAATTATTTTATGTATATTTAGAGATAATTACTTCTACAATGAAAACACTGATCATGTATAATGTGTACAGCAACTATCATCTATGGCATTTGTTTGTTAAGAAGCACTATTTAGGTGCGAACACCATTCTGATGCAGTCTTGATTCCATATTTATGTTGTTTTAGCTCCCTGCCTTGAGTGACTGGGTTGGCCTTGTTTTTTTTCTGTAATGAATATGCATTCTCTCCTCTCCCTCGCTGGATGTGTGATCAACCTTTGTGCCATTGGTAGGACATGCAGCGATGCTCCCTGTGCTGCAGTGTGAACGCCACCGTTTTGTGAAAAGACTGTGCCTCTGTCATGACGAAACTGGGTGCTTCACTTTCACCAGATTTGGAATAAACTGCAGACTGATGGCTGATACGATGGGCTCCGTGTCTCTGTGGCTCTCTGAATTCTTACAGCCCTCTGATTCTGTGAGGACATGGGTACAACAACAAATGTTACGCTACAACAAAGGGGACCGCAATGCTAAAATTAAGTCTCACATGTGCCTCTCTCCCCTACTCTTGAGTGAGCAGCACATCAATGACAAACAAATACATATTGTGTCACTGTATCATGCTGAGGCGTCATAAATAGTCGTCTTAAGTGTGATTGGGAGAAAAGTAGGGTCATCAACTGAATCCACAACAACTAGTAAAGCCATTAGTCAGGATGACTGACTGGATAGTAGTGGCGGAATGATCCTTTTTGCCTTAACCCTCAGCCATTTTACAGTCTATTAATACCACAGAGAGAAGTGACATTAGCTTGTCTTCTTAACGGCCTTTTAATGAATTGTTTATGCCTGGTTTAATGATGTATATTGTGGCCCTGTAATGTGCCCTAATGACGGAGAACGAGGCGGCCTCGGCTGAAGTATTAATTTGGACTGCCTCCCCAATGATTATTCCTCAGCCAACAACACCACTGCTGCCGCCTCTGCTGCTCTGCGTGTGAGTGCAGATACAAGCGTGATTCATGGAGGCTTTCCGCTCTGCGCTACAGCTTGATTTCTCGCTGTCACACTCCTCTATGAGGCTGATATATCCAGGGGGGATCCACAGCAATTAGTTCAGCTTTTTATTTGTCTTTCAAGAGCTCACAGACATAGCTTGATGAATCTGCAAAGGGGATGTATGGATGGAGATATTGTTCCTGAATAATAAATCCAGCATTAAAATGTAAACACGGGAAGGGTTGGGAGGCTGGCACAAGGTTACTCCATGTTGCCTTTTCTTTATTTTGCTCCCATCTGCAAACCACATGAGTGACACCAGAACATACCTTGACAAATTTGGCAGCAGCTCACCAGGGCAGTCAGAGTCTCCCACCGGAGAGACACGTGTCTGTAGAGTGCTGTGGTCTGTGTCCTCTGAGCCGTCCTCAGGCTGGGACTCGACAGGTCTCAGACCTGCCTGAGGGAGGCCTCGCCGTCATGATACCCATCATTATGTGGCTTGGTGTTCCTTCTCTGGTTTCTCAGCTTAGACTCTAATAATGAAGACATCCCTGTCTGCCCACACACCAGTGTGTCTAAAGCTTATTATTTTTTGTTTTGTTTTTAAGGATGTTGAGAATGTCAGGGCTGAGTATCTCAAATCCATCTGAATACTTTAATCCATAGGTGGCTTATTGAAGCAGTGGAGATGCAGTGTTTCTGTTAGCCCAGTCTAAATCCACAAGGATAACTGTTTTCATTTGTACACTTTGTACTGCCCAAATACAAATGTGTGTAATACCCTGATGCACTGTAAACAAGTGACACCACAGTTAGGACGATTATCTAGGCCTGATCCGATGCTAGCGCTGCAGATATAAAGCTAATGTTTCCCAAAATTAAAACTGTGTGTCTTGTAATACCTGTGGTTTCCTATTACAGTGCATGGGCCTGAGCAGGTGAAAGTATCTCAGTAGAAAAAAGAAAAAAAAACAAACAAACAAAAGAAAATGTCTTTGATTTGTATCCCTTTAATTCTCTTGTGAATGTGCAGAAAATTAAAAGAGCTCATCTTTTTACTGTAAAGGGGTTTCAGTTCAGATAACTCATATTTAGGCTGCTAAATGCCTAAAATGTGAGGATCAGTTTTTATAAATTAGCAACTCTTTTTTTCATAATCACCTTTTGTTTACTTTTCAAATACAAGTGATTTGTATTTTAATTAAATACATTTTTATCGTAACAGCATTTTTATCCTTTTTTCAATACATTTAATGATCAAGTAGTTGTAATTTGTCATAAGAATAAGAAACTTTTTGATGTTTTTTTCTATCTCTGAGTGTGTGACAAAATCATCTCCACTCAAGTTCAACTTACTAGCCTTGTCTGAGCATTCAACCTTGTCACACAGTTTTTATTTGCCATTGGAGCAGCCATACTGGTTGCAAAGGGCTCACACTGAGTGTATTCCATTTGTAAATAAAGACCACGACATGCTGTTAAAATCTCTAAAAAGCTGTAAATGGCCCTTAAATTGGGATCGATTTCACATGTGTGAGAAATTTGTGACAGGTTCATGTTTAGCATGATTTACTTCAGTTCTAATGAGAAACACTCCCTCGTGAGTTACATGTGCATCTTAACCTAAAGTTGCACCTCACCAGGAAAACTTGATACATTTTTGGATTATCTTTGTTAGTCATGAACTTTGATGGCTGTTGACCGCCTCAGCTTCCAGTTGTGTCGGCAGCCTGAAACAGAAACCATTGAGAGGCTCGTGGGCGTCCTCAGAGAGGCTCCAGCACTGAAGCTGTGTAAGATGGCCTTGCTGAGAGAAGAGCATGTTTCACAAACAGGCCGAGCAATTACAGCCTGAATAATTATGCGCTGAAGGGGAGACACGATTCGCCCCACTGATCAGCAAAGTTCATGTGAAGTTATAATTAAACAATAACTCGTTTACAAATGAACGCACGCACGCATTTGTGTACTTAAGTGTGCAAAGTGTAATTAGCTGCGCTGCATCTGAGTGAGATTGAAGAACAACAATGTCAAATGGAGAAATTATGTTCAGCTCATGAGCTTGTATCACTGTTATCTGTGTGCTGGAGGAGGAGGAGTGGGTGGGGGGGGAGATAGCGATTGAATGAGTGATTGATACAGAAGGCTGATTCATCTTCACACGACTCTGAGATGGACATGATGTTTGACAGGGAAACTTCATAAAAAGACATTAGATTGAGATCTCTGGGGGCTAAATACAGTTGGTCGCAAAAAACATTTGTTTTCAAAATTAATTAGACAGCAGGAAATCATACTGAAGCATTATGTTGTTGCTCACAATGTTAAACTACATGATGTGATCTGAGTGAGATTACTTTTGTTGTTTTCTTCAGACAGACAGCAATGCGTCAGCCTGCTGTTCTGTTATGGTTTCATTTGTCACTTTTGCAACAAGTTAGTCACTCTGCAAATTAGAAATCAAAAGATTTTTCAGTGTGCTGAGTCAGCATCGCTCATTTAACCATATCTTGACACCAGGAGGTATGCTGTGTGTCCCACTTCATTACATATTTCCTGGAGGCCTTGATCACCTGTCACTGGAAAAATAATGCTGCCAATCAGTGGCATTAAAACAAAAACAGGTTCACTCAGCTTTTACTGCAGAAAGAGACGGAGAGGGAGGAACGAGAGGGTGTCCTGATCACCGAATAAAAACGAGTGTAAAAGACACTTCCAACAGTTTGAGTTGATACCCTGCATGGTGTCGCCAGCTCGCCTGAACAGTCATTACAGGCTGAGATGTCCCGTCACATTCAGCACCAGGTTTTCACAGGAGCTCTGTGCAACAATGAGAACATGTCTGCACAGCAGAGATGTGGCGTTTGGTAAAAGGTCTGTAAAATCAGCACGTTGGATTAGCCTGATTACTCTGCCTGGATTCTTGCTACATTTTAAGGCTGCGGCAAACACCTTTTTTTGTTTTTCTGATTTGATCTGCCAGTTACTTTTTTCCCTATGAACTGTTTTAATTTTATGTCGGGTGACCTTCATGTTAACTTTTGACTTCAGTTCAACCTGGTGTCTCAGTAAGCCACGTCTGGGAGACCTTGAGCCAACATGCACAGCGAGACCCGGAACCTGAAGCAGCTAAATGGAACTCAGCCATCATTTACTTTATAATTTACACCTGTGCTTTTCCTACTGTGGCATGTCAGAATGTCTCTCATGAAAAAGGCTTGTTGTTGTTGTTTTGTCCAACCAAGCGTCCAAAACCCAAACATACTTGTTTAACAATATTATCAATCTGACAAACGAAGCAAGATGTAAGAGGCTTGAGCCGGAAATGTTAGCCATTTTTGCTTGAAGATGACTTAACCCTTTTACAGTCTTCAAATTTTCACTTGTGATACCTCCTAAAAAAAAAAATACTGAGTTGTACATGAACCCAATCTGATTGAGTCATCTCTAGCACTCAGTTAAAAACATCCCCAGGGTGCTCTGCAGTTGTCAGAACTTTTCAAGTGGCTTCCTTTCAGGAAATTAGCATCAGAGAAATCACTCTCGGCATGTGTCCTGTTTATGGAGGAGTTTTCATAGGCAATCTTTTTTCTTAGCACAACTCAATGAAACTTCTGAGGGAAGACAGTTGATGGTTGAGTCTTGTTCTCAGGTTGGTGGTTCGGACCACCGATTCTGCTCGACGACCTGAGAATGAGACTCACCAATCAACTGTCTTTCTCTTAAAGTTAGACAGTGCTGGTTTAAATTCAGTTTAATTTGAGAGGGTTCACTAAATGATACGGATGAACAAAACCCCAAAATATGACAAGCTGTAGTGATTATGTAAAAACATACTCCATCAATAGGTTATAATGTTCATGAAATGTTCCAAAGTTGATATTGTTCATTAAAACCATATATATTTCCATTGAATGCAAATCCTTTTAACCACATCTGTTGTTGATGTGATGAATCTTATGTATCCTCTTTGAATATTTTTTATTTCAGCCTGATTTTTTTTTTAAATTTCCTGTTCAGTTTTGATTACAATAATATTTTTTTCAGTGTTGTTCTTCTTATTATTCTCTAAATAACTAGGATGATCCCACTAACACTAGTAAAAACTAGTTGACAAGGTCAAGTTTAAAACTTGAGAATTTAACAATCCCAGAAGTGTGAGTTCTGTCCAAGTCTATGTTCACATCAAAGTGTTTGGAAAATACAGTGAAGGTTTGGTGAAAATTTCAAGAGGCAAATCCATCATTTAAAGAAGCACAGATCTTAAACTGCACAATGACTTTTCTTCCTGTTTATGTGACCATTGTTTCTTTTTTTCTTCACATTTCTTTTGGATAAACATTTTGTGCTCATGTTTTATGGTTAATGTTTAATTTCTCAAGATTTACAGGTCTATCTCATCAATAAAAAAGATATGTGTTACAATTACTTTTTTAAAAACTGAAATTGAAAAAATCAATCGAGACTGTTGAAAGTATAATGGAATAACTGATTAATTGTCTCAGCACAAAGTGAGTCAGAAAAAATGAGAAATTAATGTAATAATATAAATAATTTCCCCAATAAATTAACTCTATAGTATTTCCACATAAGTCCTACAAGCACTAACGGTGGTGGGTGTCTATTGTTCAAAGTGAGTAAGCGTGATTAAGCTCTGCGAAGACCTATGATGTCTACTCTCCCTATTATATGTTTATTTAATGGTTTTTTAATATCCTCCACTATATTTTTCACATTCATGGTATAATTAGCTACTAAATGTTTCCATATCCTCACCTCATTTATATTATTATTTCATTTATTTTTGACCCGACCCTCACTGACAATAAAATGATATAACAGCTTGGCCTCACCCTCTGGGTCATGCTGGTATCGCTAGATGGCGCTAGAGTACCGACTATCCCTCTCTCCGTGGCTCCACAGCTCAGCACTACAACAGTGGAGAGGTTTTTCTTTAAGCCTAATGGGAAATTTAAAGTCACCTAAATAAAAAGGAAGGTGTAATTAACGCGACGCGCTATTAATTGCATCTGCTAGAGAGCGGATGAAGGGCGCGAGGGCGCACTTTTTTGATTACTGGGCTCCAACAAAGTCGACTTCAGAGCTCAGAGAGAAGGCTTTATTTCCGGGTGTCATTTCGTGCCAGGCATCCAAATGGCAGGTCAAACGGCGAGTGATGATGATGCTGAGAGGGACATCTTTTATTTTCCCCGCATCAACAACAAAACAGCGTGTGAAAATGATACTCTGAGGCCTAAACCGTATGGTCATCAGTAACACCTACTCTGTCTCAGAGGGATCGTGTCGAATGTGCTTATTATCCCATGGAAGTAAATTAACCATACTGCTGTTAATGAAAAAAAATACAAGCAGGTCCAGTGAATCAACTGAAAACTCGCTTTTCAATAAGAAAGCAAAAACTCTATTTCTTGGGAGTAATGTGGTGCATTTTTCACAAGGGGAAGACGTCACTTTCAGATCATTTTTCTATCTAATAATCAAAAAATAAATAAAATCTGTCAGTGCAGACATGGTTGGATGATCACATTTTAAGTCACTACAGAAATCGAGTCTGTCAAGACTGTTTATTCTCTTCATTTAGCGGATAGATGAAATAAAAAGGCGCTCTATTTTTTTTTTTATTGTTTTTGATCAGGTTTAATTAGTCAACGCCGTCCATAACCTAGCTTATCATCTATTGATTCCCAATCGATCATCCTCGTTTGCACCATAATGCTGAGGCGTGTAAATCTCTTTTTTTTCCTGTGCAGGCTCATCTTTTCACTCTGCACTGCTGCAAACATCAGAACAGGGACTGGCAGCTTGTCGGGTGAAATGGGGAAGAATCCGATTGTAATTAATATTATTATGACAACCGCAGAGGGCAACACTTTTTTTTTTGGAGTTAAGCAGGAAGTGGCAGGGAAATAACAGCTTTGCATTTTTTTTCTGTCAACTCCAAAATAAAATGAACTAGAATAGATTTTAGAGACAAGCTCGTACAAATATCACACAGCAAGTTCCTGTGGGAATATTAAAGAGAAATAACACTCCATAGGGAAGAGAAAAATATCATCAGGGTCAACACTATCAATATCTCTGTCACTACAGGTCTCTATAGAAATATTAGTGTGGATTTTTCTGGTCAGACCGTTTTTATCAATTGACACCCAGACAATAGCGTTCTAATAAAGCATCGTAGGGGAAATTTTAATCGTACATTTTTGTTTAAAATCAGAAAGCATTTGTCACATCTCACAACTTATGGTGCGTTTAAGCCCGAATTGTTTTCTTAAACTTCAGTTGAAAAGATTCAGCTTTTAAGCCCAAATGATGAAAAATTAGACTAAAGCCAAAATGGTTTTAACATTTCATGGTTTGGTCACATGAAGTCAAAAATATGTTCTTCTTTGCCTTGTTTTTTTTTTTGTTTGTTTGCTCATTTGTTTTGTGTTGAACAGAACTCCAGAAATGGCATCCTAGACCAAGAGCAAAGACATTGTGTATAGTCTAAGCCACAACCATTTGGATTTTACCGGTTCTACAAAGTCTGCATTTTAAATGCTAATAATCTTTGTCTGGGAACCCCTGAGATTTTTGTCTTAATGTGTCTCTTGAGTTTAAAATTCCGTGAGTGCAAATCTCACGGTAGTGAAACACCTAGTTCCATATGAAATAGCTGTAAAAAAAAAAAAAAATTATATACCGCACCTTCAGACCCATTTCAACCCTCCTTAAGACCACCACGGGCCCTCGGACCCCACTTTGGGAAACCCTACAATTTAACCCCAGATGAAGGCTGCGGTTTTCCCAGTCAAAGCCAGTCCATTTTAAAGCAGCCCGGGGCAGAAACAACACATCATCGGCTCACAATCTTCCATTCATCAACCCCTTCTCTCTCAGCCATTAATTCCACCTAAACCAATGGACCCAAAGCAGGAAGCATATTTTTGAACAGCACAGATGTCAAGCAGAAAGTGAACTGACTGCAGCAGCGTTCCGGTTTGCTGAATTAAAACAAAATACATTTAGGCTCGACGTTGGAAAAAAGCTGTTTAATATCAACCCCATTATTTAAAAATGTGCAAGTCCGTTGTTCATGTGGCAGGTGATGAAGCACCTACAGGTATTTCTCACCTCTGCTTTATCTACCCCAAGTTCATCCAGTGAATGTGACATAGCCTATATCCCCCCAAAACCAAACCACTGGTTTTACAAGCAATGAAACAAAAACAACAAGAAAACAGCGTCGGATTGCTACAGGTCTACATCCCACAACTTGAATTTCCAGTGAATTATGAGTTGGATCGATTCATTAAAGCTACTGCGGAAAGATTGCAATGCCATTGGCGTTTCTGCTTATTGTTTTCTGCATGAGAAACACAAACCAGGAGGGAGCAAAAAAAAAAAAAGAACAGTTTCCACATGAGAGGAGAAAAAATAAAAACCAAGTCCCTGGATATGTGTTTTTGCATAAAACGAAAAGCCAGCTACTGCACGGAGAAAAGATGTATATACATTTAGCTGTGACGGTCCAAGCTGTGGCAATCCCGCTGGAAAAAAAAAAAAAAAGTCTCTCTTCTTCCCTACAAAACAAAAACCTTCTCGGTGTCATTTCATATATATCTCGCACTTTGTGTCATCTATAAAAGCCATTGTTTAATAAATTACAATCTCATTAACAATGCTAAAAAATAAAATAAAATGTCTACGAGTAATTTCCCCCTTATAACAAAGCAACATAGACGAAGATGAACAAAATGGCTGAAATGAAAATGCATGGCAACGACCTCACAAACATATTAAAATAAAAATTGAGAATAATAATAATAATAACAATAATAATAATAATAATAATAATAATAATAATAATA
>JAQNCA010000030.1:22715984-22731662 GCA_029783725.1 Acanthurus tractus
AATAATAATAATAATAATAATAATAATAATAATAATAATAATAATAATAATAATAATAATAATAATAATAATTTTGATCATATGCTGCAATTTTTTGGAATGTCACTAAATTAATTGCTAAAATGTGTTTGAGAGAAAATTAAAGGCCTTATTTTAAGTTTTCTTTTCAGACACACTAATCATGTAATCTCCGTTATGATCTACTCTGATTCATTGTAGACAAACAGTGTTATCAATTAATCTGAATTCTGTCTTCAAAGAATTAGCCTATATTTTGTTTGGTGGAAATACAGTGTAATGCAGTTTCAGAGCGGAAATCAAACGACAGAACGAAACCCCTTTAGACAATTTAAACAAATTAAATCGATTTCACGTTAATTAAAAAAATAGAATGAAAATCTAACACGGCACGAAAAAAAATATTAAAACGTAAACGAGCATTATTTCGGCAACAAAATCAACGTTAAATAGACACAAATACAAGGCAGTAGGTAGGCTATGAATGAGACTGGATGTGTAAAAACTCAACCTGTTTGTTTTTGAAAACAACAATCCAAAAAGTGCCCCAGTGAAAAAGAAAAAAAGGGATGAAGTCATGACTTTTAAAGTTATACAATATTTACAAAAGTGGATCCAAATGTTCTGTGAGAGTTGTTGACATACGTTTCTGTAGATATCTATTTATCTATAGCCCATCCTGGTGTGGAAAAGTGCCAGATAATCCAATCAATCGCCACGGAGCCCTTCCTGGAGCTGAGAGACTCTCTGAGAAGGGAGAGATACTGTTGGATGCTTGTTCTGTGAGAAATTTAATGGACTTTTTTGTTTATACTGCTGTTTGACTTTTCATAGAGGTCATACACTTTTTTTAGGCTACCACATCACTGCACACTCAGGCCAATTACTGACGAGGATGGCAAGTGAGCTGCACACATGTAATAATAATAATAATAATAATAATAATAATAATAATAATAATAATAATAATAATAATAATAATAATAATCTGTATCCATAACTAAACCCTGACCTCGGTGTACACAGAATAAATAAGAGCTGAATGGCCTGCAGTTTCTCAGCAGTGTTTTGAATGCAACGCGGCTCTGTGCTGCCTGGCTGACAGATGGGACTCAGGCGATGCTCACCCCCAGCTGGACTCCACTGGACTGGGGCTGCAGCCTTTACTGGCCTCCAGTTTACTCCATTAACGCAGCTCCTTTGACCCACCCACCCACCCCCCCCCCTTGCAGCACCCTCCCACCACCACTGTAGGACGCACAATTTAGAGCTACAAAACTAAACGCCTTTGCATTTGCCATCCCTTTTTACGCACAGGAAAAAAAATGTGTTTTGCAGTTTGATATAAAAGTGGCGAACGGAACCCATTCAGTTATGCTTTTCGTCTAAAACCAGGTAGGTTATCCCTCCTCCCCCCCCTCTCTTTTTCGTCAAGTATAATTTCAATACACAATAGGGGCTACACCTTGAAACTGCGTCGACTGGAGTCACAGTGCTGGGCTTGTATCCTCGGAGAACACAACACAGGCTTATGTTCCTTTAGCTCTGGGAGAGGAAAAAATGTCCTGTCCTCCCCTCTCTCTCATTTTCCCATTTCTCTGATATTCACTGCAGATATTGTATGAGTACTCACTGCAATCTATTATACATAAAACACCCACTATAGCGTTTTATAGTCCAGTGGTTTATATATAACCTTGGGGATAAATAAAAAGGATAAACATGTCCTGGAGGAGCGGTCCGACAGAGTTCATTGGACCGGGGTCTGGACCCCGTGGTGAGGCGGCGTGTCCCCGTACACATCCTCGCTCCCCGGCAGAGCTCCGGGAGGGGTCATGCGTTTCTCCTTCTGTCTCCTGTTACAAAACCAAACCCTCACCACTTCTTTCTCCAGGTGCAGACTGTCCGCCAGGCTGATTATTTCCGACGCTGCCGGTTTAGGGCACTTCAAAAAATGACTCTCCAAAGCTCCCTTTACGCTTACCTCGATTGAAGTCCGTTTTTTCCTTTTCCTGCCCTGCGCCGCGATTTTGTCCAGGCTGGTCGGACTGCCCGAGGTGGAGTCCGCCTCCTCCAACCACTTGTTCAACAGAGGCTTCAGCTTGCACATGTTTTTGAAGCTGAGCTGCAGGGCCTCAAACCTGCATATGGTGGTTTGGGAAAACACATTTCCGTACAGGGTCCCCAGGGCGAGTCCCACGTCCGCCTGCGTGAAGCCCAGCTTGATCCTTCGCTGTTTAAACTGCTTGGCGAACTGCTCCAGGTCGTCCGAGGTCGGCGTATCCTCGTCCGAGTGGTCGTGGTGGCTCTGCGGCCGGTGCTGGTGCTGATGCTGGGACGGAGGGTGGCCGTGTTCGCTGAGGTGCGGGCTGTGGTGGTCGTCATGACTGTCTCTTAGGTTGTGGTGGTGCATCCCCTGCCCGCTGCCCGGGATCAGCCCGTTGACGCTGAAGCCCGGCTGTGAGTAAATAAGGCTTTGGCCGTTCGTCGTCGCCATGCTCGGTATGTGCGCCGCGGTGGTGGTTCTCCACGCCCGGCCGTCGTGGTGGTTCCCATGCGTCTGGTGCACCAGGTGGGGTGGCCGCGACTGGTGCTGCAGGTTGCTGCTGGAGTTGTGCATCTCGTCCCGGGCGCCCTGCACCGCGGGTTTGATGTCCTGCTCCGCGCCGAGCGGACTGGAGGACCAAGGGGCTCCCTCTCCGTGGGACAGCGCAGTGATCCACTGGTGTGCGTGGCTGAGCGTGTGGCTGTTGCTCTGCAGCGGGTAGTCGCTCTGCAACAGGCTCTGCGCGTCCCGGTAAGCCGTGGCTTGCTGCATGCTGCCGGGCTCCGAGTGCACGATGGATGCGCTGGAGGTGAGGATGTTGTAGTGGTTAGACGCTGCGGTCGCCATGACTCTCGGAGCCGGACTGGTCGCTCTTATTAAAGGAACCTCGCATTTGACAGATCCTCTCCTGCCCACAGGCGGCTCCCAGGCGCTCTGCCAAGTGGACGCCGAGGCGCACCTGGACTCCGCCCCGCCCCCGCCGCTCATTGGAAGTCAAAGGATGATGGACGTGGTTACTAAGGGCAACGGTGCGGTGATTGGCTGCCAGGAAGATTCAACAAACACTACTCTCTTTGTTGGAGAGGTGCGAGTGGAGGCTCCCGTGGAAGCGGAGAGCCGGAGTGCAGCATGGGGAGACGGAGCACCGGGATCAGCAGTGCAACTGTAAGATACAGTAGATTTACTTTGATAATCGTGTTCTATCGGGACGCAGGCTGCAGGTAGTCTAGATCCAGGAGACAAGGATTTCCTCTATTGATAGTACAACAGCTCAGTTATCAAAGAAAAACAGTTCTTCTTTAATGAGGTAGACTTCACAGTTTGTTGCTAATTGCTGGCTTTAATTCTTCGCACATTTATGATATTAAATGTTATTATGGAAACGTGTGCATCATCCTAATTTGATTAAGAGATGTAAAATGTGTCATTGCAGAACGGAGCGTTACATTTCAATTAACGTGCATACTTGTACGACCTGCACAATTATATTTGGACCAAGAAAGTTTAATGATTTTAGGAATTCTGTAATAATTCGAATAATAAGATGGACGTATGGATATAAATGTATGTTATTTATGCAGCGCTGTATGTGTGACAGAGTGTGTGAAATAATATGTAGCCAATGTTTTTTTTTATTAAAAATATGCCGAAATATTTTCCTACTGATCAACCGTTCGTTTAAATTAAGATAAAAACAAATAAAAGCTGTCGTTTTAAGTTCAAATTATATTTAAATCTTTTGTATTCAAAGCGGTTTTAAAACATCAGGCACACTGACATAACGGCATATAAACTGGGGCTGTTTATGAAGTTCAGTGTGTGTTTGAGATGTCAGGAATGGTGCGGTGTGGCAGAAATAAATTTGTAAATAGGCTGTTACTTGAGTCGAGATATCTGATGAGGGAAAAAAAAACGTCGACATGCTTCAATCAAATTAAATTTATTGAAAAAATATATTTCGGAAAAAAGGCAAATATTAAGATAAATTGTAAGAGAAATGAACAGTCTTCTGTCTTCAGAGCAGTCAAGGGAAAGTTTCACAGCCGTTTAAATGGACAGATCTGTCATTTAAACACCTCCCTGTCTACATCAGTGTAAAGTCTATTATATTCCTGCTACATACAAGTTTGTTAAAGCAATGCAATAATGTCAAAATCCTGAAGTTTCAACCTAATAACATTCATCAGTGTGTGCCATAGTGTTGTTTATTTTCCTCAGTAAAGCTGTGTAAATGTAGACATCTTTAAAAAACACTTCTAACAGCCTGTACAGTAAACAAAACAACTGCTGTATTCTGCCAGGCTGTAAAGTGAATTAACAAGCCTGCCTCTGAAGGAGTGGCTACTCTCTGAAAAAGGAGACTCCCTGGATGCAAGTGAACTTCTGTATATAACTTGAATGACTTTAAAGATTTTATTTTAAAATGCTGAAATATTATACAGTTAGTATGTTTTTTCTATTTTTCAAATCACCCCTTAATAATTGTAGTCTGGAGCATTTCATGGGCTAAATGCTTGTTCACAGTGTTGTAAAAGATTCATGTGGAATCATCAAAACCTACCAAAAGATTTTTTAGGATTCTTTATATCACCAAAAGAGATTTGGAAATTATTTTCAGGTCTTATATAAAACTCTTTTAGAGTTAATGGTGTGTGAAAAGCTTCTCTTGCTACTCATCATCCAGGAAAAGTGAGGATAGACTTTTTCTGACTGAAGAGGAGGATTAAGTTCAGATTCAGGCCTCCAGTCCGGGGCAGGGAGTGCAGGTTTCCATCCCGTCCCAGCTGTCGTCCCCCAGTGTCAGCTTCAGGGACCAGGACTTTGTCCAGAGAGGGGGACATTCCTGGTCGACCGCTGCTGGTTGCCATAGGGAGAGGTAAATGAAACAACAGCAGTCGCGTTGCTGCTGCTCCCCCCGCCTCCCCTGTTCCTGGACTATCTAAAGGCCTCTATTTAGAGGCTCTCTGCTGCGAGGACAAAGCCTTCTCAGGGATAAAGGAGGGAGGAGTAAAGAGCACAGGGCCCTGAGAGGGAGAAAGGGCTAGGAAAACTGCAAAAGATGAGAGAGATTATGTCTGTCCTCAAAGCTGTTCCTCACACTGCAGTGACATAAAGCAAACTGTGGGAGAAAAGACACAAAAAATTTTGCTCGGCAGAAGTATTTTTCAACTTCTAACTTCTGAAGCAGACCCTTCATTTGGAATATTAGCTGGCATTAATAATTCCTACTGTATATATGCAATTAAAAAGCACTTTTGGTTGGTCTATGGCCTATAACAATTCAATCCACAAGAAATAAAGTAATACATACTGGCCACAAATTAAACCTATAAATCAATGGAGGCAGTTCTTCAATATCCACAATTTATAACTTCTAAACTATGCAAATGACTCAAAGTGTAATTAAACACTTTATTTAATAACTTGGACTGAGCAGTAAAATTAAATGGCAATAAAAAAAGCAATTATCAGAGAAATATTTTCACCAAAATATTCCAACTGTGCAGTAAAAACAGAAGAAGTCTCCATGCAAGCTCACAAATCATTCTTAGAAATGTTAATTTATTCAGAGAGTTCACACAAGGACACATGTCATGTGTTTAGACTGAGGTCTGTGAACAATACAGGGGTGTGTAACAAAAGCCAAGTGTTAATTACAAAATGTTCTCTAATCCCTGCTTCAGATGACCTGGACTCGATTGAATTGATTTAATACACAGGTTTCAGTTGTTCTTCATTTTTTTTTTGTCTTGAAGCTGCATTAAAGGCGAAAATAGTGACTCTTAAGCTCAAACGTCAACAACAATGAGGAAAAAATGAGAGACATAAAATTGTATATAAATACGCAGTTGATGTTAATCCTTTAAAGGCACAATGTGCAACCAAAATGTACAAAACTTCAAATTACAAACATAGACATAGTTATAGCGAAGACTGGAAATTGCCATCACATTAAATTAAAAAACAAGGTTTCTGCTCCAAGGATAAAGGATCAAGTACAGCCACTATAAACCTGTAATGTTGTCTGACATTGTTGGTCTGTTGACATTAATAATTTCTATAAATAGTGATACAAAACAGGCCAATGATGATGGGTTGAGGAGCACAAACTGCTCGTATTCCATGTATAACTCAAGCTCTTCAATTAAGTATTACTGATTGGGCCTTTAATGGATCTCATTTCATAGGCTAATAATCCTTTATGGATGTGAATCCAGCTGCACTGATTGCACATGAAGCCGCCAGGATTTAAGTCATACCAGGAAAAGTTTCCAGGCACGGCTCAGTAATTCATTCTGGTAATATTGAACATTATTGTGGCGTAACATTGAAATCGGCCAAATCAAAAGAACATTGTGGTAATTAGGCTGTAATTCAAGGAATTACCACATCGCCACACAGGCTTAAATAGTCGTGTTGGGAGAAACGCAAAGCACATTATTTTAATGGTGTAATATGCAAACTACGGCTCGTTTCAATTACATGGCTTAACAATGCATAAATGATGCGAGCCTTGTTATTTGGACTGCAGGGTCCTCAGTTATTCAATCACTCAGAGGGGCCAATGTTAGGGGCCAGGCTGCCTCCTCTTACACAGTGAAAACAGTGCTGAGCACCGGGGGCCGCTGCCAAACTACATTTAAGGGAATAAAAATGAACAGCAGAGAATGTAAGCGTTAAATTAACAGTAGGATAATTATATGACCCGTGTGCTGTAAAGATTCAATTTCTAGCGCTCTAATTAGGCGACTGTCTCCCCATACATCAGCTCACATCCCTCTGCCAATTTCTCAGCAGAAAGCGTCCTGCGAGCGGAAATAATTAGATTTTATTAAGACACGGCTTGTGTAATAAAGAAAATCGGAGGAGGGGCTGGTTAAATATGATATGTTTTTAAAATCAGTGATTGTTCCACGCACACAGTTCACTGAGTCCCGTTTAAAGACAAGGGCAGCCGAGTTCAAGCTGTAGTGAGAGAGGCTGGGATCAGTCTGCAATAAACTGTCCACTGTGTGCTGCAGGAGGAAGGTACAGTAACTCAAACCTTCTGACAGATATATGGTCACATGTAATAACTTTTAGAAGAGCGCTCTACAGAAATCATGGAAAAATGACTGCATGTACAGCTGCAATTAACCATTATTTTCATCATCTAACTAGTAAAAATTGACAATCGTAACTTTCCAGAGCTCAGGATGAAATATTGAAGATGCTTTCTCGGTCTGATGAGCAGCCCAAAACTCAAACATGTTCGGATTATTGTAAAAGAATTGAAGAAATATTCAAATGTTCAGACCTGTGAAGCTTTGAGGAAGCAGTGTTAACATTTGCTACCTTTTAAATTTAAAATGTCTCAGACAATTAATGTTACTAAAACTGTTGCAGTAAATTTTTCTGTCGATAGACTAATGTTTTTATCTGTAACTGTCGACAGATATATGACCTTGTTAGATACTGTTATGATATATATCCTATGGTACTATAGGAGATTTAATACAGTGAGGTACAGCAGGATGTCTAACTTACTATTTACTGCCACAAAGATGTAAAATAATTCCATAATTTATTAGGGAATTCAAAAGAAAGTCTCCTCTTCAGAGAACTATAATGACTAAATGAACTTATCTGGCTTTTTTCAGACTAGATTCAAAGCCAAAAAAATTAGAGGAACTGAACCAATCTCTTTGAATTTCTGAGACTGTATCTTTGATATAAAAGATATCTTGAATTACAGTTCGGCTTGCATTGTTTCACTGTGCGATACATAGAGTGAAAAACAAAACCTTCAATACTTTTTAATTGAGCACCAATGAACTGTTGAGGAAATAATAACAGAGATTTTCACGTTCTCGAGGTCGTATTGCAGATTAGCTGTTCAGATATCAATAATTCTTGCCGGGGCTTGTTTCAAGTCTTACATAACGAGAGCCAACCCACGCCTTTCATCCTTACTGTAATTGTTGTGTGCATCAAAGAGAGGGAGATTGACAGGCTGTATGGGAGGATTAATACAGTGGGTGAGTGACTACATACTGGGTCGGGGAAGGGAGGGAGAGGAGGGCGAGTAAGATATGGGGTGAGAGGGAGGAGAATGAGAGAAAAGTAGGAGAGGACAAAAAGTGGGGAGAGAGTTAACGAGAGGGAGAGCATTAATTGTGTGCATTGTGCCGGGGCTCTTTTGCTGAGTGTGGCTGTCGAGGTGCGGGCGCTAACCCCTCCAGCAGCCCGCCGTGATCTGAGCCAGCTCTCAGACTGCTGTATTCCAATGCAATTAGGCCACTCAAAGGCCTGCTTAAAGCTGCACCCCCACCACACACACACACACACACACACACACACACACACACACACACACACACACACACACACACACACACACACACTCAGATAGCAACAGCCCCTGTGGGTCCCCTCCATTGTAGCGGGGAGGTGTATTCTGTCCCTCTTTGAGGCCCTGGATGAAGAGACCACCCTGGGGAGCAGCAAAAAGGGAGGATTACCTCTCTTTCTGTCCCTTTCCCTCTGTCTTTCTCTCTGTCTGTCTCTTTATCTCTCTCTCTCACTCTCTCACTCTGGTTTAGGAGTTCACCTCTAAATCAGCTCAGGCAGGCACAGAGCTGAGTTTGGGTTTGCTCCCTCCAAAGAGACACAACTTGGGAGTTTTCGCAGGAGGAAACAGAAGAAGAAGAAGAAGAAGAAGAAGAAGAAGAGCGATGAGGCCTCTCTGTGATGGATGTCATTGTGGGACTGCTTTAGCAATATCACTTTCCTCTTCCTCTTTCATTATTCATACAGTCATATATTTCAACAAGTGGCGTGGGGCGTGTAGCTCACTCGCTTGTCCCCGCTGGCATCAGCGCCACAGCCTCAGTCTGTCAGTCCCCTCTGTGTGCTGTATTAAGAAAAAGCTCTTCATGATAGCAGAGTTCTCTTGGCTGGGTTTCAGCGTGTCTCATTCCCCAGAAAGCATTTAAAGCAGATTACCAACCTAACGCTACACCTCCCCAATAAGAGAAGGGAGGAAAAAAAAAAAAAAAAACTGGCACATTAACACCTGCAATACTACTCAATGGCATCAACAGATTAACGAGGTAATCCACACAATGAGGTCTTTGATTCGTGTGGTTTGGCAGCCAATAACGGCAGGCATAATGCACACTGTTATTTCAGACCGTCCCAGCACGAGAAAACCTGGCAGAAGCCGTTCCCTTTTTTGTCTTTCTGTCAGATGAGCTTTTGAAGAATTTTAACTCGTGCATCTGGTGCGTTTGCCTGTTTCCTTGTCAGAGAAATAACCTGCTGGCTGCTCCTGTGGCACATGTGATGGGAGAAGGGGAGGAATCACAGGCTTTCTGAAGGCTGTTAAACAGCAGGGCTGAGGAGCTCTCCCTCGCCTTTCCCCCCATTTTTTCTGCATAAGGACGTGCGTATAGGATATGTTGGTCTGTGTGTGTGTGGTGTGTGTGTGCGTGTGTGTGTGTGTGTGTGATAGATCTCATGGTCCCATCGCTCATGTGCGGCTCGATTAGCCCCACGTGCCTCGTTCGTCAGACGTGGAGGCAGAGCAGATGGCAGGAGACGCACCGTGTTACCATGCTGCGGCACTATGTAACGCTCCTCTAATTGAAACATCAATACTGCCCTGTCAATACACTACTGCTACTTTACAAAACACCACTACCTACAGACCTGCACTTGACTGGGACAGAGCTGCTGTTAATCTGACATCTTTGTTTCAGATTGAGATGCACTGGTTAAAAGTTTCAGGCTGATTCCAAAATGGCAGCAAAGTAACTTTTTTTTCCAACAGTCTCTGTAACGGTTCGTGGTGTTTTTAATATCCTAATTTCAGTTAAACACTTGAGTTGATTTGTGTTTGTATACAGTGTTTTTCTGGTGGAAGCATGCAGAAATAAGAGAGAGATTTTCCTCTGTAGCATCTCCGCTGTGGTACATTTTTAATGAATTGATAAAAAGTTGAGGGAATTCACATGGCTGTGATCAGTAATTCGACGTTATCGGAAATTCAGTGGAGAACAGAGAAATTAGGCGGCTAGAAATTAATTTGCTATTTGTCCAACTCAATGAGGAGTGACACAGCCCCTTTAATGAATGGGTAATCCATTTCTTATTGCACTGAGCTGGGTTCACCCTTCAATGAAGTGGAAAAAGACAAACATATCTTCCACTAACCTTTGCAACTTCCTGAAAACAAACGAGGAGGGGAGATGAGTGCAGAGACTCCTGAAACTATTTGTTTTTGGGGAAGGATTTATGTGCTGGTGTGTGTTCCCGTGGCTGGGTGAGCAATAGAGTTTTAAAGCTGAGCTAGAAATCAACAGTAAATAATTTGTGCCAGCACTGAGACCACACAGTCAAAGTACTGGACATGGAATTGATTCATGATCAATCAACTTGCTGCACTGTGAAAAATAAGTCCTTTTTTTAAAACCATGCTTCATGTTTCTATATTCGTTTTTTCAGCTCCCTGCACTTCCCCAGCCTTTCTGCTCACAGTTTCTCCTCCTCCTGGATCTGAAGAGTCTGACTGTTGCACCTCCTCCGCATCCATGACACCAGCCTGGAGAGTCTGTGACGGTAAGGACCTTCTCTCTCTGTCCATGTGATCCCCAACGGTCCCATGAAGCCCCTTCACAGCAGATGGTCCTGACCCTTTGGAGGACTCCTGCATGACATCAGCCTGATGTAACTGTTGAGATATTAGAAAAAAATACATTTCACATGATAAAATGTTGAAAGGCCAGGCTATGACTATTATTTTGTTAAACATGGCCGCCCTACATAATAAGTAAAACACAAAAACAAAAACTGGGAAATGCCAAGTTGACTAGAGTAGGAGCACGTTACATGAATATGGCTAACAGTTAGCATTAGAGCTAACATTTGAGACGTTCAGCCATACATGCTTGAGTCATCTGGACTCAGATAAGGAGTCTGTTGTGCAACTAAACCTGTGACTAGCAGTGACTTAGAGTGGTACGTTTAGTTAGCATCTAAATCTGCTTTTATTGGCTTGTTGGCTTGTTAGCTTGTAACTGGCAGCGGCTGACACAGCATTAGTAGTTGAGCTAATTCAAACTCTTACTCTTTGTACTGACACGTCCACTCTGTGCTGGAGGTTTCAGGTTTCTTTCCCTGCGTTTGGATTTCACATTTGTATCAAAATTAAATCTAGCTGTCCCAAGTTACATTTGAATCTAAGATTTTATTAAGTGCAAAGACATCTCCCCCTTCAGCAAAGAATTTTGAAAAAACACCTCTTTAGTTATAAATTTTGCAGTTGCAGGTACAGTTAAGGTCTGACATGAAAATTAGAAAGCACAGTTTTCAACAGAGGAAGTACAAAAAAAGTGACTGCAGCTGCAACTAATGGTTACTTACATAATTAGCAAACTGGATGATTGTTTTAGTAGCAAATCAGTACTGTTTCTGTTTTTAAAATTTTTGAGATTATTATTGGAATAGTAAATCACAGATTTATGAGAAATATCTGTCACCATCAAACATTATTTCTGTAATAATGTCATTTTGACTGTTTTGTCCAACTGACAATCAAAAACCTGAAGATATCCAGCACACTGGACAGCAAAGACAAAAAGCAAAATTCCACTTTTGAGAGTTTGGAACAGGGGAATGTTTTTTATTTAAGCATGAAAAAAATTACAGGATGAGAGGAATAATTCATCATCTAATTAAAAAAAATCTGCCAATCACCTTGTCAATGAATTGACTAATTGTTTCAGATATCAATGCAGCTACATGACAGTTAAGAAAAACAGATGTTTTGGTGGCCAACCGCATGTGACTGAGCATTAAAATAGACCAAGTGACATTTTTCCCTTTTATCTCCGTTGAATTTAAACTTTAATGTCAGCAGTTATATTATATATTGCATTCATTAAATTTCTGCCTAAGAAACAGTGCAGAAACATTCAGAGAGTGTGTTTCAATAAGTCTGTTTTTATGCATATTTTAAATTTGGAATAAAAAATGGCAGGAAATGCATCAAATTTTTTAAAAAAAGGAAAAAAATACTGCAAAACATAGTTACATGTGGCTGAGGTGGAAAAGATGGCGTGGTGATAAATACAAAATGCGACCAAGTGTAAAAATAAAGAGAAAATGTAAATAAATTATGATGTGCACGAAGGATGTGACGAACTTGTCACTCAAACTTCTGCTCTACTGGAGAGGTGAAAACACCAGAGTGTGAAGCGATGAGGAGACTGAAACCTTCCTCATATTCATGCATGAGACAAACTCAAATGTCATTTTTTTCACAACAATTTCTAAATTGTTTGTCACTGTTCGAGCATTTACTTGCGCTCTGTTGTTTTTTCATTTTACTTTGTGGTGTTTATGGCACCAGATTGCCAGATTGAAGTATTAGCGCCACCAACTGTTTATCTTGCTAAACTCACTCCTGATATTAGAAGTTCCATTAAAAGCTGATGGAAACACACATTCAGATGCACTTTCTGTCACCAGTTATTCTTGATGGCAGCTCGACTACAGTATCTGGACTTGTTGCACTGCAGCTTACCTGGAAAGCTTTAATGGATGTCAGAGTTTTGCTGAGGGTCCCATTGTCCAACACTAAGTTTCCAGGCTTTTTCTGCATCTGGGTGAAGGAACATTTACTTTCAGTTAAAGGCAGTAAAAGGTTGGTTAGTATAGAACCATGAACCCCATACCGTTTCTGCAGATACAATCCAGGATAAAAATGGAGTCACTGCAATTATCAAATTAAATTAAATTTAGTTTGGTCGAACATGGATTGAGTGACATTGTATTAATTTTTTTTAAGTTATAGCAACAGCAAAAGGCCATGGTGGTTTTTATTTAGGGTGGGTGGTAACACATTATAAATAACACATGATGCTAATGTTCCCTTTGTAAAACTATACCCTCACTCTTTGCCCAGGTATATTTTCAAGTCAGCAGTCTATTTATAGTGCTAGCATGGTCTATTATAAAAATATATGAATTAAATTAGATTGATAATTATTAGAAAAAATCTATATTGAAAGGGAAAGGAACTTGTTATTTGAGTAATTTATCAACCAGGTACCATTTTACTATTACTTGGGTAGATTTCTCAAATTGTAATTTCCCTTTTATGTGAGCTTTCATGATGGTTCTTGTACTTTTACTTGAGTTTAGATTTTCAGTTGCCTATGATAAACTGCTTTTAAACCTTAGCATGGGGCAACACTGGGCATCACAACACTAGGTGCACTTTGAAACTCCAGTTCCTCATTTTGTATCACAATATTTTTGCTGAAAACTTGTAAATCTCCATCCCCAAACCTCATGACATCATCAAGGGTTTTCCTTCAGAGTGACAGAGGACTCTTTACAACCCCTAAGTTCCCCTTTATGTGTAAAAAAAACATGGCTGTTTAATCTGTTTCTAATATGCCATGATTTATTTATACTTGTTGTGATAAATGGTTTGCTCTTGTTAAGACTCCTTGAAGTCCTCCGTCTGTTGCACTTCACACCAGCACCACTTGCAGCAGGGGTTGTGACTCCTTTGACACCCTTTTCCTCCTCCTTATGGATGTCATGAGTGAAAAAACGAGAGAAAACACCAGAGGAAATCTGACTCAACTCTGTTTTCTCAAGGAAAAAGACAAGGACAAACAGCTGAATTTGAAATCAATCAAAAACTGGCTCTGTCCACAGGAATGACGTTCAGACTCCGGTTACGATTTGATCTTGGCTCAAGTTTTCAGTGAGTGTTGACATCTCAGAGTTGTGAGGAATCCCGAGCCGGCAGCTTACAGCGGGGGTTTCAGTGATACAGTATTTACAAGGCACAAGGAAGTGGGAGCGCTGCACCAGACGGCACCGTACACGGCGCTTTCAATTATTTCTCACAGCATTCATGAAAATAGAAGCACAGCAGGGAGTGCAGTATGAACAGCAAAACTATAAAAAGACATGGAGCGAAAAGAGAACTCCCAAGCTAAAATAAATGGCGTCGTATGCTGGTGCTGGTTAAGAGCTGAGAATAGTGTGCGTCTCAGAAATAGGAGAAATAGAAATCATATTGTGGAGTGTAGACAGGGTGAGCAGTGATGGAGCAAAAACCTCAGCATAAATAATTGGAGTCAAGGCACAAGTTTGGATTTGATCGCATCTAAAAAATCTGTTTCAAGGCTGAAGTTGGTCTGACAATTTTATCAAGGAACTAATGTTATACATAAAAGCCTGAATGAGTTTGGAGTTTAAATTTGTTTTTTTTAAAACCTGCTTAAATATTATTAAACAAGACTAAAAGTCTACTGCCATGCTAGCGGCTCAGTGAAAATAGTCTTTTGAGCTTAAAGCTAACGCCTGCATGCTAATGTATTTATAATCACAAGATTAGAGTAGAAGAGGTAAATTCTTGAAAATCTAGTGTTGCCATCTGCAGGTGACCAAGAAGGAGATCAAGGCGGATTGATGGGTCAAACCAACACAGGACTTTCACTCAGGACACTGCTGTTTGTGTCCACTGTACAACCAAGAGCACTAACCTGTTTTAAATGACGTACTTAAGCTTACTCATATGAGCAACCGTCATCACATACATAAGTTAAATTAAAAATGTAACCTAATTTACACAACTTAACATACTTTTGATAACTCCCTGAACTTCATCGAACAGTTTTTGTGCCTTGCAAAAGAAGGCAACGGATACATTAAAGGTCCTGTGCTCCAGTCACTGGTAATCTGCGGTGTTTATATATGTTTGGGTTCATTTGCAAGTGACCCGTTTTGCTGTTTATGAAGATGTGTTGGAATAAAAGGTTCCCAAAGTTGTTCCAACTCTTCCTAAGCAACCCAGAACAGCACTGTCTGCCTCATGAGCTAGGCTTAATCTACTCTGCTGCGAGAAGACTTGGGTGTCATTTTACTTTTGTGTCAAGTCTGTGAAGTTAAGAGAGTTGCAAGAGAGAGTTGTATGTTAGCTGCAAAGTAAGAGAAATTTGGGATGAAAATACAAAAAATGCTCTTTCATGAGGCCAAGATGACTTGTGAAGGAAAACTCTTTTAGCCATCATCCTTTTTTTGGTTGCCACAACAAAACAAATCTGTTTGATGTCACAGTGTCCCCTGATGTCAATAAACTAAGTTGGCAGAGTGTTATTCAATCACTATAGAGATGACGACCAAAAATACAAAAAAAACATCAAACCCAACAGGCAGTGAACCAGAAATATCCTTTAGACTGACAGCTTTAGATTGGTAGATTTAGCATATATTCACACACAGAAACGCACACACACCTACAGCACATCCTGTCTGCCCTCTAAGTCATCAACAGAAACAGATGACAGCCAGCTTTTCCTGGAGCTGATCTCTCTCTCTCTCCTCCCTGAGATGAGAAGCCTTTAGTTAGGGAGAGAGCGAGCGAGAGAGAGGAGGAGAGAGGCTCACAGACAGAGATGTTTGTTTCCCAGCATTTCCACCGTCTCTGTGGGACGACCCTCCCCATCCATCCACCCACCAACCCACCCGCCGCGCCGGGGGGGGGGGGGGGGGGGGGGGGGGGGGGGCGGGGGGGGGGGGGGGGGGGGGGGGGGGGGGGGGGGGGGGGGGGG
>JAQNCA010000030.1:22745236-22764023 GCA_029783725.1 Acanthurus tractus
CCCCCCCCCCCCCCCCACACACACACACACACACACACACACACACACACACACAGGAGTCACACTCTGTGTCTCACAAAGCATGCAGATAAACAGAAATAGGTATCCTCTGCCCACAGGGTGCCCTCGCCCCCGACCATCTGTGATGGGTGCCAACACACAGTAGGTGATATTTACATGGAGACCCACCCCCCCAACCCACACACACACACAAGCAAGCACTCACACACATAAACACACACAGACACACACAAACACACACACAAAGAAAAAAAAAGAAAGAAATACCCACAAAGGGCCGCACGGATCGCTTGATCTCCCCAAACTCATTAAACATGCAGATATATGCAAATATATGCACCTCTAGAAATCCACCTTGGGCCAGAGAGTGTGTATGTGTGTGTGTTTGTGTGTGTTTGTGTTCTTTGTGCCTTTGTGTGTATGTTTGTGTGAGTTTATGTGTGTTTGTGGCTAAAAGTACACATTTGTGTGAATGTGTGTTTAAATTTTGTTTCCACTGTAACAACTACAGAGGCGCTGACAGTGTGTCTAACAAACTTGATGCTGTGAGTTACTGTATTTCTTAAGTGTGACAGTTGAGTGTGGAAATGCTTTTGGGCTTATTTACCAGAGGTGAGTTGTACTTTTTCTTGTTATAAAAACCGTGTCAAATTATCTTTTTTACTTTTACAAGCAAAAAACCCCCTCTATTTTGGAATCTAAACTAACATTACTCCTTTAGAACCGTACATTGGGGAGCAAAGATCTGCATTTAAATTCGACTTTCATGAGTTCTTGTTGTCTCAATTTCCACTCAGATAAGAAATAATGGACAAAGCTTTGTAACAAAGTTCCCTAATTAACTTGCAATTATCAAATCATAGTTAGTCAGTACACTCTAACCATCTGCAACGACGTCTACTAGACCTGCACTGCAGCACAAGGGTAGAACAGACATCTAGTGAATGAAGTAAATGATTTAACTTGTTTTCATGAGGACGAATAAAACATTAGCATTTAGTTTCTGACAATGCCATACATTATTTGTATTATTAAGGGCTGCAGATATACATACAGTATCTAGTAGTCTGTTGATTTTAGCTTCAGATTTTTTAACTTCTTTATACAGGTACATTTGATAACATTTTCTGCTCATCAGACAATATATGATAAATTAATAGCTTAATTATACTGTAATCTCTTCATTACAGCTGTCAGTAAATTATATTTAAAGACAATTAATATCCTCTCGTATGAAAATTACAGATCAAAACAGCCATGAAATTCTGTGTTTCGGCTGCATTTGCTGAACTTTAAAGTTTCTACATGTTCTGCTGGTTATTCTATTATCGCCTTTTGTCACTGTGTTAGTTCAGTTCGTGGCATCTGTTCTAGAGACAAGAGGGGGGAAGTAGGACTTACTATAGGAGAAGAAGCTGCAATGATGATGGTAGATACATGGTCTGTCAATCATGGCCAATAAGGATGGCTAAAGTTGTGTGTAAATGTATGTGTGTGTGTGTGTGTGTGTGTGTGTGAGTGTGTGTGTGATGTGCTCGTGAATGTGTATTGTGTATTGTGTGTGTATGTGTATATGTATTGCCACATTGCTGCGGGCTAAATAGTGCTATTATACTCCTACAGCAACACTAGTCACAGTCAGCTTGAGTGACAAAGTCCTTTGGGAATCAGAGATATCTCTGCTCAAAGCACGTGCAAACACACACTCACACACACACATACATGCACACTCTCTCCATCTGTGGGGAGCCAGGTGAAGCAGCATGAGGAACAATATTTGAGTGTTTATATTTTTTGTATGTTTTTTCGAATAAGAAGATGATTTTTTTTAAAAAGTACTTGCAAAAATGCCAAAAAAGTTAGTTTATTCGTAGGGTATTAATTGTATTCCAGAGAAACACACCTAAAGGCTTGGCTTACAAAATCACAGACGATACAATATGTAGTATCTAACAATGCAGATAGATTTTATTTTATTTGCCAAACATGAAGTATTTGTATTGCATTAGATTTTTGCCACCATAGCAATACAACAGATATGAGTTGTATAATGTTTTATGTGCTCACAGTGCTGAACTTTTCCATAAAAAAATGCTTACCAACATTTCTTTCCAAAAACAATTTACGTTTTGTCAGAGAGTAACTCTGCTGAAAACAGCTGTCAGCGTGTTTTGTGGATATGCCAAAGTAAAGGGGACAAAAACTTTGGGAAGGAACCCTGCTGCAGATTTCTCGTTTTTTAACGCTGTTACCATTGCAAATGAAATTTTATTCCAATTTCCACCTCTTTTAGGTGGCAGAAGACAGAGGTCTCGGAAAAAAAGAAACCTGGGGAAATAAAGAAAAAATATCCCCTTGGATACGATTGGAGGCCATCGAAAAAAATGTGGGTAAACTAAACCTGTGTACTAACCCAGTACTAACCATAAATATAGTATGCTAATAACAAAACATGTCATGTTTTAGTATTTCCAATAAAAAATTGCCTGTTTGCATTGCTGACCAAGGGCAGTAATGCAAACAGTGATAAGCTGATAAGGAGATACTGAGAGAGAATGTGTATGTATGTAAGAGAGGGAGAGAGAGGATGTGAAATGTAAGATCAAGGACACACAGGACAAAATAACACCTCTTTTATCTGCCTGTGAACTCTCTTCATTTGGCTTCATAGATATTGATGATCATATATGGTTTTTAAACTACAGTTCAGCATGTCAGTGGCATTTAAATCCATACAGTACGTTGCTGTTTGTTGGCATATTCCATATTGTGCAACACTGCCTGCAATATTGTCTCTGAGCTGAGCTAAGGGAACCACAGATGGCGGCAGAGCGAGCATAGGGGGAAGCACATACGAGAAGAGAGAGAGTGAGAGAGAGAAAGAGAGAGGAGTATTTCCAGCCCTGCGGTCTCGTCTCCTTCACAGTGCTGGAAGGTCAGCCGAGCCTCGAGCCATAAGACTCGCTCACTTTTCACTTCAGTCCCGCTTTTATTCCAGCAGCACCACAGTGCTCTTTGACAATTGTCATCATGACGAATCAATATGGACTCTCCACAGACAAACCCCCACCACCACCTCCCCCGAGCTGCCCTTGAGTTTTTAAACACTGATCCGGCAGATAGTCCAGTTAAAGTCTCTTCCCAGGGCCTCCATTTTACAGTTTACCCTTCACTTTCTACCATCCCTCCCTCTGTCTTTTCTATTAGTCCTGCATGAATCTCTCTGGTCTCCTTCTCTGTCTCTTTCAACACATCACTTTAATGTTTAATTGGAATGTTCATTTGACAGAGGCTATTTTTATGTTTTCACCAGCACAGAAAATGTCAAAAAACCATCAAATAACAACATGTAAAGAGATTTTATCCCAGAAACCATGATATAACAAATTACTACTTGTACTGGTGACTAAAATAGTCCTTCAGGTGCATCGTTTTATTGACACCATGATATTCAATCATCACTGTCTGTAATAACAGTTTAGAAGCAGGAAGATTTTAATAAGTATGATTCAAAAGCCAGTTGGGGCGTGTCGGACATTGTTGGAAGTTTTTCATCTGAGGTGTTTGTGTCCTTTTTCTCTCTCCGTCGACTTTAAGCGTGGTCAACCCTCCATCTTATTTTCTGCGCTCTGTGTTTGTGATTGTGCGCGTACAAGTTTCTCGCCAATCTGCGCTGAAGTCGACGACCAGCGTAAAACCAATCAGTGTTTGTGTATGTGCTGATTAGCGGTGTGCTAAGGCACGCGGCACGTAAGATGCGTGCGTTAATTCGTACTGCGAGCATCACTGTGACTCGTCTCGGCCCTCCGGTAATGAGCAGCGGCGTCGTTATGTGGCTCTGCTTCACGGTGTTTCCTCCCCGTCTCTGCGACACACTGGGCCATGGTAATTGGTCACAGAGGGGACAGTAAATCTGCACGAGGACGTGGGAGACACAGAGACGGAGAGATAGAGAGAAAGTGTGTCTGTGTGTGTGTGTGTGTGTGTGTGTGTGTGTGTGTGCGTGCGTGTGTGTGTGTTTGCAGGAAGAGGTAGGTGATAGAGGACAGGGGGTGGGTGTCTTTCATCTTCACAGCTTTTTCTCTATAAACCTCCAACTGTTTACAAGGACTGATGCCTATTTGCGCAAACACGCACACACATATACACAGCGAGTCCCCCCCTCCACCACCTCTACTCTCCACTGCCTCCACCCACACGTATATACATTAAATGACCTCAGCGCGCTACTGTCTGTGAGTATGGATTCTAATCAGACGTCGGCAGTATTGTGTCTGTCAAACCTGGCCAAGGTTACTTAACCTTCCAGTCTTAATTTCCCTTCCATTTTAGCTCCTTCCTCCATATCAAACATCAGCACATCTATGAGAGGGGGAAAAAAAAGGAAAAAAAGCACGGGGAGGAAAATGAAGATTGCCATGCTTGGCTGAAACTCGGAGATGAAAGTAGAGGATGATTCACATTGCTATGGCAAAATGAACTGAACCAAGCTGAGCTGAGCTATGCTGTGCTGGGCTATTTTTAAACTTCTATACGCCGCGGCTACTGGAAGAGGACAATGTGAAGCGGAGCAAATCATTTCTATATCATGAGAGAAAGTATGTGAAATAGGCTTTCCAGAAGAGTATGTGAAAATTTGTATCCAAGGTTTTCCAAGAGGGGATATATATATACACACACACATGTATTAGAGTTACATTGGCTAATTGAGTTAATTATCACTCGAGAGACATAGGGGACCTCAGTGAAGTCAGGGTTATGCCAAAAATTGAGAGAATCTACAAATGTTAATAGTTTTCAAGGCCATCTTTAATTATATACAGGGAAACAAAATAGCTTAAAGAGATGTTTAAGTGTAATGTTTGCCCTCAGTAGAGCAAAAAGTGCAAAACAATTAATAACCAAAGACAGAACGAGTCTAAAACCATGCTAGCAGCTCTGTGAGGCTGTTAAGAGGAAGCAATGTTTTGAGCAAAATGCTAACACAAGAATGCAAACATGCAAGCAACAACTGTGATAAGATGAAGATGTGTAACAAGGATATATGTATTATATATATATATATATATATATATATATATATATATATATATGATATATATATTTGTTATATCCACTATCTTACTAGCAAAACTTAGCTAGGCACTGCCAGTGTAGCTTAAAAAATTACACACTACAAAAATCTGCATAACTTAAGGCAACAGTGACAGTGAATGATCTTTCTCACCTGAAGGGTCCAAAGACCTTGTGGATGCTCCCCCCAGCAGTGAACTGTCATCAGGGTCCAGTTTTTCAGGCCGGCAGTGGAGGCGTCATTTGGCCGTGTGTCCAACAGCAGGGAAACGGTGCCGGCGGGAGACTGCAGGCGGATGGAGAGGTCACCGCGACACACAGCCCTGATGCTCACTCTCACCTGGTGAGAGACAGGGGGTGAGAAATAAAAGAGGGATTGCACAGACAAGGAGATTGATGGAGGGATGGCAAAACAGGGAAAACAGAGAGAGCGGGTGGACAGAGACAGAGCAACATGTCAGCATGTTATCTTCCAGGTAACATCAAGTGTCAGTGCATGATACACACATCTGTGTACTGAGTTTGACAGAACTAATTAAAAGAGAGGTTGGTCTGTTTTTTTAAACATACTTTACCCATTTATATTTTTTAACTTAAAAGCATAGTTTGACATTTTAGGAAGTTCATAGTTTTCTTGCTGAGAGTTAGATGAGAGAGTCAATACCACTTGGGGCCATCAGACAGGTAGCTTACCTTAGCATACATACTAGTAGCAGAAAAGGTTAGCATCTCTCTATTCACACGGTAAAAAATAAAAGCAGTTTAGATTTTTTTGGGTGCTGTGACTGTGTTTTCACAGCTGCATAGCAAGCTTAAGGTGACGACAATATAAAATGTTGTTTTTACATGTTTTTGTACAGTTTTAAAAAACAACATGTAACAAAACAATAAGGACAATTTAGAGCAAAGTGGATTTTGTTGGCTGTACAGAGAGTCAGGCAAGTTGTTTCCTCTTGTTTCCAGACTTTGTGCTGAGCTTGATTAACTGGTTGCTGGCTGTCGCTTCATATTTAACATACAGACACAATCAGAACTGCATTAATCATCTCACTTGACTCTGCAAAAAAAAAAAAAGTGCATATTTTCTTAAATGTTAAATGAGCCTTAAAACAAGGCTTCTTCTGACTGATACATAAATATTGAGATTATGGGATTTCTGTGATCATAATAAATGTCAGAGGTAATACATATCGCATATGGATGATTAGGCTGATCTGAGCAATTTTGGAAATACTGAAAGGCAGTGTTAACACAATGTTTCCTCAAGTTAAATCCAAGTCTAATCAATATCGTCTACAGTATCATATACTGTGTGTCTTAACAGATTAAGAAAGCAACGATCCGTCATTGCAATCCAAAGATGAGGACAAAGCAACCTAAGGAGCAGACAGAGGATTCCAAAACCGCTGAGGGGAATATTAGCTAAATATTTTAACTAAGCACATGTAGCCCCTAAACCCCCATCCCCCAGATTCCCACTCTTCCTGTCCCTGTTCATCACAAGCAGCACATCTGGTGTGACAATGGCACATCGCAGAGAGAGCCGCCAAGCTGCAAAAAGACTGACAGCCCGCTTCTGTTTACAGCGTGTTACCACGGCAACACGTCCATCAATCAAACCTCGCAGCGATGGCCTGACCCACGCTTTCTGCCAAGGAGCAGAGCCGCAAAGATGAAGCCTTTTCAATTTACATGCTGACACACTCCTGCTCTCTCTCCCTCTCCCTCTCTCTCTTCCTGCCATTTCACAAGTACACACACACACAAACACACAAAAACAGATAAGACTCAAACTCAAATGTGCACATACGCAGACATGTACAGTATGTATGCTTGCTGACACAGACAAACATTAACACATTTGCGTGTATGCGACTGCGCTCAAGAAAATACAGTTTTGCCATTTTCTGCAAATGACACATCCAACACATTACACATCACAGTATGATCCTTTTTATCTTTTCTATTCTGAGACGGAACACATGACACGGAAAGC
Source organism: Acanthurus tractus (assembly GCA_029783725.1). Lineage (NCBI taxonomy): Eukaryota > Metazoa > Chordata > Actinopteri > Acanthuriformes > Acanthuridae > Acanthurus > Acanthurus tractus. The sequence goes on from JAQNCA010000030.1 coordinate 22,752,327, forward strand.
CTGAAACAATTTGTACGAAATGTTCAAGTTTTCCCTATTTGCGGGCAGAAGTTAAGTTTTCAGTGCAATTCTACTTGATTTGTATAATGACAAGGGCGACAGAAAACATGGAAGAGAAAAGTGGTTTTAGTCTTTTTTACATTTTAAAGGAATAGTTCGACATTTTGGGAAATACTCTTATTTAAGCTGGATGAGAGGATTGATCGCACTCATATATTTGTCCTTTAAATATGAAGCTATAGCCAGTCAGCTTAGCTTCACTAGAGAATGGAAACCCTGTAAAATGACAGTCAGCACCAGTAATTTCACACGGTTATGTGTGGGACTATTTTTTTTGGCCGGGGGCAGTGACCTCTTTGAGTCTCCGCTGGTTGCCTGGCAACCACATCTTATATATATATTTTATTTTTCCACTTTCCACTTCCACTTTCCACGGTTTTTCTTCAGATTAAAGAAACAAAATATTTCATGTTCATTATTGAGCATGAAAGATACTGGCATTTTTCTAGCCTTTTTTTTCTATAATTTCATATTCAAATCGTTCTTAAAGAAATAACAGATTTTCAGCTCCGTGCTCACGTCATCTGAGAGTGTTTTAAAAATGTCACCTAACCTGAACATGCTCCAGATTGTTGATCTCATTACTCCTCCCATGGCAGCCCTTTGATTGGATGTTCACACTGACCTCATCTTCTGGAGAAAGGATTCTAACCAGCGAAACATCATTACATAGTCGTCAGTGGCCAAAAATCTTTTGTGCATGACCAATAGACACTCATACACATGCATCCTCTTAAAAAATACACAGACATGCATACAATGCAGTGACAGATTGGATAAAAGATTTTTAAAATAAGATAAAAGATTACTGATTCCTGCGGGGGACGCTGTTTTAAAGCGGGTAAAGTAATGTGATACAACATATAAAAGTTTGAAAGCAGAATTTGTGAGCAGTTTTATTGTATAAGTAACAAAAAAGCATTGAAAGCAGTAAACATATAACATCAGCAGCAATGGGGTAACTTTAATGTACAGAATATATTCTTTATACCTGGCGGGATGAAGCCTGACTCCCTGTGTGCACTTCCTCTGCCGGGCAACAGTGCTGAAGCGTACGGCCTGCTGCACCATCAAGCCTGCATCCAGCAATCCAAAGCCATATCTGAAGCAAGAAGGGAGCACGCACTCTATTATAAGGTGAATGTTTGTGTAAATGAGAAGGACAAAGCATCCTTATATCCTCACACACGTGAACTAGAGGCTTTTACTGAGTGTGTGTGGCTGAATGTTGTTCAGGAGCACACTAAGTGCTAATGGCCCCAACATGAGGAGGCAACAAGTCATCGACGAAGATGATGTTGTCATCTGACACATTCGCTTCCTGCTCTGTCCAGGCGAAGGCTGAGAGCTGCTGTTTGTACCGCCTGCAATTGCCTGGAGGATTGATTCTGAACAATGTGCCATCTCACAGACTGTAATCAAGCCTCATTATTCATTCTTTACCGCCCCAATCTGGGTGTTGCAGACACAATGGCCGACCCTTAAGCGGCGTCGCTGGCTGGTGACTATATGGCCGTTGCCTGTCTTACTCACTTTTCTCCACTTTACCACTCCTGCTCCACTGTCTCCTTACATCTCTTTTGAAACCCTCTGCTCTCATCTCTCCTCTTTGCCCTCTCTTTTTCATAGAGCAGTCTGCCGTTCAGTGTTCTTTTCCTCTCTAAATTCTCCTTCACTCTCCTCCATCAAACCCGAATTTCTTGCATCAGAACTCTCCTCTGCCACTTCACTGATGTTGAAATGCAGTCCTCATAAGTCTCCCCTTAATTCTCCCTCAAATCTTTCATTTTCACGCGCTATCTCTCTTTTAGTTCCCTCTTGTTGAAATCACAGTCCTCAGACTGAGTAACAGGGCCGTAACAACCTTCATTCTCCCCAACCCCTCCTCTTTGAAATCCAGAGGGGGTGACAAAGAGCTAATTTCTGCCATTATTACCATACAGACCTTATGCCGTTAATCTGCAATAAGTGAAATTCATTATCCTGATGACGGGGTCTCTCGGAGGAGCAGAGAGAGAGACAGAGACAGGAGAGAGGAGAGAGCTGATCAATAACTCAATCTGCTGCCCTGCATGGGGCTCCATCTCCTCTGTCTCAGACTGTCAGTGTGTCTGAGGAGGAGAGGCAGGAGCAGCAGCCCACACCGTCCTCGTCCTAACAGCACGCCGCGCGATCAATGGACACAATCTAATCAGCCACTATCACCACCAATGACTTTTAGCATGTAGGGCCCAGCATAATAGCATTAGGCAGACGGGTGTGTGGGGTTGAGGTGTACTGCCGAAGTTCAAGGTCATTCAGGAGGTTTTTGAAAGCTTTGAAGAGTTGGAGCAAAACGTGGCTGACAAGAGCTGAATGCAGAAGACTAGAGGCTGCTACAGCATCGACTGACATAGATACTGACAGAGATTTAAGAAACTAAATACATTATTATTTGGCCATCCAGGCTCTAAATGTGTTTATACTCCATAAAGGAAGGAAAAAGTGTTTTTATTCAGCAATCAATGTGTGCTAGAAGTGATCCTGAATGTGCCCTGATAAATATTCAAAGACTCATTCAAACTCATTTGAGTGAGTTTGCTCCGTCGTAACGACACTAAACTAAAATATACTTTTGGGTCATTTAATTTAACTGTTGTCATTGAAGACAGACAGGAGAAGTGCTGTGAGGAGAGATGTGGAGTAATATGTAACAGGGGCTTCGAGCCAGAAAGGCTGCAAGCCATAAAGCAGTAGATCTTTAAGACGGTCTCGACTCTCTTACTGAAAACAGACCTGTGCTGGAACATGGGGCTGTTGTTTCGGGTAGCAATAAGACAATGAAATAGGATTAAGGGAGGCTGCTTTGAATAGCAGATTTATGAGACTGGTTTATAAGATAATAAAGTTATCGCTGCTGAAATCATTTTATTTGACATCACGACAAGTGCGAGATGGACAGCAGTGATACAGTGTTCGTTTTCTGCAGTAAACTTATAGGAAACTGTGCTAGTTGTTCATTGCAGTACTCTGTTGAACAGCATAAAGCACAAGTTACACCTGTTTAACTTGATATAGTCCTCCACATTGGCATCCCCACTGTGTCAAAGAGCTTTTATTGAAATAAATGAGGGAACTATGGTTCCATACAGAGTGCTTAAATCGATCTAACACATTAGTCTTTTTTTTTTGTTAACAACACCCATCAGTTAACTAAATTAATAAAAGAGTTTATTTCTTCTTGAATTACTTTCTATTTAATGGATCCATTTGGACCAATGGCAATGGACTCTGGTTAGTTTTTCATGGAATCTAAAGAAAAGAAACTATGGAAATGATCAAGCCTTCAACTCATCGGAATGACACATGCCATCAGAATAACTGTCACCAGACCTTTGTTTCATTGGTTTTACAGTTAACAGGAACATAAAGATGGGGTCTGAGGAACATGTAAATTTACATTAAGTAGCCTAGCTAGCTAGCTAGTGTACAGAAAAATGTTTATCTGTTTCTTTGCAACAGTGCAGTTCAAGTCCAGCATTATTCGTGGTTGTGGAGCAAAATAAATTATTGAATAAAAAAACACATTGCAATATATTGTCACTTGTAATGTAAACTAATAATACTGCTTGTAAAAAATATTATGTAAAAGCCATATTGCTCTCAAAGTCACATGTCTGTAATGAATTTGAGGATCTCTGTGATAATCTGTGATCAAATCACAACCATGCGGATTTCCAGTACAACAGCTCTCCCCTCATGTGATACTGCATAATTCATAAACACAGAATTCAAACACTTTCACACTGCACATAGCAACAAATAAATGTCACTAAGTATAAACTTCCGTTTAAATTTTAGATTTCGCTACACAAGTACAATGAAACACCAGCAATAACAACAGATCATTTAAATTTTTTTCACAGTGTGGGGGAAACTGAGACATGACTTCTCATAAAACAGAAACTGTTGGCGACCTGGTCTTGCCATCCTGCTCTCCTTTAGTGATTAAATACACCCTCCCCACCCAATACCTCTTAGCGAGAGCTGTGCACCTATTAAATCCTACAGCTCCAGCAGATCGATCGGCCTGTCCCAGCTCCATGGCCGTAAACCCGCACAGACATATATCTGATAGAGAAAACAGCAGGAAACAGGTTTACCCACCATAGAACATGATGAAAATGACAGATTTTATGTCCCCTGCCATGTCAATGAAACACCACCACTGAACTGAGCCACTTTTTGAGACGACTGTCCAACCTCTTCAGCCATCTCATCATGGACCGCAAGAAACACAGAGACTAACTCACTGCTGCATTTAGAGAGGGCTCTGTGATTGCTGCTTATAGAAGCCCCGAGCAGAGTGTGTGTGAGGAGCAGAATTTATGGCTGCTGCTGTTTGTGACACAGCCGAACAGTTTCATCACAGGATATGTACGATTTCTTTAAAGAATGCGATTGAGATTTTTCAGAAATACTGGATGGATAATTAATAGTAAAATGTCTTTAAGATAAAAGGAACATAATGTCATGTCCATATCAAGCAGTTAGTCAGAAAACACAGTCATAAAAATTTTCAAGTTGTTCTTTCTCCACCTCCTGCGTGGTAGGAGGGAGGTTGTGCCAAGCCGACTACAGAGTGACAGCCGATCTTCTGTCCACGCAGCACGAAGCATGTTAAACCCCTGACCCCCCGCCTCCACACATTTCGAATTTTCGGCCCTCGCATTTTCTCCATCCACTTTCAATCCTCGACGGCAAATGCCCTTGCAAACTCTTACTCCCTCCTTCTTTTTATCCATTAGGACGAAGGCCACCCCCCCACCTCTCCGTGGGGCCTCTTTGTAACTGTCGAGGAACCCTTTTCACTTTTTGTTCTGCGGGCCTTCCCAGGTCCTTTCTCTGTTGATATTCACACCATCTGCCAGCAGCAGAGGAAGGTGCACACAAACCCAACCAGCACTGAGACATCAAGATCTCCAGGGTAGAGGTCCTCGCTTCATCTCTGCACATGGACTTCAAAACACAGTTTTAACAACTGGTAAACTGCAGGCAAAACAGATTTTTTTGCAGCTATCCGGGGACCTAGCTACTGCGGCCTCACCCCTTGTTTGCAATGGTACGTCCTGCTAAGTCCCCCCCAATAGAAGTGCCTGTAAAGAATCACTCAAGCCGCACTAAGCAGCTGCCTGTGAGTTAGGTCATTTTCCCAGGAGCCACAGAGTGGGCATTGGCAGGACCTCAAAAAGAGGGGACACCATCTGTTCAGTGCCTGAAAAGGTTGGTGACACCTTCTGTGGTACCAACAACTTCTAATTAAGTGGCCAGGAATGCAGTAGCAGCTCCAGCACATGATTGGTGGGCTTGCCTTAGTTATCCTGACGACAACACAGCAGACCCCCGGCCGGTTTCACGCACCTCTCCATCACATCTGGCAATGGGCTAATGAAAAATGAACAAGGAGTGATCACAATAAACACTTGATGAAGGTGACACGTGACTGGTGCAGCCAACAAAGACCATATTTACTTTTGTTTTCTCTGATTTTCTTTGTCCCTGCTCTGTAGCACTTAATTGAATGTTTATCAGGAGCATAGAAAACAGCATTAGCCCTTTGGTCAATCCCAGCGTGGTTTGTTTCTGTTATATCATGATGCCCTAATTTCATTAACATTAGGATTTAAATGAAATAGCAAATAGACTTAACATTCTTCTGATTTCCATCGCTCTTACAGCCAAATCTGCTGCTCAAAAATGTTACTAATTAGGCTTATTAAGTAATTAAGAAGAGGTCTTAATTATATCTGCGCCACTGGGACCTGCACGGCTGTAACCATGAAAATGCTCTGCTGCGCTGCTCAGCGTTGTTGGTTTGGATTTTATACAATTTCATCCATTTAACTGTTCTGAATGTGTGTTTTTTTGCAGAGGAAAAAGGATTTTTTAGGTTGTATTAGGCAAATATCTGTCTGACTTGAAATTACAGAGAGAGAAACGCTCACCAGCCTTCACCAGCACAGCCTCAAAATGTCAAGTCAATTACCTTGCAAAGAGTTAAAAGTTTAATGAAATATATTGCAGGGAGGAAAATGAGGGGTTTGGCACAGGCATGGACTTAGTCTCAGGAGAATGGGCACCAAACGGCCCTCTCAGTCTCTACAGCCATCAGTCAAACTAGCAGCCACCCGTCCCCTTCTCTTACACAAGGAGACTTCTCTGAAAGCCAAAATGATCTATACCGCATGACCTCACTCTCAGTGTCCAACATATTTTGATTTGTAGCTTGAGTGTTATTCAAACACAAATTCAAAAGAGGATGAAATTCAGCAGAGAGCTTTTGTTGGACGCGCACCAAGGTACAGTCCTTTTAGATGTCCCTGCCCTTGTGGGGAAAGGGAAAGAGAGAGAGAGAGAGAGAGACAGACAGAAAAGGAGTGAGAGAGTGAGAGAGGGGGGAAAAAAGAGGATTGAGTAAGCGCTTCGCTACAAGCTTGGCATAAGATTGCCTCCCGGGTCCGGAGTGCTTCTCTTTCACTCCGGACAAAGCAAACAGTGAAGCAGGAGCCTTTGTTTGTCTCTTCATAGGGACAAGTTTTGATGCCATATCACTGAATGTGTTAGAGCAAACAGAAATGTAACGATCAAAAACAGTCTGTTTTTGTGTTTTATTTATTGATATGACATCAGCTACCTGATTTCATCACAGGAGCCACAAAAGGTCTGTATTCTTTGTGCAATATCAAAGAATAAAAGATAACTATGCCTTTAGGTTGCAGGTCAATTAAATGTTGTTCGCCACTGTTGTCACACATGGAGCTCAGGTTCTTTAGCTAAGACCTCAGTGAGTGTATCATATCATATAAAGGAAGGCAAACAAGCATAAATACTGTAAATCACATTAATACACACAATACGTTTGGAAACAATGGAAATTTTAAGAAGTGTGTTCCCATTAATATTTTTTTTATCAATTAACTCTTGTGTTTTGTTGGCATTGACTTTAGTAACTCATTATTTGGGGTTATTCTACTGCACACAATCATAATAAATAAGTTGTATTTGAACACGTTTCACAGCTGAGGTTTCTCAGATCCCAAACAACAACTACATGATGTTATAAGTAATTCTGACAGGTGATGGGAATGATTTTGATTTTTATTATTTTTCTTAAACACAAATATTGAAGTCACATAAATATGCTAAAAAATTTCTTGTTGTTGCACTGTTTTGCCAGCTTAATATGGACATATAAAAAAGATTTTTTTTTTTTTTACTGTTGCTGCAAATGCTGTTGTGTATGAGAGGCTGAGACTTCTGCACTGCCAACTTCAGAGCAGGTTTCTGTAGCCAGCAACTTGCTGTAGGCTAATCATAGCAGCAACGTAATTTATTTCTGAATGAGAGAAAAACGGTTGCTGAGGATGAGTATGCAAACTTTATTTTAAAATTTCCTCTGCTTCCCTAACTCCCTAGTAAAATATCAAAATTGCTACTTGTGCATGAATTATGCATTACTGATGGTTTAGAAGAGCGCAGGGTCTCTTCAACCCCCCACCCGTCTTGTAACGCAGCAGGGTGGAGTGGGTTGGTGTATGTGTGTGTGAGTGTGTGTAGGAGTTTGGTAGAGGGGTGCACAGGCACCCCTGTGTTTGCCCGCTACACCCCCCTGCCGGGAGACATGGCACCCCCTGCAGGAGGTGCAGCGCTCCGCTTCCCCCGTCCCCCAGGGCTAGTTGGCGTATATCACATACACACAGACACAAACACACTCTCAGCTCATTCAGACCGGTTCGTCTGCTGACCCATCAATCAAATGCATACAGTACACACACGCAAATGAATACGTGCACAATTAGCATCAACACTGTTTCTCCAGAGTATCACATTACTCTCAGCTTGCAGTTGAGCCAATCAGAACGAAAGAGAGAGAGTTCACGAGGAACGAGGACAAGAGCTCAAAATGTGGATGTCAAGCCACATGTTTGTCTTAATACACCTATTACGTTTCAATAACCAATTATGATTTGAGGGCAATGGTAATAGCTCAGCCTGGTCTACAGACCCCTCAGAACACAAACACACATTAACACACACCCACGCACAGATACCCACACACAGATCTACTCTTTTTATATGGGAAATAAAATCGCAGCATAACTACTGTAAAATTAATTGATAGTGGGATTGTTAGTCTGTGGGTGAGCCATAGCTATGATTTCCCTGCACACTTAATCACACACATGCACACACTTTCTCTCTCTCTCTCTCTCCCTCTTTTCTAAAACACATGTATATAGACCACAGGCTCAGTCACGGAGTAATTGGCTCAGCAATGGAAAAACAGGAGGTCTGGATAATTAATTAATCTATCTGGCTGGGGCCGAGACACAAGGCCAGTTTTACAACCCCACCAGGGAGACTGAGAGAGACTGAAGGAGAGAAAAAAAGAGAAGAGAGAAAGGGAGAGAGAGGGGAGAGAGAGAGAGAAACCTGCTGCCCTCAGACGATCTATGGCTTTGCATGAAATGGAAATGGCTTGCCAGAATGCATTAGGTGTGTGAGTAAGTTGTGCACACAAATGCACATATTCTATATCCCTGGCATTCATGGACACTTACAAAAACAAACACAAGCACACTCGCTCACTTTTCACACAAAAAGCTCAAACACCAAACCATAAAGTACACACATACTCTGCAAACTACATATTCATCCCGATTTATAAAGCTGACAGAGTTGTGAGGTTATTGATCTTCAGTCAATTTACAGACACACCAAATGTGAACAAACCAGATGGCTGTCCAAATATATTCTAAGCAAGATAACACGGCTTTATTTACAGTGATGAATGTGGCAAAGTTGCAAGGAGATAAAATTCTGACACAAATCATTTCTCTCTCCCACTGAAAACTTCAGCTCTTTATTACTTGATTCGTCTTAGACATCATGAATCTTTCAGGGACAATCTCTGAATTTTGCTTGCTACTTATTTTTTATGATCATGAATAATATTAAACTTATATTGTTGGTACAGGCCAAAATGTGTGCATTAAAATTCAGAGGCCCACAGAAACTATTTCAGGGGCTGTGTTTTGACAGAAGCTACCTGTGTTTAATTTGAGCTCCTTTTCTGTAACACAGGGCTTTAAAACCTCTTAATCTTTGGTTGGGACTTTTAATTGAAGAGGAGGGACTTCAGGGCAGAACTTACAGACTCCCTTTCCACTTCTGCATGTCTCCATTATCATTCGCTGTACTTGTTAAAAAAATCAGAGTAGCTCTTCGAGTCTTGCAACAGTACAGATTGATTAAAAAACTCGACATTGTGTTAATTCCCTAGGTGTGAGAATTTTGTGTCAAATGCTGCTTTTTTAAAAAAAGAAAACTTTTCCAGACTCATTTGCCTAAACTTTGCAGCCATTAAGATGTGGTATGAAAACAAAATAGGAACACATGAAAGTTCAAATGTTTTACTGAGTTCAGTTCCTGTGGTTACTTTGTTACAGTAAATCTAGTATGTGGTTAAAAAGGGGCATTATTCTTTCTTTAGACAGCTACTGGTCCCACATTTAGACTGTTTTATTAAGGCAAAGATAGTGAATGATTGATTTTGTTTAAAAACATGTAATGGCCTGTAATTACTTTGGCTTCTTTTGTTAAATGATTAAGATTTATAAATATATATTTCTATTTTAAAACATTTTTTAAAGAATGTTTAGGAATCTGTACCACAATGTAGGTACAAAATACACACTTTGACCTGAAACATTTAAACAATTTGCAGCCGTATAACTGCTGAATTAAATGTTATTTCATTCTTCAAAATATTGTAAGACAGTCTGGATGACAGGAGATGTCACCCATATGCCCAAATGAGTATGTAAATATAAATCTGCCTTAATTAAGGAAATTTGGCAACCTAATGTAAAAACAACAGACTATTATGCGGTATTGAGAACATACTCTGCTTTAGAGAAAGCTGTCAAAATACACTTGTTGGCTGTTTGAATCCCAGCAGAGGAGGAAGGTTAACAGAGTAAAGTAAGAGCGGAGTGCAGCTTTTCCACAATCCCAGACAGTTTGTCTGTCAGACTCAGGGAGGGATCTGGAACTTGAGAGTATTTTTCTCCCTTTTTTCACAACAAGTCTGTGTTATTGGTTGTCAGATCTAACAACACGATGGGAGAATACAACACACACACGCACGCACACACACACACACACGCACACACACACAGAGCTCAGCTGAGGGGGAAAGTGGCAGGTACATCACGTCTATGGTAATAGAGCAGCAGATGGAACTGGCAGGCACACACAGCACCTTTAGCTGTGACACAAACACACATACTCTTGCATGTGCACACACCCACTTGTTCATACATAACAAAAACACACTGACACAAACACGCGGGAACAAGCTGCTTTTACCTTTCGGTGGCAAAATATTACCTCTGAAAATAAACACAGACATAAACCACACAGGGGCTCGACAGAATGTGAGTTTGACTTTCTCCTGTCAATGTGTTGGAACCCGCAGGTCAGCTATAAATGGCTCCTCATCATCCAAAAAAGAACGGGGTGTCAGAGTGCTGGTCCTAGAAGGTGTTGTCTGTTTCTGACCTGTCTCTCCGGGGCACCGTGTGAGGGACGGCGTAGCTACAGGCTCTGATAATCTAAGAGATAAATCATCTTTAGTCACTCTCTAACAGCCTGACAGACAGACAGGCCTAAGTACCTGGGAGGGTGGCAAAGGGACACTTTAAAATCTCCAGTGATGAGGAGTACTGCCATGAAGAAAACAGTTAGCCGCCCCGAGCTCCCTCCTATCCCCCCGAGTCTCTAGCTGCCATTTTGGCTGCATCTCAAGGCGCTATTCCGGCTCTATCTCATGTCACCGTTCTGGCTGTCGTTCAATTCTCATGTTGGCTCCCGCTCTGCCTCCATTCTGGCTCTGGTTCAAGCTCCACAGTGGCTGTGTTTTGGGGTTTTTCATTGTGGCTCTGTTTCAGCAAAGTCCCCCCCCAGCTCTCCTTCCCTTCCCTTCCCTTCCCTTCCTCCCCTCCCTCCCTCCCCCACTTTCAGTTTCAGCACCCCAGGTAGCTGGCCTCCTGCCCGGCATGCAGATCAGTGGGAGATCCAGGCTCAGGCCTTTTGTTTGGGGTGGCATTTTGCCTTTGTTTTCCCATCTCGCCTGTAATCTAAACACCCAAAACATCTCATGCTTGACAAATCGGCCCTGAGACGAGGGAGCAGCGGAAGACAAACGGCTGGAAGCGGTTCAACCCCAGGCAGGACTGATGGTGTCCGACTGGGCCTGACCTCCCAAAGGTTAAAGACACGTTCACTTACAAAGCAATCAATTACCCAGGCTGTGTGGGCGCTTTTAACCAACCTCCCCTCCTGCCTTCCACACAGCCGGCATTATTGATGAGGGTCCCAGTGTACAGCACACTCCAACCTGGAGTGTGTATTACATTTCACAATTGAAATAAATCTTAGATTCTTGGTGTTTCTGCCTACCTGAACCTCTCTCCTGCTTTAAATTGTCTCTCTCCCCCCTCCTCCGCCGCCTGCGGCGCCTCCGACGCCACCGGCCCCCGGCCGCCCGGCCGCACGCCCGGCACGGGGGCGGTGGGTGTTGGATGTTTTTTAGGG